>VDFB02000003.1:251515974-251631935 GCA_007258455.2 Sequoia sempervirens
TTTTCTTCTGAGACGGAAGAATTTGAGGTGCAAGCCCTTGTTAATGCATTTTCCTCTGAGACGGAGGAATTTGAGGTGTAAGCCCTTGTTTCCACCCTCTGAGCCTGAGTCATGGTGGATATCATGTGTGAGACTCCATGACACATTTTGTACTTGTGAATGTCACGTTGAGGTGACAACATCACGCAAGTGATGAACACTTGTACACACCATAGTATGGTTGTAGCCATTATGGTTGATATCGTGTTGAGGCGATATCCAATATCACGTTGAGGTGATTTATCTTGAGCAGCTGGAAGCATTCTCTCTAGCTGAGAGGGAGTGTTAATGATAATAGACATCGTCGATATAATGCTCTAGCTTGATAAATTAAATAATAGCCAGGAAGCTATTTAATTTATTTATACTTGGCACGAGTTCTTGAAGAAGTCATATTGAATGAAGATTATATGAGGCCGACCTCATTCATATTATTTGCGATTTTCTCTTTGATCATTCTTGGTGGCCGACTCTATTTTAGAAGACAACTTATCAGCTCTAGCCGACTTGTAATTATTAAGTTCGCACCTCTTCAAAATATATAAATAAGAGATCACTTTATCATTTGTAAATCATCATTAAAGTTCGATTTCATTCAAGCAAAGTAAATTCAGCAGAGTGCGAATTGTATCAAGAGCAGAATTGCGAATTTCTTGAGGACAGATTTAGCAGTCCAAGGAAGTGCAGATCCTCATCTGTTATTGCATCTGGTATAGGTGCTGAGTATTGGCCTTGTGATTGGCCTCATTGTAAAGAGACTTGTTGCCATTATTTTATATAAGAGAGATCTTTGTTGTTGGGTTTTTCTCCCTCAAGAGGAGGGTTTTCCCAGGGCATCTGCTGTGTTATTGTGTCTGATTTTGAATTAATTTTCTGTGCACATATTCTGTTCATTAAAATTTACACTACTCTATGGGCTCAGGGGGAACCTGACCATGGCACAAACTAGAATGAAACAATAGGTTGATCAGGATGACTTAAAAACCTTGCAAACTGGCGAGGAAGACCACATGTTGAATTGGATTAACACATATTGATGATTTAGTATTACAAGAAATAGGCCTTTCTTCAAGTGTTTCCTTCATGGTTATCATTTGCATAAACTCGTTCATTTATGGGCAAGAAATTCCACCATGGTCAGTGGTTAAATGAAAATTAAATACCATATTGTTGCTTCTTCCACTAGTAGAAGGCCCTTCTATGGCAAATCTTTGAGTAAGACCGATCAAACCTGATGATCAGATTATTATTTGGTTGTCTATAGTATTTCCTTGACACATCTTGATAAAAAGGTTGCTACTAACCTTTGGGCATTTGTATTTTAAGATAAATTGCAACATTATCTAGTCTTTGAATTATAGCGTCAATGGAAGTACTCACCAAATTTTTGTTGGTTTGCAGTTCCTTCTTCCATTTTCTTATTGTTAGGAGATTATCTTCTATTGTTATAGCCATGTCTTGGCTTGCATCCAAATATGTTAGTCCTTCTCTTTTTAGATAGAAGCCAACAGTACAATTTTTAGCATTGATGAAGAAACACTTAAGGTTTTCTAGATTAGGTTTCATGTCATGGGAGATTTTTTAACAATCTTCTTAAATTTAGCTACTGACTCCCTCATAGGCTCATACATCTCCTTCTTTAATGTTTTTAATTAATCCAACAAATTATGCTCATCCTTAGCACTTTTGAATTTATTTTTAAATTTGGTCCTCATTATAGCCTAATTGTTTATAGAGCCATTATGTAGATGATAAAACCATTTCAGAATAGCCCCAATCAATGAATCAACAAATAATCTTACTGCTACATCTTTGTGTTGAACATGCAACAAAGAAGGAATTTTCCCATCTCCATTAAAATTAGGAAATATTTTTCTTGAACTATCGGGTAAATCATGCAATTGATTATCCAGAGTAAGGGGACCAATAGTGGCACACCAAGGGACTAGTGGTGGTTGTCATTGATGTGCCATAGTTGGTTGAAGATTTACAAAAAGGGGAAGAATAGTTCCATAAAAAAATAATGCTTGATAAGTGGGTGATTCAACAACTCTAGTAGGTGAAGAAGGCCTACTTATAAACTTTACTTTCTTTCTTGTTGAGGTAAGAGGTATAAAAAAATTATCCTTTTGTAAATTTTCAAAAGCAGGATCAAGAATACCTTTTATGTAGTCACCTCTAGTATATCTTTTGTTAGCTAGCCTTAAAAATCACTGATTGTTATTTTTATGATTATTCTAAATAGCCTAAATTGTTGGTTTTGACAACGGTTCCTTTGTGGCATTACAATTATCATTTCCACAATCACTGCTTTTCTATACTCTTCTCCAAATACACGGGTACATGTCTTCTAATTTTAGTCCCAATATCTTCTTATTTATTCAACATTTCATCAATTTCATGATATTGTTGGCTTGATCTTTATAGTGTCTCCAAGAAAGTGTCCTCAAATATGGTATAATGTCTTCTTATTCAATATCTAGTTGAAATTAATGATTAGTTATAAAACTGATCCAAAATTGTATTGTAAGACCATGGCTATACATTCAAATAATCTAAGATGACAGTCAAATAATATAATCTTTGATTTCCCTAGCTATTACTAGCCAATGTACTTCTTGAGGTTGATTATTTCAAGTAGGTTGTGTTGGATGTGTTTTATTTTGTTCGTATCTTCTTGGAATCCTTGGAATGGGGACTACTCTATCACTTATCACCAACTCCCCTTCTTCTTGACCATGAGCAAGTCTTTGAGCTTGTTGTCAAATTTCTCATCCAAGATCTTCCTCTTTGTTAATCACTTTCTCTATTTGGTGGTATTGAAGGTTAGTTCTTTTATTTCTCAAGGCTAATACATGAAAAATTAGTTATTATATCTTCTACTTCACCATTCAACCAAGTAACATCAAACTACAAGAAAACACCCAAGTTATGCTGTAAAACCACAATTGTTCATACAAATATTCTGTTTGGGTTGATAAGGTGATCATCACAATAATTAGCCAGTCTTTTGATCCCTAATAGAGTCACCAAAAATCTATTGGTATACAAATTTTTCATTACATATTTTGAATGTGATTCGCCCAATGAGTGATGAAAATATTCCAAAAATTAGATAATCTGTTGTGAATGAACAACTTTACTCTACTTTATAGAGGGGTAGCTCCCTCATGATGAATTATAAAAAAAATGGGTACATGATTTTTGCCAGAAAGTAGTTAAGGTGAATTAGCTAAAACTGATGAAGAAAAGGAAAATACACAAAGTATGAGCACAAAGTCTCACAACAGATATAACTACACGAACATGGCAGAATATCATAAAAAGAATATATATTTTAAATAAAAAGGTGTAAAAACCCATAAATATATTATTATAATAAAGGGTTAGAGAGCGTAGAAACCATGCAAGCAAGAGCAATGTAGGAATAAAAACTAAAAGGAAGCACGATATAAAATGCTTTATTTCTTTCATTGTATATTTTATTTATTATAATTTTTTTTAGATTGATTTGACTTAGACACATTTTTCCCCATAATGCATGAATTTTTTTTGTGTACACCTTTTTTAAAGGGCATTAATATAGAGTGCAATGGTATTTTTCTTATTTTTTTCATTTTTTACTATTTTCTACATGTGTCGGTCAATAGAAACATTAATATCCTCTCTTGCACAGTAGAAACATTACTCCAAATAGGTCAACTGCTAAAAGCCAAATAGATGCCTCAAATGTGCTCCAAAGCTTGCATTTATACCTTCTTGTTTTGGTCGCCTAGGACCTAGATTTTGGTGCCAAGTTTGAAAACTGAATTTTGATTCATATTTAATATTTTATTTATATTTATAATTTAATAGAGTGTTGAAAAACACTTTTTTTAGTAGTAATAATATTAACCAGTGGAAATTGAGGGGACATAGCATTCAACATCATATAATCAAATGCCATGAGGTCACTAAGAAGTTCCATACCAACATTTATAGAATTATCATTTCTAGACATGAACAGGGTCAATCATACTACATTACTTTAGAGCATCACAAGGCATCCAAGGATAATAATAAATACAAGAATTAAGATACGTATGTGGCATCTGGAAACTATCCAAGGTGATGAATCGGGTAATTAAAGAGCACATAAGGTAAGTGGTTCTCTATCTAACCATTGTTAGCATCCAAAACCAATAAGTCATGCAAGACAAGGGTAAGTAATGGGTTCTCATACACAAACATGCTAATGCTCACATACCAAATCATGAACAAGCCAAAGGCAATACACAACACACAAAGAGATGGATCATCAGCATCCCAATTTGATGTCATAATATATCCTGACACATGGGTACATTATGGCACCAATGCCTATGGGCCTTACAGTCTGTCTTACTAACCATGATCCTCAACTATTTTTCTTCTTTTGACTGGTGTTCTTCTGAAGTGACCTCCTCTGTGCGTCTTTGGACAAAACTGTTGAACATGGTCAAGGATTTTGTTTTATCATAAACTCCTACGTGTTCTAATACATTAAATTCAAAATTTTGAGGTTTTTACAATTAAATGTTTTTGGTATTTATGTTTGGAATGAACTTTTATATCTTTGTTTGAATTTCTAGGAATATGAAGTTTGTTAGACCATGGTTGTCAGATTTGTGTTCCCTGAAGATCTTATGGACCACACACACACATATGCACACACACACACATATGCACGCAGGCATGCACACACATGCTAACATCAACACACACACACACGTGCACATACACACAAACACACACCCACACCCCCACAACACACAAAAACACAAAACACAAACACACACCCACACCCACACAACACACAAAAACACAAACACCCACACACACACACAAAAACACAAAAAACACACACAGACAAACCCACCCGCACACAGACACACACTCACACCCACCCACCCATACACACACACAAAACACAAAAACACACACACACAGACAAAAACACACCTACCCACCCTCCTACCCACATACAAAATAAAATGTTGACATTGTGCCATCTATAATATAAATTGAATGGTCTTGAGGAGTAATTGATGAAGCCAAGCACTGCCATTTTCATCATATGAGCACTATGTTGGCCAGACTTGAGTATTGCTAGGTTCAATTAACAGAAAACAAGGAAACCTTTATTTCTCACGGTTCATGATTCACATGTTATTTGTTAACTACTTTGCTCATAAAGCATGCAATGAGAATCTTTTCTAAATTGTTTGTTTGGTTCTGATAGATGCCTTGTTCAGTAGTGTTCATCAAGCTGTAGGTGTGTTTGTTTTTATTTTTAGATCTTCCCAAGTGGATATAGTGCAATTTAGTTTCTAGATACATAAATTTTTGTGCAGAAATGTACTGATGTTTTGGTTTTGGTATTTTTATACATATGTACGTAGGATAATATTGCTTAAAACAGTATTTTTTTGAGTGTTACCATACATAATTATACTATCTTTGTATGCACACATAGAGCTGATTTTTAAGTACGCTCAAACACTGCTTAGAATTCTTTCCTCTGCTTGAGCGTCACCTTAATTCTTTATAGTGAAATTAGAACCAAAGTTGATTTGCAGGTCAAGTCTGTGTTTGTCAGACATGTTAATTTTATCATTCTACTCTTTGACAGGTTCGAGTTGTTCGTCGAGATAATTTTGCAAAAGAGGATGTGCCTTTAGATCACTTGACTAAACGTGTTGGAGAACTCTTGGAGGAGATTCAAAATGACATGTTTGAAAGAGCAAAGCTTAAAAGAGACTCTTGTATTAAGAAGGTAGAGAATTGGGATGAATTTATGTGTGCCCTCAATGACAAAATGATGGTTCTTGCTCCATGGTGTGATGAGCCGGTACGAATTTTTCTTTCTTTCACAATTGCTGGAAGGCATATATTAGTTATCTTGCTTTGGATTCTCTCTTTTCCTTTACATTTCCAAAAGTATGTTTAAATTTTAGTTTCCTAAGACAAGAGGTGTTGACTTGAATATATATATATATATATCACTAACCTTATATTTCTTTTAAATTGTATCTGTCTGAAACTTTTAATTGGCTTGATTATTAAACCTTTGGCTTAGAGAAAACTAATCATGAAACATGATGCCATGAGGAATATTTAAAATGCTTGTATGCAAGTTCTGATTGCTAAAAGAGATTTGTGAGGCTAAATATGTGTTGGCTGGATAAGGCCAAGCACATGCAAACTGCCACTGGAGTCACATGTGTGCACATTTCCATCGAACTACAAATGTACAAATGCTTTAACTAAACTAACTAGGTGTGAAAAGGATCCAAAAGGGAAATCAGTTAGGGAATAACCTTGTTCACACTGATGGCCCCCCTTAAGTGCAACTTAGGGAGGAAAATAAAAGAGCAAAAGGGAGGAAAAATAAAAGAGCAAAAGGACTCAAAGATGGGTCTTGGTAATATAACTTGATGAGGTACCCATTTGTTGGAATAAAACTGAGATTAATTTAGTGAAGTAATATAACTTTGTGTTTGGTAACAATTGATGATCAAGGTTTTATGTTTAGTTTAATCGTATATCAATCCAAGGCGTAAACTCATGAAAGACGGTAGTGGGTATTTGTTCAAGGGCTAATTTTTCAGTTTTGGTATGGTATTGGGTACGAATACGAGGTTTTGGTACGATGATACAAATTTTTTTTTGTTGGGTACGATTGTATAATAAAAAATATATAAAATTGTATTTACATTTGAGACTTGAGAGTATGATACTTCATCATTGGTCAATGGTAGTGATAAAGATAAATGCCAATTGAAAGTTCAAAAATTCAATATTATGTCATATATCATTTATGTGTAGGAAAATTCAAATGAAAATTATTACAATTTCAAAATTTGAAAATTGAAATAAATACAATAAATTTTTGTATAATTGTCTTCAATCTTCATCAATCATCAAGAGGATTTAGATTAAGGTCATCACTTGGTTCAGCATCTTTTGAACCACACGTAAATGTAGTGCCACTTCCACTAGGTGCATCATGTGTAAGAATCTCATCATCATCATCATCATCTATATTGACTCTAGCAAGCTCTGCCATAGATGCATCCAAGTTGGTACACTTAGGGGCTATGTTCCAATGCTTCGTTGCCCCTTCCTTGCAATGATCTTGCTTATGTGATAGAAGACACAAGTTGGAATGGACATAAACCAACCAACCGGTTAGACTTCACTGAGTGGATAAAAGGAGTATGTTTTCCAATTCCATTCATTTGAAGAACTTGCAACCTGTTGAAACTAGAGAGAAAACTTGTTGCAAAGACAATTGCTGTTGCACCAAAAGATCGACTTGTTAATGCCTGATACAACCACCAAAGTTAATGAATCCACGAGAGGCGGTTAAGCCATGTCACGAACTCGAGTGCTGCGCTGCACAACACAAGGAGGCCAAGGGCGCACACCTTGCAACAATACCCCCCCCCTCTCCCCCACCCACACCAGCACAAGCGATGGGTTTGAACCCATGACCTGGGCTTTGATACCAATTGTTGCAAAGACGGTTGTAGTTGCACCAAAAGATCAACCTATTAATGCTCGATACAATTGCCATAGTTAATGAATCCACGAGAGGCGGTTAAGCCATGTTACGAACCGGAGTGCTGCACTGCACAACACAAGGAGACCAAGGGCACACACCTTGCAACAAAACCAACACAAATTAAAAATAAAAAATGCAAAATAAATTAAAGAATGGTAAGTACTAAAGTCTACAATACAAATGTTAAAAAAAAAAAAGATAAAAAATACTTGTGATAGAATCTTGATTGCAAGAGGTTGGAGGAACAAATATTCTTGCCCATGGAGGTACCACCATGTATGAGAATCTTCTTTGTATTGGTCTTGAAGAGCACAAATACTATGATCTCGTCCCGAGATGACCCTGCCAAACTCTTTCCTAACATTATCCACCACTTTTGGATCTGAGAAGAGTCTTTGGTATGCTGACTTCTATCCATTACCAACTTCACTATCTCTATTTGGTGTATTTCTCTCTGGAAAAGAAAATATTTGTGCACTATAGTATTTGGGAGATAATGCATATGCAAGGAGATGCAACGGTGTGTTCATCTTGTTCTAGTGGTGATGAATGATTTTTCACACTTTGGAAATATGTTTCTTTGGGATCATTCTCTTTTTGTGCTATGACCTTTATTTTTTCTATCATGGAGTCAATGCCTTTATAGATTTCCCCTAGACATGGCCGATTTGTACCAGGAAATCTGATCATACTCATCATAGGCTTGGTGAAACTCAAGATAGTCTACACGAGCCCACTAATCCTCATCTAGGATTAATGAGTTGACCTTTTGGGCCCTCATTGAATTTGATTGCTTCCAAATACTCCATAGATATCAAATAACCAATGCACCCAATGCCTCTCACACCTTCATAAGTCATCTCAAAACGATCATGTGTGATGCAAATCGGGTCTCAACAACCTAGGATCATGTAAAAAGTAAGTTAATAACACATTAAAATATAAGTGAACATGGGATAAATAAAATTAAAAAATAAATTAAATTTACCTTCAACAATTCCAAATTCAAAAAAGTCCTAAAAATTCCTTGTGACAAGGTGGTTTGTCACAAACATTTGGATGTCCTCACCCTCATGGTATATAGCTTTCATCCACTCTATTTGAGTGCCAATTGCTTGCATCACCAAGTCAAGGGGGTGTACGGTGCATGGTGTTGAAAAAATGTGTTCATACCTTTCTTCAACCAAAAACACTTACAACCTTGCAATTTTCACATTGTCTGTAATGACTTGGACAACATTTTAGGACCCACCATCTCGATGGACTCAATGAGGATTTTAGAAATGAATTTTGCATCCTTGATTGCCCCTCACAATCAACCGCCTTCAAAAATATTGCCCCTTTAGGGGACAATGCAATAATATTTATTAAAGGTTGGTTTTTGCATTCCTTTCATCCATCAAAAACAATAGACACTACTGTTTTAATCTAAGAATCCCTAATTGGTTTGAGAATGTCTCCACATTTTTTCTTTCTTTTTGCCAATAAGGAGGTGCACACCTTTTTATACCCAGGACCTATGAAACTAGAAGGTGCACTGTTGATTGCTGCCACCATTTCTTGCCAATATGGTGATCTTACCAAGTTGAAAGGAAGACCATTGGCTTAAAGGCAATGTGCATCTTTTTCCTATGCAATGTCTCTTGCTTCATTTTGAATTTCCTTATCCAATGGGTCTCTTTTGCGGGAAGAAAGAGAGGGATCTTCTTCTTGGATAGAGGGCGTCTGCAAGAAAGGATATTGGGAGGTCATTACTAAATCTCTAGGTGTCTTCGTTAATATTTTCCTTGCTAAAAGATGAGATTTTAATTTTTCTCTTTCTCCCACAACATTAGCTTCTTCTTGTTCTTTAATGAATGCCATAGGTTTGTCTTTTGGCAATCCCTTCCCATTGTGCCCTTCACATATTGTAATCACTTTCATACTTATAGCACATAAGTGAGCTTTCACTCGACTATACATACTCTTAAATTAGACTATGCACTCACCCCAGTTCCAAATGAATGCCCAACCTCCTGCAAGTTGTTCAAGCATTGTAACATAGTTCCATAAAGGAGATGCTTGATCAATTTAAATTTTTTTGTTTGTATCAATACCCACTAAACTTGAACTAGTGGCTAGTCTTAAATAGATTGTAATTTGATTTTGCTATTATAGGAAATTATAAAATTTTAGATAAATAAATAAATAAATACAACCCTACAATATGTATAAACTAATGAAAGTTCAAAATGAACACAAAAAACATTATAAAAATTCTTGTAACTTTTTTTATTTTTTATTTATTTATTTTTAAAACTTGAAAAAATTCATCAAGAATTTGAATTTTTTTGTTAAAAAATTAAACAATCAGTTAAAATGCTTACCTTAGATGATTAGATCTCCTTTGTGCAAGTTATCTTCACCCCTTTGGCACTTTGTGATCAATCTTGTTAGTTTTTATGATCAGATTTAATGCACAGAAATTAATTTCAAAATCAGACACAAAGACACAGCAAATACCCTGGGAAAACCCTCCTCTTGAGGGGAAAAACCCAGCAACAAATATCTCTCTATTATATATCAATAATGGCAACAAGTCTCATTACAATGAGGCCAATCTCAAGGCCGATATGCAGCACCTTCACAAGATGCAATGATAACAAGTAATCAACACTTCCATGTAACTCAGATCTGCCCTTAAGAAATTCGCTATCTGCGCTTGATAATTCGCAATCTGCACTTGACTGATTTGGCCTTGAAGAATTCACACTTGGAAGAGAAGAAATGCGCGAACTTAATTGATGCCCAAATGGAGTGGAATGATCTTGTATTTACACAACTTGAAGGAGAGAGGTCGCACCTTTTCATGCAAGGTCGGCCATCATAAAAATATAATTTCAATTTAATAAATACAATTTACAAGGAAGGTCGGCCAAGAAGATAATTACAAAGTTGCTATGTAAAGCGTCTCTTGACATTGAATAATCACATATAAATAAGGAAGTATGAAGCCCGAAGCTGCAATTACATCAACACTCCCTCTTAGCTAGGGAGGAATACTTCCTGTTGCACAAGACACATCACCTCATCGTGATGTCAACCACAATGGCTACAACCATATGTGGAAAGGAAACAATATCACCTGATCGTGATATCAGATATCACCTGATCGTGATATCAGATATCACCTCATCGTGATATCTACCACAATGGCTACAACCATATGTGGAAAATGGAAACGATATCACCTCATCGTGATATTAGATATCACCTCATCGTGATATCTACCACAATGGCTACAACCATATGTGGAAAAGAAAGATATCACCTAAACGTGATATCAACCATAATGGCTACAACCATGTATGGTATGTACAAGTGTTCATCACTTGCGTGATGTTGTCACCTCAACATGACTTTCACCATGGCTCTCCCAGAGGGTGAAACACAAGTACAAGAAAATCATCACAGACTCTCTCACGTGATGCTGCCAGGAGTCACACACATGACATCACCATGGCTCCCGAGGGTGGAACAAGGGATTTCACCTCAAGCTTCTCTTGCAGAGAAGAATGCATTAACAAGGGATTTCACCTTGAACTTCTCTCACAAAGAAGAACTCATTAAAGAGGATCACGTCTGAGACTCCTCGGTTAAAGGATGTATTCTCCACCATACCAAGCTTATCTCGAAAGTACACAAACTTTATCCTGGAGAGAGGCTTGGTGGGAATGTCTGCCGTCTGCTCATCAGTGTTGATATACCTCAACTGTATAGCTTTCCTCAATACCATATCTCTGATATAATGGTATTTCATCTCAACATGCTTGGTTCTGTCATGAAACACATGATTGACAGAAAGCTTCACACAACTCTGGTTATCGCAATGAATGGTCGTAGGCTCCATTGATTGTCCAAACTATCTTGCAAGGAGCTTACGAAGCCACACTACTTCGCAAGTTGCCACACAAACTGCAATATACTCTGCCTCTACTGTACTCAATGCTACAAATGTTTGCTTCCTGCTGCACCAGGATAGCATAGCTGATCCCAAACTGAAGCAACATCCAGAGGTGCTCTTCCGATCAGTGACACTCCCTGCCCAATCAAAATTAGTATAACCATGCAGCTCCAAGTCCATACTTGAGGAATATCTCAACTCAAATCCAACTATGCCACACAAGTATCTCAGGATATGTTTTGCTGCGACAAGATGTATCTGTTTCGGTTCACACATGAACTTGACAAAATGCACTTACTGCAATCTGGTCTAGTATAGATACATCAACGATCCAATCAACTAACTGTACATAGTAGGATCCACCAGATCTGAGCTAGCTGCAGCCTCCTTAAGCTTCTGAAAATTGGTTTCCATAAACTAACATAAAGAAGCAAGATCAACTAGATTACCATCTTCTTTAGGTTCAGTAGGCTCCCTCTGAATCTTTAAGCACATGCATCAACCTTCTGACATCGTCCAAGATTGCTTGCAACACTTACCTTAGATAAATGTTTTCCAGTGCACACCTCTGGTACTGAATAGAGTTCAAGGTTGACCTCCTCAACCTCATTGCAGATCACTCTATTTTGAATAGGTTTGCGGAGCTACCAATATCAAATCTAGATGACTGTCTTGTGCAATTATGATCTCAGCAGCTGAAGGATTTAACACTTGGCCTTGCAACACTGCAACCTTCATTTCTTCTCAGTGAGTCACAAAACTCCCTTTTGATCCCTACCTCAGAGATTGCAAAGAAGACTTCTGGAAGTGAGCTCCCTCTAGCCACCAACTTAGTCCCATGGCTGCAAGTTGTGACTTCACGCTTGATCATTTCTTTGGTCGGCATGACTTCCTCACAAGATGCCTCAAGCTTTTTTCATCACTAAGCAATCTCTCATCACCTTCTTACTTCTCGATCCATCTTGGAAGCGATATAGAGAGAGATTACAAACAGTTTATAACTATCCAAAGAAATATCAAGGCTAGAATCATACAAGGTTTACTATGACAAGTTATAGCATGAACGCATAAGAGTGTTATGAACAATATTAAAACATGAATAAAGAAATCAACCTACAAGTGAAACATGTAGCAAATATCAAAAGATCAGAATGAAGGGATAAATAACTTATCTTTATTGAATTCTGCAATAACTCTTTCTTCCATCTTTTACTCTTCTCGAGAGTGCTAAACTTAGCACAACAAAAGATAATCTGCACAACTACATATTTCTTGAATGCATTATGCGGTTAGCAATTAGAACCAACTTTCTCCAAGAGTTCAAGGCTTTATCATAGTTCATGCATTAGAGAAAGATATTGATGTGACCAGCTAATCACCATCAAAATTGTAATTCTCCTTTTATTTCAGAGTCACACTCAGAAATATTCACAACCAACATGAAATAACTTGCAATAAATGAAATCTTCAAAGGATCTTAAGCTAGAGAACACAATTTGAGAGAAATTACTATCTCTCTTTACTAATTACAAGATCCAACTAAATGATATAACTCAGCAAACAAAGAATACTTATCTCTTTAAATATTCTGATGGATGCAAATACTGGACATAGTAAGATACACTACTCTTGCACACAGATCAGCACACAACCTTCATAGCTTGAACATAGGTCCATGACTTAGAATAGAAATTCCCTAGAATCCTTTTGAGGGGAGATCTCATCCACATCCGCAAATGAAGCATGCTGATTAGGCTTGGTTGGGCAATCCTTTGCATAGTGACCAAACTTGTCACAACGAAAACATTGGACTTTAGAGAGGTCCCACTTCTTCTTGAATGCGGGAGCACCATCAACTCCTTTATCTCTATTCCTCTTGAAATATCCCTTCTTTCCATCTTTCCCTTTCTTCTTCGAGGATTGAGCGGAAAGAACATGAATGTCTTCATTTGTAGAGCTTCGACCAATACCTCTCACAGCGAACTTGGACTTCTCTTGAATACATTCCGCCCTCAAACGATCAAACTTGGGAAGTTTCAATCTCGCACTGATTCCTTGAATGTAAGACTCCCAAGATGAAGGAAGACCATTAAGAGCCAACATGGTCAAATCCTTGACATCAACAAAATGACCAATAGAAGAGAGCTGATCTCTCAATTCAGAAATCTTCAGCTGATCTCTCAATTCAGAAATCTTCATGAAGTAAGTGATGACAGATTCTCCTTCCGCCATCATAATATGATGAAGTTGTTGCTTTAATGCAAGTGCCCGACTTGTGTTGTTGATTTCGTACATCTCCTCCAAAGTTTTAAACATCTCTCTTGCCGTCTTCAACTTAGAGACAATAGGAACGATATGATCCTTCACGGAATCAACTAACATCTTTTTCACCTTGATATCTTTCTTCTTCCACTGTACCTTCTCTTCCTCATTAGTAGGTTCAGGGACTTTGCTCTCCACAAAATAGACCAATTCACTTTCTTCCAAGGTGAGCATAATTCTGAATCTCCAAGATGTGAAATTAGATGCTCCCTCAAGTCTATCCTCAAGCTTAAGACCGATCACCATCTTGACGAAGAGATAGAAGTAAACAACGATGAGAAAGAGAGTAAAGAGTATTGCTGTAATAACAATCTGATCAAGATCTTCTTCAAACCCACTCTGATACCATGTTAGTTTTTATGATCAGATTTAATGCACAGAAATTAATTTCAAAATCAGACACAAAGACACAGCAAATACCTTGGGAAAACCCTCCTCTTGAGGGGAAAAACCCAACAACAAATATCTCTCTATTATATATCAATAATGGCATCAAGTCTCATTACAAAGAGGCCAATCTCAAGGCCGATATGCAGCACCTTCACAAGATGCAATGATAACAAGTAATCAACACTTCCTTGTAACTCAGATCTGCCCTTAAGAAATTCGCTATCTGCTCTTGATAATTCGCAATCTGCACTTGATTGATCTGGCCTTGAAGAATTCGCACTTGGAAGAGAAGAAATGCTCGAACTTAATTGATGCCCAAATGGAGTGTAATGATCTTGTATTTATACTACTTGAAGGAGAGAGATCGCACCTTTTCATGCAAGGTCGGCCATCATAAAAAAATAATTTCAATTTAATAAATACAATTTACAAGGAAGGTCGGCCAAGAAGATAATTACAAAGTTGCTATGTGAAGCGTCTCTTTACATTGAATAATCACATATAAATAAGGAAGTATGAAGCCCGAAGCTGCAATTACATCAACAAATCTCCTCTGAAAAATCCAGCTACCTTTCAAAATGCAAAAAATGTTGAGCAAGGGTGTGTTGGAGAGAAATGAAGTTGCAAAGGGGCAATATTGGGTATATTTGATGTTTTAGGGTTTTTTTTTTAGTTTTTGCATTTAAAAAATGTTTTTTTTTTGTTTTTGTTTTTGTGCTTGTGACGTGTTTGCTCATGCAAGAGCATTTGGGAGCACCCAAGGAGAGCCTCAGCTGCCTCGAGTTGTCTTTGTGTATGCAACATGCATACCAGTAGGAAACTTGGGGTGGCTGGGGTGCTCCCTTTGTTGCTCCCGTGTCGTTTCAAAGCGAGCACAAGATCTCCAGGAGGAGAACCCGATAATGTAGTTATTTAGTCTTTGGTATTATTTTATTGCAACATCAACAATCCAAATCTATTGGAAACATAGATACTTAGAGATTTTGGTATAGATTGCAACATTTGCTCATCCTTCAACCTACTCTCAAACATATCAGCTCTTATTCTAGTTTTGGGACATTACAACAATCAAGAACACAAACAAAAGATTAACTGAAATTGGAGTGACATCTCTACAAATTGCCGCCCAAAATCTAGCTACTAGTTGAAAAATTGTGACAAGAGTGCCACACTTGGGAACACCAACTAGCCAAAATGGCACAAATCACCATATAAGTGCTTTGGTTTGGTGGGGCTTTGTTGGTTGTTTCTTGGGCTGTTTATGGCCATTTGTTGTTTGTGTTAGTGATGGGCCTGCTGTCGGTTGGTGGTGGGGCTGTCAGTTGTGGTGGTTAGCTGTAGCTACGCAATGTGGCGTGCATAGGAACCACTGGCGTACTTTGCGATACTTGCAAAGCATGCAGGCTCTAAGTCTACATAATATATATTTCTTCTTTTTTTTTTGAAATTAAAAATTTATGAAAAGTAAATTAAAAAAAAAATAATAATTTTTTTTGCATGCCAATTGGACCAATGATGATGCCAACACTATGCAGGTAGAAGATTTTTCAATTTTACAATTGTATGGCTGATCTTATGATTCCTACGAGAAAGGAGGTCAAAAATTCTTCTAAGGGCTTTGGGGAAACGTCTCCAAATTTGACAAACTAGTAGTCAATCTTTAGGTTCTTGGATTTTTGGATGTGATGACTCTGTCATATTTGACCCAAAATGCTCCAACATTGCAGCCACTTTCTAGGTCTAGCAATTATTTCCCAACTTCAAACCCTTGTAAATTTGGCCTGAAATGTCCAATTTGGACAAATCAAAAAGGCTAAACTGATTTTCTTGGACACCTTGAGTTCAATGGTGATCTCGCATTTGCACCAGCATGCTCTAGTATGAATTTGCAATACAAAGATAGATAGAGGAACCCCCCAAAATCTTGTATTTCTATGATTTTTTTTTTATTCTTTAGGCCATCATATGATGCAAGAGAAGAGCATACTCAACTTTTCAAGATCCATCAAGATTTCTCAATAAAGATCAACAAGAAGCAATCCCACAAACTCTTATACTATACAAGAGGTGGTACAAAGTGCTCTATACCATGCAAGATTTGGTTGAAGATGTAGCCACACAAGGTTTAGGAGTTTCGGTGAAAGCACAAGAGAGATCAAATATGAAAGAATAATGCTATTCTATCAAAGGATGTGAAAATGATACAATATAAATATATGATTGATTATTATTGATTTGGGATGATTGATTAAGAATACAAAGAGGACCCCTTGGTTATATAGACAAAGGTGAGACCTAGGATTATGCAAGATTATGAGATGTGTCTTAATCTTATGACTTGAGGCATAAAGTTATAAGTATTCTATGTGTACCTTAACTAAACTTAAGTAACTAGTGTGAATAGGACCTCAATGATGATCCAGCTAGGTAAAATGCCCTGTTCACACCAACACTTTAGAAAAGTGAGACGGAATATAAAATGCACCTTAAAGAAAACTTCAATCTTTCATAGACTTTGGTACCTATGATTTGTTCACAAGATATGCAGATTTAAGTGTTGACAGATTGAAACAGATGACTCTGGGATTATTCATAATGCCATTCAATAACACTCTTGAGAATGGCTTTTAGCAGTAGGTCGTTTGTCTTGTCCAGAACTGTCGTATGTTCTTTGTCTAACACACAATGGTCACTTTCAATTTGCCAATGGAAGATCAGCAATGTGCTTTGTCATGTGACTTCTTTCATAGGCATTTCACTTTTCTGTGGGCATTTCACCTATAGTCTGCAGACTGTATTGGGCTTCCTGCATTCCTTCTGACTGCAGGAGCATTCAAACTTCCTTTCTGGCAGTGCCTGACTTTGGGATTCTTTACAAAATAATCCTATGTGTGCATTTAATCTCCTTTGTATCACAGGGCAGTGAAATGAAACCTTGGTGATTCATAGGGTCTGAAATGTTTATTGCTGTGATAACATAATAAAATTGGGAGAAGCATTGAGCAATTTTATTATTGAAAGAAGTTTGTGTTATAGATAAATGAAATAGTCAGTAAACATGTAACCGATCAATTACCTGACCAACCAATCACTATTCAATATTAAACAGTAACAGTGAAATATTAGTATTGTTTAATATTGTGTAACTATTCAGATGTAATATTATATTCTAACACAGATATCATTTGATAGATTGAGTTGCAATAGTAAATAGTTCATTTCTCATTATCTATAGTCTAATAAACTGCAGTCAAGGTTGTATATTGCTTGGGTATTGCGTTTCATATCTATTCTATGCTTGATCTTGGCACCCTTTAGAGTTTTTCTTTTTCTTTTTTCATTTGGTTCTCCTGAATACTGACTTTTTCAATGGAATTTAAATAAAATGCTATTCAGGAGGTTGAGGAGGATGTTAAAGCAAGAACCAAAGGAGAAACAGGAGCAGCTAAGACTCTGTGCATGCCTTTTGATCAACCAGATCTGCCTGAAGGTCTGTTTCTGTAGTCTTTTGCACCTTATCATTTTCCTTGTTAAAATATGTGTATGTATGTGTTCCAGCGACAAATAAGACAATACAGTAAAAAATGGCTAGTGTGTACATTATTATTGAGACAATATAAAGAGAATGTCAATAACTAAAATTTTTGCGGTCAATGTAATCTATTAAATTGACTCTTTAAGTTTACCTTAGGTGTTTATATGGACAAAACAATTGTTGCAGCCAAAGCAGAATGAGTTGGTATACAACCTTGCAATACGAATGCAATTAATTGAAAAAAATATCACCCACAATTGTTTCTTGGAATTGAATATGGTTGTATGCTAGTGTTCTCAAAGTTTCTAGGATGGATGGATGCTGATGCAGTTTCAGGGATGGATTTTTCTTCTTGAATTTTGGGGATGGTGGAGGGATGGTTATTAAAATAATTTAAACAGACTAAAAGTAGTTGAAATTTCTAAACGTAAATACAATGTGCTGAATTTCCAATGACAATCCTTGCCCTTTTAGTCTTTTTGGTTTTTTTTAAGCTTTCTTCTCTTTAAAATGTTCACCTGTTTGAAAATTTTATGCACCATATGGAGCAACTGAAATAATGGGATGTTACTGTGAAGTTCCCAAATCCTTGAGATGCCGTCCAGATGCTTAAGGACTCATCCGTGTACTGTCGTAGATACATTGTCTTCTTACTCAGCACCTAAGGATAGTGGCATTAGCTAGAAATGGTAAATCTTGTATCATGCATCTTGTAACTGTTCCATATTGTTGTAGTGATTGTATGGAACCAAGTCATTGGTGGAATATATATGACCAATTTTTATTTCATATTGTGATATTTTTTTTTTGATAGGTAAACTGTGGGAAGGGCCCACTCCCATATATTAAATCATAAAGATTAAAAGTTACAAATCTGCCACGAAGAGAAACATAGGGCAGAGAAAAACTTGGAGAACCAAGAGAACCGAGGTTCTAGAACCTCACATTAGAGAAAGGGAATGAAAACGACTGAGAAAACAATACATTAATTAGAATCCAGCTTGGATGTCACAAAGCCTCCACAAAGAGCAACTAGGTTCTTCTGTTGTTTCGAGAGAGGAGAGCATTGATGGCCCACAGAGAGCCCTCCTCAACAGCCTCCTTGCCTTCAATTCTCAACTTTTCAGCCTCAAAATTTCTCCCCTTTTTCCTTTTGGATCCCCTACAATCTGGTTTAAGCTTATTGCTTGCAGTCTGAAAGAGCCCAAGTTTCCGGGGCTGATCCAATACCAAGTCGGGCTCAAAATACTCATGGTTGAAATCATTTAGATCATCCATGAAAGGAAAGGTCCTGTCTGACTCTAAATCAACCTCATCGGAACTGGGAGAGGCCTTGTGAAGATCATTATGAGCACAATTATCCTACTGAGGAGAAGACACCAGAGGCTAAGCAGTGTCCGACCTAGATGCAGGTTGGGATTCAAAAAACTTGCCATGGTTACACCAAATAAAACCAGCATTTGGAGAGCCATTTTTCTTAATCCATTTTTTAAGACTAACATATCTGAACCCAACCTGGCGTTTGTGCAGGCACGCCTCGATTCTATGACCCAACATGTTGCAATGAAAGCAGCGAAAAGGCAACCCTTTAAAATTTAAAAACTGAGTCCAAATGCCATAAGAAGAATGAATGTGAATAGAGTGTGAGAGGGGTTTAGAAATGTCAACCATAGCGCAAACCTGGTAAAATCTGCTATCAGGAGCAACTGTCTCAGTGTCAAGCTTGACAAAGGCTCCAAATTGATTAATTAGATTTCTAATTAGATCGATATTCCTAAAAACCAAAGGCAGTTATAGAGCCTAATCCAAACAGGAATCTTAGTTATCTTGGCAGTGGTAGGATTGAAGAATGGGGTCCATGAAGAGATAAAGAGGCCAAAGTGTCCGAAGAATCAAGGACCATTTTGGAGAACAAAATTGCAGACTGCTACAGAGCTAAAGGTGAGAGGAAAAAAACCGAAGTCTAGAGATTCAACCTTGGGGGAAGCCAAGTTGCTCCAAGTAGAATTAGCCCATTCAATGATAGAATCCACAAACGAATGCCTATGTAAGCATCTCAAGACCAAAGATTGATTGCCAATCTACTGTGCAATTGCATCCACACAGTCGTTAGAGATGAAAAAATCTAGAGGTTCATCGAAGAAAAACACCTTCGTATCACCTAAGGAAAGACGGGTTGTCTGAGGCAGGGTCCATGGAGGGAGAAGCAAGAGGAACAAGCTGAGATCTGGGAGAAGGTGAGCAGGGATTTGTTTGTCTAATCCGTTCTAGGCGGAATGTCATGCACTCATGGTACGGGTTAGTTTTGTTTTTGCAAGCTGAAAGTATGGAAGGATTCGAAACAAGAGCCTCAATCTCGACACCCGTCGTTGGAGATTTGGAATAGGATGAGCTAGGGTTTTCCTGTCGAATCTGCTCTAGGCAGAAATCCGAGCACACATGGTATGGGTTAGCTTTGTTTTTGCAGGCAAAGAGAGTGTAAGGATTCAAAACAAGAATCTCGGGCTACAAAGTGTTAATGGGTGCGTAATAGATGAAAAGGAGGATGCAATTATTTTTCAAAAGTAATCGCTATCATTCTTCATGGCGAACCATAATGGAGGCTACTGCATTGGTTATAGGTGCTCCGTCTATCGAGAACTTTTTTTGCAGCTATAGTGAGTTGGGTATGTTTGAGAGAGGATTTGTGGGCGTTGAAATCAGTGGAGCCGAGTGGGTTTAGCATGTGTTGTTGGTGGAAGAAGTGTTCAATGTTATTTTGAGCCAGTGTATGTAGGCTGAGGTCGTGGTTATCAAAAACAAGCTAGCACTATATGCAGGCCCTGTGTGGTATTTGTGATACGTAGATATTATTTTTGTTTGCATTAAAAAGTGTTACCATGTTTTGAAAGATTTTGATCATTTATGAAGTTGTGGCATCTCCTTGTGCATATTGTTTACTTCACGTGGAGTTTCCTGTTTGAATCTTGGCTGAAGTAGGAATCGACTATGGTTATATGGTTTGAAAGTGAGCTTTATTCACGTTGTTATCATCTTACACAATATTGCGAGCTATTTTTTATCCATTCGTGGAGTTCAGGATGAAGTTAAGTTTTGGATTAAAAATTATAGTGTTTGAATAGTGAGGTTATCAAGAATAACCTAAAGACTTCTTTATGAAATCAAGTTGTAATGTCCCCATTTTATGACGTCCTCTTTTAGTTAGGGTTGATTTCGATACACTTACTATTTTTAGTAAGTGCTTTTTTTAGCAGGGGGTTTGGTACGGTGCTTCAGTCCTTAGTGTGTTAGTTTTTATGATCAGATGTGAATAAGCAGAATTTAATTCAAATTCAAACAAATAGACACAACATATACCTTGGGAATACCCTCCACTTGAGGGAGAAAAACTCAACAACAATATATCACTTATATATTGAATATTAAATAACAAAGTTCTTTACAAAGAGACCGATCACAAGGCCAAACAATAGCACCAATGCAATGCAATATCTTGATGACAATATCGCCCTTTCAAGAACACAATAATTCGGCCTTCTAGAGACTTCGATCTACACTTGACTGAATTCACACTTCTCTTATGAAATCACACTATGAAGGAATGAATGTGAATATATCAATGACGATGAACAATGAGCAACTTGTATATATACAAGAGAGAGAGATCGCGTCCCTTCAAGAACATCATGTTCAATAAAAACGATGTGACTCCAAGAAAGGTGGCAAATGAGAGAAGTTGGCCTCAAGAGTGATTAATTAAATATTAAATAATATTCAAGGTGAAGCGCCTCTTCACCAATAGTCATCATAATAAATTAAATAGCTGATAGGCTACTCATTTAATTTATTCTTTAATTCAAAAATCGGGGCTGGAAGTAGAAGCCCGACGCTGCCATCATCAACACGGTGGGCCGTCTCGAGCGCCTTAGTTTTTCTCCACCTCAAGTTTAAGGGCGCTATTTACTATTTTTAGGACTTTCTAAAAATAGTAAGTCAATTAGGGTTAGCCAGACCTGGTTAGGATGGTCTCTGCAACACATATTCAGTTGATACAAATTTACTAAGGTTGAATCATTAAAATATTTGAATAATGTTTCGAAAAGGAGCTTTAATAAAGAAACTTTATATTTATTTTTTGAGGGTCATGAAGGGGACAAATTTGTACCATGGCGCCTAGTACAATGACTTTAAGTTGTTTTTTTAAGAGCAGCAAAAAGTCATTTTTAATGCAAATTAAGGGGTGGACGCCTATGAAGAGAAAATAAGTTAAATTTATATTAAAAGGCTAATGTTGAGGATGAATTAAAATAAAATAATAAGATATTACCTCTCTTGGGCATTGGAAGTGTGAGGAGATATAAGGGAAATAATGAACTTCATTTTCATTATGCTTTTGATATCAAACTTGTTGTGCATTTCTCTTGGAGCTTGGCTTTGAGGAAATCAAGGGTTTGTAGGGGCAGAAACCTCTATAGATCACACTCTCTTTGTGTTTGAAAGACAACATCAGGAGGGTTTGCTGGGAGTCTCATTCCAGGGGCTTTGCATTGAGATTAATATGATGCATTTTGGTTGAGATTGGTGCAAATAATGAACATACTATCTTGCAGCAATTTGAAGTTTAAGTGGCTTTTGATGATAAATTTCATGGTTTCTGGGCACTTTGTTGCAGCACTTGAAACTCATATTTTTGCTCATAGCTTTGCAACAAGATGAAGGTTCAATATGGGTATTGCTTCTGAAGAAGGCCCTCTTGAAGGTGTTTCCAATGAGTATTGGATTGTTTTTTTTGGTGAAAGTTATTATTTTCTAGTGCAGGTCGAACTCCTTAGCACGGACACCTTTCTTGGAGTACATAATCCAAATAGCAGATTGTACTAAGGCTTTGGGTTGCTGTACTTGTATACTGTATGGCAGCGCTAGGGGTTGCTAAAAGCAAGGGAGATAAGTTTCAAACTTTGTTCAGATCAATGCTCTAGGAGGGGTATAATCTGCTGTCAAGCTATTAGTTACAGGGATGGCCTTGTTGGAGTGAGAGTTCCATTCAAAGTTGCTGAGTTTGATTGTTCCAGATCGCCAGTGAGTTATGCTTATTCATTGTCTTCTGGAGTTGGTCATTGAGGAGGATAAGGTTGCAATACTAGCTGCTGTGCGTGGCCTTTGAGAAGTTTAATGCTGCTGTTTATGCCTTTAATGCCAGGTCTGATTTGCATATTTTTGTGAGCTTGTAATTGTTTCATGTGACTAATAATTCTGCTTTTGAATCAGACTTTGTGTGTTTAAAAGAATACTATTCAAAGCATATCCTCCTATTTCATGTTCTCACATTATGAACTCATGCTATGTCAATTAAAACTGAAACACTCATGAAATCCAATGCATAAACTTTCTCAAGCAAACAAATCTGTAAGTTAGAAAACTTTGAGGGCAAACAGGGAAAGAGGGAAAATCAGAAAAAATAAATAAATTTGGGGTTGCTCATTACACAAGTTGCAAGAACGCTGAGGTAATAATCAAGTTGAAGCATTGTTAAGATTGTGCTAGTGTGCAGGTTGAAGAGGATATACGCTTGGAAGTATGCATTTTTGAGGCAAAAATCAGAATTGCAGAGTTGTTGAATTTCTCAGTGAGTTGGTGCTTCAGCTGTTCGAAGTTGGTGCTTCTTGTGAGTTGGTGCTCACTTTTGTAATCTGGGTTGGTGCCCTTTGAAGTTAATGAAAGCAACTGTTCTGTTGTGGTTTTTTACCCTAAAGGGTTTTCCACGTGATATGGGTGTTCATGGTGTCTAATGTTTGCTCTTATTGTTTTGATTTCTGATTCCTGCATGGTTTGTCGAGCCCATAGGGGCCTCTTCCGACCTACGGCAATATCTCTAGGCCCATCAGTTGGTTCTATAGGATGAATTGGATCAACAGTCTCAGCTGGTTCATTGGACTCCCTTTGAATGTCATGAGTATAATCAAGGGATGAATCCATATCCTGTGGAGCCTCCTGCTCCTCATTGTCTATCTCCATGTAAGATCCTTTAGATCTTCTGAAGGCTACCTCCTCTTTGAAGGAGACATCCCTGCTTATCTCAATCTGTTTTTGTCCTAGAATATATATTCTGTAAGCCTTTGAAGACTCACTGTAGCCCACAAATATACCCTTCCTGCTTGAAGGTTCTAGTTTTGTTCTTTTGTCCTTGGGCACATTAATGTACATAGGGGAACCAAATATCCTTAAGTGACTAATTTTAGGCTTCACACCTGTGAAGGCTTCCTGTGGAGTCATGTTCCCCAATATCCGATGAGGACTTCTGTTTTGAACATATATTGCGGATCTGAAAGCTTCTGCCCATAGGAAACTCCGCAAAGTCTGATCATGGATCATAGCCTTAGCTGCCTCTACTATAGATTTGTTCTTTCTTTCGGCAACTCCATTTTGCCGAGGGTTGTATGGAACACAAAACTCCTTCTTGATCCCTGCCTCAACACAAAAATTACGAAATCCTCCGGAAGTGTACTCTCCTCTATTATCTGATTTGAGAACCTTAATTCTCTTCCCAGTCATGTTCTCTGCTTGTGCCTTGAATTCTCAGAATCTATCAAGGACTTCCTTAGACTTCTTGGATTTCAAGAAGTAAATCCAAGTCTTCCGGGAATAATCAGCAATGAAAGTCACATGGTACTAGAATCAACATAGTGACGCCACAGGCCGATCCACACAAATTTGAATGAATAAGATCTAAGATCCCCTTGGATCTACTGTCGCTCCTGTGGAAGGGACTCTTGGTGTTCTTACCAAAGTACACATCCTCTACAGACGCCATCATGCTCTAAACTAAGCTTAGGAAGACTAGTAACCATCTTCTCCATAGTGGGAAGGGCTTTGTAATGTAAGTGAGCAAGTCTCCTATGCCATAGCTCACTCAGACTGATAGAGCCGTGTAATAAGGCTTGAATTGGTCGAATTGACAATCTATATAGGCTCTCCTGACGAATACCAATCACACAAGCTGTTTTTATGCTAGAGTTCTTGGGCCATGCAAGAACCTTTCCTTCAGAGAAGGCAACCTTGTACCCTTTGTCCTCCAAGGATGAAATAGAGACAAGCTTCCTTTTGATCCTTGGTAGAAACAATACATCACTCAATAGAAGAGGGATACTCGAATCTAGCTGGAAGGAAGTGGCCGTGTTAAATTTAATGATCAGATTGACATGCACAAAAATTAATTCAAAACTTAACACAAGACACAGCAGATACCCTGGGAAAACCCTCCTCTTGAGGGAGAAAAACCCAGCCAATAATATCTCTTATATTATTGAATCACAAAACAACTCCTTTACAAAGAGGCTGATATGAAGGGCCACAATATAAGCACCAAAATTATGATGCAACACAGATACAACCAGATGCGAATCTCAGATTATGAACTCAGCCTTCAACAATTTGCACTTGAAGAATATCTCGCACTGCTCTTGAAGGTGAATGTAAGATATGCGAATGAATTGAATGAAGTGAATTGGATGATGAACAAATGAGAGAAACATCTTAATATATATACAAGGAGAGAGGACGTGCCTCTTCACATATCAACAAGTCGGCCTCCACCAAGAGTCGGCCACAATTAATAAATGAAACTTCTTATGAAAGATCGCGCCTTAGAGAGGAATCACATCCAATGACAAGTCGGCTTAATCATGAATAAGGTTCTTCATTAAATTGCACCTCTTGGAGTCTTATAAGCTATTATTTAATTTATCCAAATAAAAGATAAATCGGCTGGAAGAGACAACCGAAGCTGCTATCATAAACTTCAACACTCCCTCTCAGTTAGGGAGGATACTTCCAGCTGCACAAGACAAATCACCTCATCGTGATGTCTACCACTATGGCTACAACCATAAGTGAAAAGAAGAATATCACCTCATCGGGATATCAGATATCACCTCAACACGATATCAACCATAATGGCTACAACCATACTATGGTGTGTACAAGTGTTCATCACTTACATGATGTTGTCACCTTAACATGACTTTCACCATGGCTCTCCCAGAGGGTGAAACACAA
Organism: Sequoia sempervirens; assembly: GCA_007258455.2. NCBI lineage: Eukaryota > Viridiplantae > Streptophyta > Pinopsida > Cupressales > Cupressaceae > Sequoia > Sequoia sempervirens. The sequence continues at coordinate 251,541,844 of VDFB02000003.1, forward strand.
GTACAAAATGTGTCATGGAGTCACACATGACATCCACCATGATTCTCTCAGAGGGTGGAAACAAGGGCTTTCACCTCAAATGTCAAAGAGAAATGCATTAACAAGGGATTTCACCTCGAACTTCTCTCGCAGAGAAGAACTCATTAAACAGGCTCACTGATACTGAGACTCTTTCTCAGTTAAGGTTGGATTCTCCACCATACTAAGCTTATCTCGAAAGTACACAAACTTTATCTTGGAGAGAGGCTTGGTGAGAATGTTTGCCGTCTGCTCATCAGTGCTGATATACCTCAACTATATAGCCTTCTGCAGTACCATATCTCTAATATAGTGGTACTTGATCTCAACATGCTTGGTTCTGTCATGGAACACAGGATTGACAGATAGCTTCATGCAACTTTGATTATCACAATGAATGATAGTAGGCTCCATTGATTGTCCAAATAATCCTGCAAGGAGCTTACAAAGCCACACTGCTTCCCGAGCTGCCATACAAACTGCAATATACTCTGCCTTTGCTGTACTCAATGCTACAGATGACTGCTTCCTGTTGCACCAGGATATCATAGCAGAACCCAAACTGAAGCAACAACCAGAGGTGCTCTTCCGATCTATGACACACCCTGCCCAATCAGAATCGGTATAACCATGTAACTCTCAAGTCTGCATCTGAAGAATACCTCAACCCATATCCAATTGTGCCACGCAAGTATCTCATGATAGGTTTAGCTGCAACAAGATGTATTTGTCTCGGCTCACACGAACTGACTAAATGCACTCACAACATAACATATATCTAGTCTAGTGTTAACTAGATACATCAAGGACCCAATCAGCTGTCTGTACAAAGTAGGATCCACCAAGTCTGAGCTAGCTGCAACCTCCTTCAATTTATGTAGGTTTGTCTCCATAGGTGTAGACATGGATTTGCAATCCATCATACCAAATCTCTTAAGTATATTAATGGTGTACTTCCCTTGACTTAGAATCATCTCATTTGGTTTCTGCCAGACTTCTAATCCAAGGAAGTAATGCATGAGCCCAAGGTCCATCTCAAATTCAGAAGTCAACTCCTTCTTACATTCGAGAATCAGGTGATCTTCTCCAGTAAGAATCAAATCATCAACATATAAGACCAAAATTAATGCTTCACCATTGATTACCTTGAAGTAGAGATTTGAGTCAGCATCATTCTTCAAGAAGCCCAAACTTGACAGTTATCGATCAATCCTTTCATACCATGCGCGAGGAGCCTGCTTAAGACCATACAAGGCTTTCTTCAGCTTGCAAACATGAGACTCCTTCCCATGAACCTCAAATCCATCAGGTTGCTCGATATAAACTTCTTCCTCGATCACACCATTGAGAAAAGCTGTCTTCACGTCCATTTGATGAATCTTCCATCCTCTAGATGCAGCAATGGCAATGATGGTTCTGACAGAAGTATATCGAGCAACAGGAGCAAATGTTTCTTCATAATCAACTCCTTCTTTCTGTGAAAACCCACAAGCCACGAATCTTGCCTTGTACTTCTCAATGCTCCCATCTGCAACATGCTTGATTTTGAAGAGCCATTTCGAAGATACCACTAATTTGCCCTCGGGTCTAGGAACAATGTCCCAAACATCGTTCTTGAGAATTGACTGGTACTCCTCAGCCATAGCATCTCTCCAAACCTGCTGACTAGATGCTTCCTCAACACTGGAAGGCTCAGAATCAATAATCTGACTCATCAAGGCAACATAATTGGAGAACTTATGTGGCCTTTTACTTTCTCTGAATGTGCCTCTAGGAGTTGCAAAGCTTTCAGCCTCTTGCATAGTACGCCTGGCCCATAAAGGTCTCTTTCTCCCAATTACAATGTCGGTAGGCCCATCAGTAGGTTCCAAGGGTTCAACTGGATCAAGATCTTCCTTCGGTTTCAAAGTCTCCCTCTGAATCTCAGGAGTATGGTCAATGTCCGTATCTTGAGGAGACTCTTCATTATCGATCTCCATATGAATGCCCCTGGATCTCCTGAATGCAACATCTTCCTCGAATGTGACATCCCTACTGATCTCGATCAACTTCTGTCCTGGAATGTATATCCTGTAGGCTTTTGATGTCTCACTATAGCCCACAAATATTCCCTTCTTGCCAGAAGGCTCCAACTTAGTTCTCTTTTCCTTTGGAACATGAACATAGACGGGACATCCAAAGATCCTCAAATGACTGACTTTAGGCTTCTTCCCTGTAAAGGCTTCTTCCGGAGTCATATTCTCCAAGACCTTGTGAGGACTTCTATTCTGAACATATACAACAGTCCTAGAAGCTTCTGCCCATAAGAAGGTTTGCAGATCTTGGTCATGGATCATGGGTTTTGCTGCTTCCGCGATTGTCCTGTTCTTTCTTTCTGCAATACCATTCTATTGAGGATTATAGGGGACACAAAACTCCCTCTTAACCCCTAATGCACAACCTTTGCAAGTTCCTTCATGCTCCCGATTGAACTTAGGAAGACCTGTAACCCTCTTCTCCATGATGGGTAAGGCTCCGAAGTGAAGGTGAGCCAATCTTCGATGCCAAAGATCACATAAACTTGAAGAATCATGAACTAACGCTTGTAGAGGACGCGTACAAAGTCTGTAGAGACTTTCATGTCTAACACCAATAACTTGAGCATCCTTGAAGCTTGAATTCTCCATCCACACAAGTACTCTGCCTTTGGAGAAGGCAACTTGATATCCTTTATCTTCTAGAGCTGAAATTGAAATGAGATTGTGCTTGATTCCTGGAACATAAAGAACACCGCTCAACTGCAGTGTGATGCCGGAATCCAAATGAAGAGTAGAAGTCCCAATCCCTTTCACGGAGTAGCTTGCATCATCTCCAATAATGACTTGTTTGGAGGATGCTTTCTCCACCATGCTTTATAAGTGCTCCTTAAAACCCGTGATGTGTCGAGAAGCACCACTGTCGATCAACCAAGTGTTGGTGTCGGTAGGTACACTGCTTGACAAAGCCGAGTAGAACAAGTATTCACATGAATCCTTCTATGGAGAAGCATCATCAACATCTGCAACAGTGGCTTGTTGCTTAGGTCTTGTTGGACAATGCTTAGCAAAGTGGCCAAACTTATCACACCTAAAGCGTTGGATCTTTGACAAATCTCTCTTTTTCTTGGAAGGGGGAGCACCATCATTTCCTTTATCTTGTTTCCTCTTGAAGAATCCCTTCTTTCCATCTTTTCCCTTCTTCTTCGAAGCTTGGGAGGCAAGAACATGAATATCTTCATTAGATTAACTTTGTCCAATGCCTCTAGCCACCAATCTTGACTCTTCTTGAATGCAATCGACCCTCAAGCGATCGAACTTCAGAAGTTTGGATCTTGCACTGATCCCTTGAATGTAGGACTCCCATGATAATGGAAGACCATTGAGAGCAAGCATCGTTAGATCTTTATCATCAACCACATGACCAATTGTAGAGAGCTGATCTCTCAACTTCGAGATCCTCATGAAGTAGGCAATCACTGTTTCTCCTTTAGCCATCTTCACATGGTGTAGTTGTTGCTTCAGTGCAAGAGCCCGATTGGTGTTGTTGATTTCGTACATCTCCTCTATTGTCTTGAACATCTCCCTTGCAGTCTTCAACTTGGAGACAATCGGAACAATATGGTCTTTGACGGAATCAACCATCGACTTTTTCGCCTTGATGTCTTTCTTCCTCCATTGCAACTTCTCTTCTTCCTCTTCAGGTTCGGGAACTTTGGTCTCCACAAACTCAGCCAAATCATTCTCTTCCAATGTGAGCATGATTCTAAACCTCCATGATGTATACTTGGTAGCTCCCTCTTGTCTATCCTCGATCTTCAATTCATTCACCATCTTGATTGAGGTAGAGATAGATAAAGAATTATGATGAAGAGAATAGAGTATCGCTGTAGTATCAAATCTGATCACGATCTTCTCAAACCCGCTCTGATACCATGTTAAATTTAATAATCAGATTGACATGCACAAAAATTAATTCAAAACTTAACACAAGACACAACAGATACCCTGGGAAAACCCTCCTCTTGAGGGAGAAAAACCCAGCCAATAATATCTCTTATATTATTGAATCACAAAACAACTCCTTTACAAAGAGGCCGATATGAAGGGCCACAATATAAGCACCAAAATTATGATGCAACATAGATACAGCCAGATGCGAATCTCAGATTATGAACTCAGCCTTCAACAATCTGCACTTGAAGAATATCTTGCACTGCTCTTGAAGGTGAATGTAAGATATGCGAATGAACTGAATGAAGTGAATTGGATGATGAACAAATGAGAGAAACATCTTAATATATATACAAGGAGAGAGGACGTGCCTCTTCACATATCAACAAGTCGGCCTCCACCAAGAGTCGGCCACAATTAATAAATGAAACTTCTTATGAAAGATCATGCCTTAGAGAGGAATTGCATCCAACGACAAGTCGGCTTAATCATGAATAAGGTTCTTCATTAAATCGCACCTCTTGGAGTCTTATAAATTAAATAGCTGCTTGCTATTATTTAATTTATCCAAATAAAAGATAAATCAGCTGGAAGAGACAATTGAAGTTGCTATCATAAACATCAACAGGCCCTAGCTCCTTTTATGACATAACTAGCATCATCTCCAATTATAACTTGTAAATTAGACTCTAGTAAGTCTGAAAGATGCTCTCTGTAGCCTGTAATGTGACGTGAAGCACCACTAGCTATCAACCAAGTATCACTGTCAGTTGGTACATTACTTGAAAGAGCGGAGATGAATAGAAATCCTTTTGAATCGTCTTTTGAATGTCTTGACTCCTTCTGAGGTGTCTCTTCGTCAATGTCTGTAGTAGAAACATGCTGCTTCAACTTTAATTTACAGTCTCGGGCATAATGTCCATACTTGTCACACCTGTACCATTGAATATGAGAGAGATCGTTCTTTTTCGATTCTAGAACAAAATCTGATTTTCTCTCTCTGTTCCTCTTGAAAGTGCCTCTTTTTCCTTCTCTTCCTTTGCCTCTTTCTCTAGTAGCATGTGCAACAAGAACTTGATTTTCTTCATTATGGGAGTTTCATCCATTTCCTCTTGCTGCCAGTCTGGTTTCTTTCTAAATATAGTCATCCCGAAGGCGATCAAACTTGGGCAACTTGGATCTCCCACTGATGCTCTGAATAAAAGGTTCCCAAGACTGGCGAAGACCATTTAGAGCCAATATAACAAGGTCTCTGTCTGCAACTATATCCCCAATAGTGCTCAACTGATCTCTCAAATCAGATTTCTTCATAAAGAATGAAATGACTAATTCTCCTTTAGCCATTTTTACATGATGGAGTTGTTGTCTCAGAGCGAGGGCTTTGCTGGTATTGTTGATCTCATATAGTCCTTTTAGTACATCAAACATTTCTTTAGCTGTCTTCATCTTGGAGATGATTGGTACTAGGTGATCCTTCACGGAGTCTATCATGATCTTTCTAGCCTTCGTACCATTTTTCTTCCACTGGATTTTCTCTGCGTCTTTTGATGGCTTAGGCATATCATTTTCTATGAATTCTAGAAGATCATTCTCTTCTAAGGTAATGAGTACCCTAAACTTCCAAGAGTTGAAGTTTGAAGCTCCATCAAGCTTATCTTCTACCTTGACATTGGTCACCTGTTAGAATTTTTGTCATTGATGTCAAGACTAATGAAGTTAAATCTGTGTTGAAGATCAGATCCAATCTATGTTGAATTTTCAGGCACAACAAAAAGAGAGATGCAAGATACTCAACCAGAAATGAGCACCCGATTGTGAGACGCATCTTATATGCTACAACAAAAAGAGAGAGATGTAAGATACTCAACTAGAAATGAACACCCGATTGTGAGACGCATCTTATATGCTACAAAAGCATAAGCGATAATTCTATGTTAAGGAGATAAGCGACAATTTCTCACATTAAGACGTATCCTGTGGATGAGATATTCTTCAGGTTCATAGTTCAGATTTGGATAAATCAAAACGTGATATTGGATATGTTATCAAAAGCTTGGAGTAAAATGAACTCTAGTCTCATGCATATGAAGAGTAAAGAAGATACATATGGAGGATAAAATATAAGCCACATGAAATATAATTTGGAGTAAAACAAAAAACACGATCTGAGTGTAAAGCATATGAAGATTAAAAGAAACGCGTATGGAGAATAAAATAAAAGCCATGAAACATCAGCGGCTTAATATAAAATTCGTGTTTTCTTGACTTGGTTAAAATTAAACGGTGCCAAAAAGTCTTTCAAAAGGAATATGCATAAAGCATTTTTGTCTTCTTGTGAAAAGACCTGATTTAAGGAGACAAAAAAAAAAAACTCAACAAAAGGATGCATCTGAAGACGTGTCTTCAAAGGTGCGATTTAATTTAAAAAGTTCATATGTAAGATAAAAACGTTAGTTTTGAAGAGGTGTGTTTGTTCAAGGAGGGGCAATCTGTTGGTGCTGAATAGACACATTAATAAAAATTTAGTTATGAAGTGATACGTCTGTTTAAAAAGGAGCAATCTGTTTATAAAAGACACATCTCTTGAACAAAAGTCATAATCATTGATCAAAATATGTATAAATATGATTCAAATTAGATTCAAAAAGTGTGGTTGTGAAGTTATAGTGATTCAAGTCAGAAACCCATCTTCTTGTGTGGGCTTAAGGTGAGATTGTTCATCACAAAAGCAGATTGAAGGTGTGGGAGATTGCAGATCTGATTGAAGATAATTGCTTCATCCATCAAGTCAAGGTTTGGTGCCTTGCATTAGGAGTTAAGTCTCCTTGTAGGTTGGTGCCTACTAAAATTGTAGAGGTTTGGGTGTCCCTTGTAGATTGCAGTCTACTAAATCATCTCTCTTGTAAGTCAAGTAGGTTGGTGCCTACTTCATTCAAATTTTTTTATTTATTTCAATAAAGTTATATCAACTTGTGTAAATTGGTTCATATCAATAAGTTGATGTTGATGAAAGTTTAAGTTTGTGTAGAAAGCTAAAAAAGTGAAAAATTTGTATTGATTTACTGATTCACCACCCCGCCCCCCTCTCAATAAATCTTTTGTGCTCTTCAATTGGTATCAGAGCCAGGTCCTTCTTGAAAGCCTAACAGCTTGAAGGAGATCCTTAAGAGCACATATGGCAGATCATAACAACATAGTAAAAGCACCCATCTTTGATGGGACTAATTATGCATTTTGGAGTATCAAGATGGAAGCATATTTGAATGCACTTGGGTTTGATGTATGGCAATCTGTTGTTGATGGGTATACACCTCCAGCTACCCCTCCAACGGATCAAGCAGGGAAAAAGAGAAGTGAAAACAATGCAAAAGCTAAGCATGCTCTTCTTTGCAGCCTAACAGATTTTGAATTTACAAAGGTTATGAGTTGTAAATCAGCAAAAGAAATTTGGGACAAGCTTCAAAACATCTATGAAGGAGATGCAAAAGTAAAGAAGGAAAAATTGCAAACTCATAGAAGGAAGTTAGAAACCCTCAAAATGGAGAATGGTGAAGATATTGCTTCATATTTTCTTCGTGTTGATGAAACGGTGAATATCATGAGAGGACTTGGTGAAGAGATTGATGATGCCTTCATTGTTGACAAAATTCTAAGATCTCTTTCTACAAAGTTTGAGGCCAAAGTTGCAGCATTGGAAGAATTAGCAAACTTGGATCGGCTATCAAAAGATGAATTACATGGGATCCTTGCTGCCTATGAGATGAGGATTGAAGGAAGATCACCACAAAAGGAAGTCTCATTCAAAGCATCCAAAAAGGGCAAGAACAAGCATGAAGAAAAAGATGAAAAATCAAGTGATGAAGCAGAAGCTTACTTCATGGGAAAACTTAAGAAGGGAAAAGGAAAATACAAAGGAAAATTTCCTTTCAAGTGCTTCAATTGTGGAAAAGTTGGACATTATGCCTCAAAATGTCCTCAAGATGAAAGCAGCTCTAGTGAAAATGAAAAAGAGATCAGCAACAAGAAAAAGGGAAAGAAAAGTTCCAAAAACAACTCAAAAAAGAAGTCTCAAAAACATAAGAAGAGTTTCTATTCAAAGAAAGATAGCAGCACCTCCGAAGAACAAAGTGAGGATTGCTCAAGCAATGGTGAAGAAGAAATATTGTTTATGGCTGAATGTGAAGAACAAAATGTTGATCAAGAATGTGATGAAGAAGAGGAGATTGATCAAGATTGCAATGAAAAAGAGGAAGTGGATCTTGAAGAAGAACTGCACTATGCATATAAGAAAAATGAAGACTTGAAGAAGGAGGCTGCCAAGTACAAGTTGAAGATCAAAGAGATGACAAAACATTTTCTGTTTTGGTTTTTCCATTATCTAGACTAAGTATTCCTTTTCCTTTTATCTCTTTTCTTGTATTATCACCAAATCTTACCGTTCCTTCATTAGTTGGTTCAAGGACAATTCCTTGTTTATATATATTATTAAATATATATAAATGTATTGTGGGCTAATTATATTGAAAATAAAACCTTTTATTTATTTATTTATTTATATATAAATAATAATAATATTAAATATATATATATATATATATAATCATATTTCAGGCAATAATTATTATTAAATTTTTCTTTAATAATAATCTTATATATACTTCTACATGTTTATATAGATTAATAATAATACCTTATTGTATAAATACTAATTTATATAAATATAATTTATAATTTATTACAAAATAAAATCAATTTAGTTTCAAATTTTAAAACAAATACTTGAAGACATTCTTTTAATTTTTCACTTACAATCATAATAACAATCATAAGGCAATAAATTATTTTCCCACTAATTTATCTTTCAAATCATAAATAAACGTACTCATTACGCTCAACAATATTACAATCAATATTAATACAATGCAATCCTACAATGCTTAGAGAATGCGATTACGTGAGTGTGTGAATGCCTTGGGATTCCATCCTACCATTCATTTATCAAACGGCTAGGAAGCCCCTACCTCAACCATGTTCTCGTCTTTGACAATTTCCTACTCATTTTCCTGCACTCAGTTGATCGTTAATATTTTAGTCCTCAAAAACCAAAAAATTAATCTCATAATCAAAAGCATGATAATTATTTCCATTTCATTTCAATGTATCAAGATTAACCATCAAATTTAGCAATCATGCACATGTAGATACCAGATAATCAAGCAATCATAAATGATGTCCAATAGTGTCATCAATATACTGAAAAATATAAATGTAGCATAGGACCAAGATGTGACAAAGATTATAATGTACCCATCTTGACTCTAGAAATTGATGCAACATAAAGTACCAATATAAAGATAAAAAGCAGGCACAATGAACTTTTAGATTTCAAAATAAAAAGTCACAGCAGTGAGTTAGAATTTTTTTTAAAAACAGCATATTGTGGTTTCCTTCAGCTGTCAATGGATAACTTGCAACATTTTTAGGTGTCAATGGAAAACAACCCCATGATGGGATGTAAACAAAATTTAAAGATTTCAAATTAACATTTATTAAAATCAGTTCTGGTTATTTCATTTTAAATGGTATCTGCTATCAAAGAAAGCAGCAAATGTGGTTGTGGGAGTTCAAAGACCGTCCTATTGGGTGCAACCATGGAAACAATTATTTTTCCAGTCTACAAGGTGATTGAGCAAATCGGTAAGGAGGTAGAGCCGGACTTTACAATAATGGATAACACAACAACAATTCAAATTAGAAAGAGAAACAAAAACCATAAAAAATAAAAACTGAAACATAGGAAATTCTCGTTGAGTACTTGTAACAGTGTAACCCTTTTGGTTTTCCTGTTCTTTGCAAACCTAATGGCTGAAGTTAAATCTGAGTGTTAGGTCAAGGTGTGAGGATTTTTGAATGGCAAGTGCTGTATAGTATTGATGTAAAGACTTCTATAGATGGAGACTGTTAAAACAAAATCCTCTTATAACTGTATGATACTGCTGGCAGCTGTAGATGCTTGAAAATTGAAATTGGAGGCAAATGAAGAATGTGCTAATCATAGAAGTATAAATTTGGAAAAATTTGAAAAAAATGTGATTAATCATGAAACGGTGAAATTCCTGATCTTTGAAAAGAATGATTTTTCATTCAATTGTTGACTGCTGATTTTGACCATTTCCCTCTGATTTTTGCTGATTTTTTCAAGTTTAATATGCCAGATTTCATCTACCTATGTAATGGCATTGTTAGTAACTAAGTTACCAAGTGCACCCCTATGGGGCCTCGGTCCTGTATTGAATAGGTGTGGGTATGGGCCCAGCAATGAGAGCAGCCTGGGTACATCCTTGGGTGTACCCAGGCTGCTCTTGGGTGAACCCAAGGGGACCCAAGGGCTGCCCAAACCAACAAAAAATAAAAATAAAATTTTAATACATTTTTATAAACAAAAATGTGCCAAATATCTAATTTCGTCATTAAGTGATAAAATTGTGAAAATGGCATGTGCCATGAAGTTTTGTGTGGTTTCAAAGGCCCAGCAATGAGAGCAGCCTGGGTACATCCTTGGGTGTACCCAGGCTGCTCTTGGGTGAACCCAAGGGGACCCATGGGCTGCCCAAACCAACAAAAAATAAAAATAAAATTTTAATACATTTTTATAAACAAAAATGTGCCAAATATCTAATTTCGTCATTAAGTGATAAAATTGTGAAAATGGCATGTGCCATGAAGTTTTGTGTGGTTTCAAAGGCCTTAATTTGGGCTTGGCAGCAGGAGCTCTGCCCCTCGACCCTACTCTGGCACTATTCCTGGACCTTGCAAGGGACACCTCGCCCTCCCTCTCGCCCCCTCCCCCCCCTAAACCCTCACGAGGGGCACCACCTCTAGGGGTGTTGCCCCCAAACCTCCACGAGGGGTGCTCTACCTCCTCACTATTGGGTTCTCCTCTCCTAGCTCCCACTAGTTATTAGGATCTTTTATCACAAAATAAACTTGATTACAATGAGGGGGGGTTTGGGAGTGGAGACCAAAAGCGACAACTTAGACCATTCTTTTTATGATTACCATAATATCATTGATCAATGATTAAGTATCATACTATGAAAGATTTTGTATAATTTTTAAATTTTTTGGCACATGCACATGCACACACACACACACATGCCCACACTCACCCACACACACCCACACCCACACGCACACACATTACAGCTGGACCACACCCAAGGAATTTTTTTTGCCATACTTCTGTACCCATACACCATACCCATCCCTGTGTCAAAACCAGAAACTTATGTTAGTAGGGTTTATACCTATGCATTTTTGTGTTACATTTTTGTTTGTCTTCCTCTGGTTTGGATTGATGATTTCGTAGCATGATTTCATTTCCAGTCATGGCCCTAGGGTTTGCTGTGACTCTGTGTTCTTTTATCCAGGTTATTGCTGCGTGAGTGAACATGTGTTTTTCTTCATAATAAAATCACTTCATGTTCAGAGTATCATGTTTATCATGTTCAGAGTATCATGTTTATAATGTCAGGAAGTTCATAATAAAATCCCTGGAGAAGTCTTATAGCTGAAAACCACTAAAATCTCAAGTCCACTTATCTATACAATATTTAGCTTGATAAGTAAAAACCAATAAACTTAATTAATGATAATATCTAACTTATTAAGCTCTGAGAATTGATAGTACTTATTTATTATTATCATTACTTGTCTTTGGATTTTAATAAAAGCTTTTCTTCCATGGACTCCAGGTTAGTCTTTATTAATATCTAATTAATCTTAATAATAAAATCTGAAAACCAAAGATTTCAACGGTAATAAAATGCAGCTATAATAAAATCAGTTCAATAAAAGAAATCTGAAACCAAAGATTTTAATGATAATATCTAACTTATTAAGCTCTGAGAATTGATAGTACTTATTTATTATTATCATTACTTGTCTTTGGATTTTAATAAAAGCTTTTCTTCCATGGACTCCAGGTTAGTCTTTATTAATATCTAATTAATCTTAATAATAAAATCTGAAAACCAAAGATTTCAACGGTAATAAAATGCAGCTATAATAAAATCAGTTCAATAAAAGAAATCTGAAACCAAAGATTTCCAATCCCAATTACAAGCATATTAAAATGCAAAGACAAGTCCACATCAAGGAAAACCCACTAACTTCGATTCCCCATGGAGATATAGAGCTATGTTAATCCAAAAGTAAAATCGTTGAAAAAAATTATCAGATGAGAAAGTGTAGAATAAATGAAGTAACAAATACATCACGACCAATAGAAAAATAGAATCAAATTCCTTGATTTAAATTTCAAAAACAACATTCTTTGCCTCTTTTTCAACATTTTTTAATGTTTTTTCTCTAATCTGTTTTTCTCCCATTTAAATCCCAATTTTAGAAAAATATATTATATTTTTGATTTGCCAATTTTTTCCCCACAAGATTTTTTCAGCTATGGTGCTAATAATACTGAACGGTGAACCTGATAACACTACTGTATATATTTGAAACTCTGCTGCTCAATGTGTTAAAAACCTGCAAAAATTCCCTGCTGTTCCCTGTTTATGACTGAAACTCTAAAGAATTATGCAGATACCAAAATCCAAAGAGAAAGCATGAAATGAAAAGTGATAGGGCATATTGACATAAACCTAATGTTTTTGATGCTGAGAAGGCTTCTAGGGACCACAACAGGCATTAGAGTTTTGAGTTTTCAAAAAAGTCAGCAGTTCTTTATTGTTTGATTTCAAATGTTGTTTGGTTGTTGGGGATGTTGGGTCATCGGTGGGATAGCTTGGCACTCCCCTGATGTACCCAAATGAGGGTGGTTTCCAGGGGATGTTTCCTTTTTCTTGGGTATTTTCTAGAATGGGAGGGGGACGTTCTGTACCTGTTCCCCATCACTGGGACATCCCCTTTTAGGAAAACATCTAAAAAACACGAAGGGGGCTGGGGGAGGCGAGGGGTGGCGGGAGAGGGGTGCGGAGGAGAGTGCATCCTCAGGGAACACGAGTTCAAATCCAGTTTCATACCCCTTTCAATGATGCATTTACTCCTAATAGCTGATTCCAAGCTTAATGACACTTGCCTCATCTACAAAAAATACAAGAATCATATTGATCCAAATGCCAAAACAATGTTGTTGACAAGTAAAGATTAATTCCTGCACACCCAACTGACCATGAAATAGGGTCATATCCAACAAGGCTAGACTGAAAACCATATCATCAAACCTTAGAGGAGCCAAATAAATGCTCAACAATCTAAGGCTTTCTATATGTTGAAGAACTATAACCATGCTCCATTAAACCTGCTGCTGGAGCAAATTTTTGAGAGGAAGTAGCCAGCATTTCAAGCTGCAGACTTTGATCTTCCAACCTAAGGGAATGACCCATCAGTAGCAGGTTTTCCTTGTTCTCAGAATTAACAAACTTCTTCCAAAGCAGTGGAGTGGGGTCCAAGTAGAAGAACCCATAGTTCCACGGAGTTTCCTGATAGGGGGATGCGGGGACAGGTTTTGGGGATGGGAGGACCAAGGGCCTAAGTTCGTGGACGGCGGGGGGACGGTGAGGGGATGGTGGTGGTGTGGCGGCAGGGTGCTAAAATACCAAGGAAACATGGGGACCCATCCCCTACCCTTTTGCCCCCCCGTACCTGTACCGGGGACATTTTGGGGATGGGGGACGCCTTGGGGATGTTTTTTAGGCGTCCCCAAAAAGTTTACTTTATTTCTAAACGTCCCTGATTGGTGGGGACGTCTTAGGGATGGCAAGGGGACGACCCGCCATTCCCTGGACGGTTAGGGGATACCCAGGTGTCCCCTCCAGCTGTCCCCTTTTTTCCACCAAGTTTTTACAAAAAAAAACTCTAAAATTAAAAATGCTTATTTTTTTATTGTTTGTAAGTGGACCCCACACCCTTCCAAGCCTAAAATGAAACATAAAACTTGCTTTCAAAGCCATTTGAGTTAATTTTTAAATTCCAAAAATAAATTGCAGCTTAGAGGCAAGTGAGCAAGAGAAAAATTGGTGGTGACTCAGACTCTGAGTCTGATTTTGATGCAATGTTCGCAAATGTCAAGTAGAGGCAGCCATCATACTTTCTATTACTATGGTTTGGACATTTGTGACTTTCTCATTTTGACATTTGTAGTGCAAACAAGCCTTTGGGCATTTTATTTTTAAAATTTTATATCATATGCACATTGATTGTTTGACATGAATTATGGAAGCAATTAAGTAGTTGTAGTATTAATTTGTTCCACTCTATAATGTATATGTCAATATGATTGGTGATTACATTTGCAACTTTATCAATGTTCATTGTTATGATTATCATTACTCATATGAATATCTGAAATTTCCCTATATATATATATAGCCGTCCCCGTCCCCAAAAATCCCTAAAAAAATGCCGTCCCCGAAACACGTCCTGCCGTTCCACCGTCCCCCTGTACCGGAAACTTGTTGGAACATAGTAAAATACATATAGTACTTGAAAAAATAGTTATAAAAAGATGTACAAGTATAAGAATTATACATCTTGGAGACAACTAGGAGTCCCCTAGATGTCTTGAGGACACCTTGACATCCTCGAAGTCCTAGTGGCATCTTGGAGATGACGATGTTGGTGGTGGGCTGGTGGGGGGAAGTACCCCCCAAGTCCCAATGTCTTTGAGACGGGCACATCTAGGAAACGTGGGGTTTTTTTTGGGGGAAGGGGGTGAGCGAGGGCGGGGTGTGGGGACACGTATATTGTAAGAAAAAAAGAACTTGCAAATATGCTGCAGCAGGTCATGTATATGTATATGATGCTTGAGTAAGCAGTGCGTGAAAAATAACTTGTATAGAAGTGTATTCAGATTTTGGTAAATCAGTGGGAAGGATGAAAAGTGTCTAAAAGTGTGTTGAGTTCCCCAACTATGTTTTTCATGTGAGCAAACATTGGTAAAAACAGTTTTGGACTTTCACCAATTCTTTTGACAGTGGCATGCCTGATCTCTCGTCATATTTTATTGTTGGATTCTATATTCTGTGCATGGTTGAATTCTTTGATAGTAGAGTTAACAATTGCAGATTGCCAATGCTTTGAATGCTCCTGTTACCAGCACCTCTTAAATCCCTATGCATCACCTTATAGTAATGCCAAATCACCCTGATAATTGATACATGGCTCTGATATTCGGGAGACGAGGAAAATCCAAGAAGTGTAAGTGCTGAGGTTTCCTCTTCCTCCCCTTGAGTCAATTGGCTCCAATATCAGGGAGACAAGGAAAATCCAAGAAGTGTTAAGTGCAAAGGTTTCCTCTTCCTCCCCTTGAGTCAATTGGCTCCAATATCTGGGAGGCAGTGAAAATTCAAGAAGTGTAAGTGCAAAGGTTTCCTCTTTCTCCCCTTGAGTCAATTCCTAAATTCAAGACATTTTTTAGGAACTGACTTATTCTAAAAGTTTTGGTGCTGTTGCATGATGCTGTAGATGACCATTTAGCACTATTTTGCTCTCATCTGTATCACAAATCTCCATTGGTGCTGCAGTTGATTGGAATCAAAATTGTACAACAGTTTTCATCCTACTTTACACTGGGTCCTTTTGCTTGCTTGATAGAATAAGGTACAAAGAGTTGCTATAAGTCTTGTCAGGGTGCAACTCTTTCCTCTTTAACACTATCTCAACAGTTACGAGTTCTTAGACCAAGGTAGGTACCTTCGTGTATAGCTTCTTTTAGAGCTAGTTATGAGGCCTTCTTGATATGCAAGCAGAAAGCTTCTTTCATCTATCGGATTAGCCTAGTTTTTGTATGTTGATTGCTTTAAGCTGCAAATTACAAACTAGTTTAATTAGTATACTACATATTGGTTTTTCTTTACTTTTTGCTTTGCTCTAATTTTCATTGTGTGTGGTCTTAGTTTGTTTGCATTATTCTTGTAAACAGATTAGAGTAGAAATTGAATTTCAATCACTAGTGACAATTCATCAAACTAGCCTTGGTCCTACTGCTTATGGTGAACCTCTCTATGTGCTTTTATGATTGTTGTCTACTTGGTTACACACTCTCCACCATTCTCCCCTCTCCTCCATACCCTCCTACACTCCTGGTCTTTGCTAGTCACTAGCACACGTTGTTGGATTTTTTCCACCTACATGAAGTCTAAAGCTGAATTTTTGCTCCAGCGCTCTTTTCCTGTTGTTTCTAGCTTTATAGTAGAACGTTTAGAAGTTTGATATTACTTTTGTTAAGTTGCCCCTTTTTTGGCAGATGAAAAAACTAAATTATTCTTTTGATTCTTGTAGGAGCTGTTTGTTTTGCGTCAGGAAAACCAGCCAAAAAATGGGCACTTTGGGGCCGGAGTTATTGATTCACATTAGGTTGCTGTAATGCTTTTTAAATTTTGAACCTCATTAATTAATGAATTATAATTTAGTGTATTGTTCGATTCTATCAGAATGTTATCGGTCTTTAATTAATTTATTTTTTGAATAAAGTATTAGTAATTAATTAATATTGATACTTGCCTTTGATTTCATTGGTAAAATTTAAATTAAGGGTTCAGGTGAGATAGGGCTCCTTGTAGAATGCTTTTATGATGATGGTGTGATTTGATACTTGCATTGAAAAAAATGTTGATGTTATAGCAGCTTCAGTCGTGTTACTTCCAGCCATCTCCTTCTATTATTTGATAAATTAAATAATAGCAGAAGAGGCTATTTAATTTATAAACTTCAAAAGGCATGATTTTTATTAATGAAGAGTCACATTTTATGAGGCTGACCTTTCACTCCTCTAGGCGCGATTATCTGTGAAAAGACTTCATTGGTGGCCGACTTCTTAATTATTTGTTATATTACTTATTAAGGCCGACTTGAAGATACTTGAAAAGGCACGTCTCATCTCCACTCATGTATATATACTCGACGAGTTTCATTCATTCAATCATCCATTCCGTTCATTGTTCATCATTGGTCTAAGGCGCAAATTAAGAGAAAGGAGCTGATCAGTTCGGTTCATCATAGAAGGCTGAGTTGATCATTCACAAGTGTGAGTTAGAAGAAGAAGAGCAAATTGCGAATTCTATAGGAGAGCAGATTGTTATTTATTGAAGGTTGAATCTCTAATCAGTGAACTACATCTGTTTGTATCTGTGTTTGCATCAGTCTGTGGTGCTTCTATTTGGCCCTCTTATTGGCCTCTTGTAAAGGAAACATTTTGTGTTGACATTCAATATATAAGTGATATATTGTTGCTGGGTTTTTCTCCCTCAAGTGGAGGGTTTTCCCAGGGTATCTGCTGTGTTATTGTGTCTGATTTTTGAATTAAATTTCTGTGCATTAAATCTGATCATAAAATTAACAAAAACACAGTGGCTTGAAGTACATGAAGGTGTACTAATTTTGGTGGTCAAAGGGTTACTATTGAAGGACAACAAAAGCAAATGACTCTTCGGCAGTTCAAACTGATTTAATAGGTAAACTAGATATTTTAATATAATTAATATAGGACGTGCATTTGCATTAGCAAATTTGTAATTATTAAGTTATGCTCGAGGACTCATTAATTGTAGTGGGGCCATGTTTAAGCCGAATAAATATGAAAAACAAAGTTTATTTATTTTGATTTAATTAAGGTCTTTAAAAGTAAATAAATATAAAGAAGGATCTAATGTTAGTTTTGATGAAAAATACGAGAGAAAAAAAAAACCTTTGTAATTATAAGGAAAGAAGTATGGAAGCTATAAAAGATTGAGCTGGGTAGAGAAATAGATTGAGACTTAAAGGAAGGATCTAATGTTAGTTTTGATCAAAAAATAAGAGAAAAAAATCTTTGTAATTGTAAGGAAAGAAAGTATGCAAAGTTATAAAAGATTGAGCTGGGTAGAGAAATGGATTTGAGACTTAAGTTTTTAATCAAATCATGGTTTAAGAACAATAAGATTTTATGTTTTTTAATACAAACTAAAAGTTGGAAAATTTTAAAGGACTTTTTTTTAGAGTAAGATCATTAATAAACCCACAACCTCATTGTAAATTGTAATGCCCAAATTTTAGTAAGGATAAAATGGGTAGAAATAAGGCAAATCCATTTTTTTATTTTAACAAATGCAACATTAACAATGTTATTATTAATAAAATATAACACAATGATACCAAGATATTCAATATTAAACAAGGAGTGAAAGTCTTCTTAAATATGATCACAAAAGACTTTATTCAAATTGGATAAGAGCGACAACTAATAGGGTAAGATGCACAATTAATATAGTGAATAATAAAAAAATATTCTTAAAAGTCTTATCTTAAAGACTAAGTTGACCATTAGTTACTTAATATTACAATAATATGTTAATACTCTCCTTTTATGGGCAATTTATTTACTTTCAAGTTTATTTCAAAATTTTACGAATTTGTGGACTCAAAAGACTTGGTAAGAATGTTTGCAGTTTGATCTTCAAAAAGACAATATTGCAACATAATTGATCCATCTTCTACAAGTTGCTTGATGAAATGGCAATGAAGCTTTACATATTTAGTACACTCGTGGAAGATTGGATTTTTCACAAGCTTTAACACCCCTTGATTGTCACAAATTAGGGGTGAAGGCTCAACTTGAGATATTTTCACGTCAAAGCATCTTTCAAAGCCATATTGCCTCACATATTGCTTTTACTATTCTCTAATGTTTTGTTTTTGTCGAGGAAAGAGCTATTGCCTATTGCTTCTTGTTGGTCCATGTGATTGCACTTGTGCGGAGGCTTAAAATGTATCCAGAAGTGGAACTTGTTCAATTTGAATTTATGAACCCAATTGTCTTAGGATGTTTGCTTTTGTTGTACAAACACGTGTGGAAGAGACATGCACATTACAAACAAGTAGAGAGATGACATTGTTTCAAATATGAAAGATGGCACACCTCTTAATGTGACACTACCTCAACAATTTTTTTTTTTTAAATACAATGTTTTTTTTTAAACATTGATTAATTCTCTAAGATAAAATTAGGTTATTTTCTTGGCATGATTAGAGTGTTTCACTAGTAAGTCTCAACTAATGAACTTGAGAAGATTTTCAATGGCATTCATTTACTTTAATAGATGTATGAGTGTTTATACCTGTTTTCTTTCCATACATAAGAATATACGATATACCAAAGAGGGATGGAACAATTATGATACATACATATGAAAGTTCCCTTGTCTATTTTGTAAGTGTATAAACAATTTTTAGAGAGATGGGGAATATAACATCACTAGCGCTCAAGATGATTTGCCTCTTTTGAAAACATGATTAACTAATACAAGGATAAGAGAGAGATAACACACACATCTCTTTTCTTAGATACACAAATATGATGAATATAGAGGTTTACATACACTCAACACCATTAACATATAACATATTAAAGAGAGGGAGAAGGTATAAAATGACAATTACACTTCTTGATTCACAAAGGAAAGGAAGATTACATCATTTAATTTTTCTCTATTTGAACATGCTTACTATATCCTTTCTTATATGTAAAACACATACTAACAAGAATATATACCTAGTCACAACTCATACATGCAAGATCTCATATATCGTAGAGAATGCTAGAGATTAATTAACTTCCTAACCATACAAACCACATTTAACAATATTTATTTATTGATAATCTAAATGATGCATTTTTTAATAAGCATACTATCAACCATAATATAAGAATGACAAGATCATCATAATATAAGAATGAAAAGATCATATAAATTGCTTCTAAAACAAATGAAGATATCAAATAACAATCTGCACACTAAAAATAAAGAATGCCAAGATGTATTGAACTATGTAGGAAAGGCCTTCACAACATGTTTTTCAAGTGGGAATTGCAAATTGAAGATTTGGAAAGAAATGCACAACTTTATTAGAATAGAGTATTTTTTAGAATTACAGGTCGAAAACAAAAGGGTGGCCCTTAAAAGGGTTATACAAAATCATAGTGATGGGTAGATGCCACTACAACAACCTAGATTTTATTGTAAAACCTTAGATGTAACCACAATTTTTTGCATTCTTATAAATTTTATGGGATTTGGAAGTGAAAATTTTAAATTCTAAGACATTTAGCCTTCCACATAAAAAATTACATTGTGACTACTATATGTTAGTAAAGCAATTGACAAGTGATATACAACATATAATTGATTATGCAATATCTATGAATGCAATTTTTTCATTAACTTCACAAAACTTGAATATGAGGCATAACTTTTGATATAAACAAAAGTTGGATTTGCATTATGGCCTTTTGATATGTCAATTAAGCTATTGCCACACTTGAGTTATAAAAATTGATAAATAAGCATTTGAAAATTGACATATTTGAAAATCCCTTAGAAATATCCAAAACAACCTATATAACTTTTTTTAAATAGACAAACATACAATTTACTTATTATTTAAAGAGCATAAATGAAATGGGTTTAATTACAAATGGATTATTCAAACTCCCACAACAAGGATGTTAAAATCACCAAGAAAGAGCTCTAAACAACTAAACCACCCAATATTCAATAGCCAAGAGCTAATTATTGATCATATGACATCTTTAAGATCAATGAATGTTAACACTATTCTAGTTAATCCTCAAGCTTAAGGAAAATGTTCATGGATTGACAAGGCAATCATGTTTGCAATTCAAACAACTCACAAGGGATAACAAAAGTCACATAAATATACTCACAAGTGGTCTCTCATAAGACACACCAAGATCTTACACACATGGTCTCTCTTAAGACCCATGGGTTTATCCAAGAGTTATTCATAACCAAAACCATTCAAGGTTTTAATAGAAAAGAAAGAAGGTTTTCTCAACCGTGGGGAAATGATCAAGTCCATTAATGGAGTTTTATGTCTCCAACCAAGAAAATGAATGTTCACATAAGCCACACAAATGCCAAACAAGGGTTAACACTAAATTCATAAGTGTCATTTACAAGGGCATCTCATGGCAATAAGGTTTTAAACTAAACAAATTTGTACAAAACCATATCAAGGGAAGGGTTTGAACCATCCATAAAGGGGTAACCTCAAATAGGAAGCTTTTCTTTACTCATAAGGAAACATAAATCTCTACAAGGTTCTTGCATCAAATGCACTCAAAAAAAGCTACACAAGCTCTATATGATGGAAATATAATTTTTAGTTATTTCATAATTTCTTATTAAGAAAGAATGCAAATAAAATTATTTGAACAAAAGAAAATACCTAATTTTGTAAGAAAAGGCCGCAAGATGAAGGAAAACTAATTGTTGTTTCTCCAAAGTCTTTGAAGAGATCTAAGAGACTACATGTGAGCCTGTACAAGATCCCAAGAAAACAATAAATTAGGAAAGTGTCTAACACACCCAAGAGGGATTTTACAATCTCAAAACACATTCCCAAGCATATAGAAATCATCTCTAAAATTGCAAGTGATCTCATAAGCTTCATTTGAAAATTTAGAAAGGAAATAAATTTTAGAACTTATGAGAAATCACAAACCCCCAAGAAACTCCATGAAGGTTTTTCCTCAAGCTTTGTTATCAAAAACTCTATTCCCAAAATGGAATAATGAAATCCAAATAAAGGAATTGCTTCCATATATTTGAGCATAGTGTTAAATGGCTTAAGCTCAAACTCGCATATCATTATAATCCAATGGGGACATGCATTTGTTCCCTCTTGAGGAAACCAGAGTCAAAGAAGGTTAACATAAGTGACTAGAAGTGTATTAAGACAATAACAATATATCACAATATCTTATAAGAGCATGTGATGATCAAATGTGTTCTTCTTCTGAACAAGGTGGAGAAAAAATGACTTCCACCTTTGAAATATCTAAAATATTAATAAAGTAATACAAATATCACAAATCCACTCAAGTGGATAAGTAAGTCACTTGATCTACTAGAAGTTTTCCAAGATCCATAAGATGCTTTAAACATCTTTTGGATTAAATAGAATATAAAAGTCATGGATCTTTGAATTAAATAGGAAATAAAAGTCATATTTAATATAATAAGGAAAATGAATAAAGTAATTGAAATAAATAAAAGGAAATATTTTCCAAAATTCAACTAAAATGATTCAACAAATAAGCATTGTTACTCTGTCCAATATAGTCCTTGTAATATTTCTCCATTTTATCTAACCATATTGTAATGACATTGTTCATCAAACCAAGCTATTTCTTGGGAAGGTGTAGAATTAGAGTCAAAACGAAGAACAAAGACATGCTTTGTAATTTTGATTAATAGTTGAATGCTAATTAAAGTAATAAAGACATTGAATTTGAAAATTAAAATAAAAACTCAACTAATCCCTTATATACTTGCATTAATTTGAATGTGATTTAGTTATACGAGATGAATCTGGTATGGCTAAAAACTATCTAAAAACTCATCTAGTTCTTTTTCTAAACTCAAATATATTTATTGTTTTGGTCTTCTCCTATTAATTTTATTTGGAAAATGTCCAAAATAAATTAATTGAAATAAATAAAAGGAAATATTTTCCAAAATTCAACTAAAATGATTCAACAAATAAGCATTGTTACTTTGTCCAATATAGTCCTTGTAATATTTCTCCATTTTATCCAACCATATTGTAATGACATTGTTCATCAAACCAAGCTATTTCTTGGGAAGGTGTAGAATTAGAGTCAAAACGAAGAACAAAGACATGCTTTGTAATTTTGATTAATAGTTGAGTGCTAATTAAAGTAATAAAGACAAATTGAATTTGAAAATTAAAATAAAAACTCAACTAAACCCTTATATACTTGCATTAATTTGAATGCAATTTAGTTATACGAGATGAATCTGGTATGGCTAAAAACTATCTAAAAACTCATCTATTCTTTTTCTAAACTCAAATATATTTATTGTTTTGGTCTTCTCCTATTCATTTTATTTGGAAAATGTCCACATCAACTATATCCCCATATTGTCCTCTTCAACATTATTACAAGGTATAGACAAACAATCCACTCTAATTAAACATCAAATGATTCAATAACAATTTTACACCTTTCATTTGGAAAAAATGGTAAATAATTTGTCTTATTTTTATTGGTAAATACTTACTTTTGCTTTTAAATTAGTTGATGTTTAGGAATGCCCAAATAATCAACATTTTGTGGAGCTTTGTAAAAACTATGGATTTATGCATACCTTGGGTTAAAAATAAGATGGTTGATGCTATAGCCATTAGGTTAGTGTAGACAATCCCAATTGAACTAAATTGCTTGCTTGGCCTTGTAACAAGTATGCGCATGTGTGATTATTGGGTTTTAAATGATTGTAATGCTAGTGCTTCCCCTTGACAATAATGTGCTTTTATTTAGGTGATTGGCAACACATTGCTTTTAGTTGTTTGAAATAAGAAGCTTCATATGCTTCAGATAAGGAAGGTTTCAGTGGTAAACAATGATTAAAAGGATGTTAGAAGAAAATTTTGTGTGAAGATGAGTATGAGTAGTGAGAAAAATGAGTAGAGGAAGGAGAATGAATATAATGAGAATTTTCCCTTGATGGAGGTGGTGACAAGGAGTTTTGGAATTGATTGGTTGTAGATTGGAGGAAGAGTGCCACACCTAAGGTGGTTGGGGAATATTCAAGTGTCCTTAGGAGAAAATTCCTATCACCAACCCAATCCTTGACCACAATTGTGGTATGTTTGACACTTGTGATAGATGGATTGATACATCCACAACTATATAGGGAGTGCGAAAATGTGCAAAACCCTTTCCATAGTTGTGGTGAACTTCATAAGAGGAAAATATTGAAAGCCAACCCTATTCTCTCCCCATTGTTGGTTGGTAGATGTGTGATTGTGATTAATGGATTGGAATTAATGACATGCATGACATATAACATTCCAAATCTTGATCCTCCATTTTCTTGTCATGGTTTACTAGAAGTCCTACCTTTTCCGTAGGTGACATATAATGATGGTTTTAGTGGTAGAGCCTCTTAATTTCCATGTTCTTGATGATTGTGTTAATGTAACATCAAACAATGTTGGTAGTTGGTCTCTTTTTTTTAGGTGCTTGGGTAATTGTCCTCTTGAGAATTTTGTGTGCTAGACTAAAAATACTTGATGCAAGATGATAACTCATTTAGTGGTGGTCTTGGAAGATGGTTTTTTCCTATCGTAGTTTCACTTTGTTGGACACTCCATTGTTGTGAAGTAA
Source organism: Sequoia sempervirens (assembly GCA_007258455.2). Taxonomy (NCBI): domain Eukaryota; kingdom Viridiplantae; phylum Streptophyta; class Pinopsida; order Cupressales; family Cupressaceae; genus Sequoia; species Sequoia sempervirens. The sequence goes on from VDFB02000003.1 coordinate 251,566,042, forward strand.
CATGGCCAATGGTTCTATAGAAAATTTGGATTATTCATGGCCTTGTGGTTCCCATATTTTGATCTTATGGATACTATCATTCCCAAAATTTCAATTTCGTTGCACTTGTATAACCTCCCTTTGGTTATGAGGGGCACTAGACTAACTTAAAACTAGATATATTAAGTAGGTAAGTTAATCAAACTAGATTTCAAGTAGGTATATTTGAAAGATTAGGTATGTGAAGGTTCATCTCATGATTGATTTTCCAAGCATGTTAGCTATACTATTAGGATTCACTCATCATAGGGTATGTGGATTTGAATTTTGAAGGGTTTCCTTAGAGGTACTTTCATTGTAGTATGATTGGTCACAAAATATTAGTATTCTTTCAAAAAATATCCTTGTCTTTGATTTGTGAGACAAATAAATGGGTGAGGAAGTACATCCCTAACAACAGTTCCATCTTGCACAATCATGGGCACATTGTTGAGTAGTCTAAGTCTACCACCTCTCAACCTTGGGATTTGAATGGAAGGATCATAGCTTTTCTTGTGCATATTATTGTCTTAAATAAAAAAAATTGATCCTTTGACTTCCACCACATTTAGATTTCTATTGGATAAGATATTGTTTGTGCAAACCAATTCTTTGAGGATGAGGAATACTTTCAACATTGTGTGGAGCAGTTTTTTAGGAACATGATCATTCCCTATAGGTATTTATAGAAGAGAACTTGAGTTATATATGTTAGAGATCCTTGAGAATGAAGAAGAACAATATTTCTTCCTCAAAATTACTACTATTCCTAAATAGAAAGAAAAATAACCAAACCAAATTGTGGGGTTGTAGGAAAGTAGAGAGGAAGGAAAACAAAATAAAATTTATGAGATGAAGCCCATGACTTAGTTGACAATGTAACATAATGGACCATGGGTGCTTTCCTCACTAAGAAGGTGGAAGCTATCTTTATAATGTGCTTGAGGCTATTTGACTTAGCATGAGCATTATTGTTTTATACCTTTGGTTGGATTTTAGTTCATTGGGTAGTTTCTTTTGGGAGCTTAGTTTATTCAACCTAAAAGAATCTTCATTAGTGGCTGATTAATCTTTAGGTTCTTTGTAAAGGGTTATGTTCCCTCAACAATTTTCTTGCATTATTAATTTTTTTTATTACAATGGGAGAGGACTTTAAACCCTTAATTCATCAATAAAATTATAAATATTTTAGTAGCATAGTTTAAATGAATGTAAAGAATACCATGAATGAAACAAATAAGATGCACTTGGTAGGAAGTGCTAGTGATGTTTTTAATAGTGAAGAATTCTAGATGCTAAAAAAAACATTTTCGTGAAAAAAAATCTATTTACCATAGATAAATATTTTGAATTTTTTTGGTAAGACATATATAGAAAAGATGATTAAATTTTTGGAGAATAATATTTTAATAAATGAAACTGAATGCAATTTCAGAATCAATAATATATAATAAGTTAAGTTGACAAAATAAGGTATTTATAAATGTCATTAGAAAATGAGGTTCCATTAGTATTTAAGATATAGAAAATTGTATTGGTGAAGTTTGCATACTCATGCAATTGCCTATTTAGTTTTGTGCTTCTTTTGAGTAGACTGCCTTGCCAAATAAACATATTGATGAATGATTTAATGATGTCATAGACTTACCTCATCCACATCCACATGTTTAAACATATCTTTAGACATTTTACCTATCCACTTATTTATTACATCCATGCATCTAGACATTTCCATACATACTTTACCCACTATGATTTGAACTCTTTCATGTGTTATGAAAAGTTTTTGGTCAATGGAGCATCCTTTTGGTCACAAAATCATTTTTACCCAAATCCAAAAATTAGTTTGAGTTGACCTAACTCCCACCTTTACCTTTCCCCATCTAGGATCAACTAATCACCTTTCTATACATACTTTACCCACTATTATTTGAACTCCTTCATGGGTTAGGAAATGTTTTTGTTGAATGAGACATCCTTTTTGTCACAAATCATCTTACCAAAATAAAAAAAATAGTTTAAGTTGAGCTAATTCTCACCTTTACTTTTCCTAGCTAGGATCAAGTAAACACAAATTTGCATTATGTGATGCTATGGCTTTACATTTAAAGACATTCAATGAGTTCATTTTGAGCATCTTCTAATTAATCACATCAGTTAATCATTTTCTTTACACTCTTCGATTGGTGCATGAAAAGGATTCTAGTTCTCTATAGAACATTTTAGGAGCATATGCATGATCGAGGATTTTTGTCTTAACCATATGTACATATTTCCATCAATTGACCTATGAGCATGTTGCTTTGTGATATTTTGGAAACATTGCCGATGTATTCTTAAATACCACCAACCCCTAAATATAATTAAGCACAAAAGATATAGAGAAACATCAAACAAGATGAAGAATATGCAAATAACATATCAAAACTTCATAGATAAAAGATAGATTCATAGTCATAGATTCCCCCTTGGTCTTTAGACTCATCTTTGCATAGAGTCAATAGGAGGGTGAAACTCATCTAGATTTAAATAAATTTGAATGGTTTGTGAGCTAAAGCAATAAGAACCTATATTTTGATGGGTATTAAACATGCATTGGGGTGATTAAAACCTATGTCTAATCATGGTTGAAAATATCTAGAAGGGAAACAATAAGCATCATAGTCGGGTGAGACCCCCACATCATCAATGTCTCATTCACATTGGGGTGTCTACATCATGCTCATCCATATCTATATCTACTCTATGGTTTGGGGGTCTCTCCCCCCACCCACCAAAATGGTGATATATGATGTATCCTACATAATATTGACTCAAGAGGCATTCTTTGATAGAGAGTGAGCTGACATAACATGCATTCATAGTGAAATAATGTAATGTCCCATTTTTAATCAATTTATGTTTGTGGAGCAAAGGGCCAAACCCTATCTCTAATGAGCTAAGCCTAGGCCTAAGTATGGTTCATCATCGTTCCCAAATGTATACCAAGGTATAAAAAGTGGTAAAGGTCTAAAAAATCTAAGTGTGGAGTGTTTTTGGTCATATCTCTAAGTGGTTGTAGGTTGTCGGACTTCCAAAGTTCATCTTGTTGGAATGTCTTTTTGTCTATGCCAAAATTCTCCACAGTTCTTGTTAAACTTTTATAATTCACCATATTGACATACCTTTGCACCCAACCCTTCTCCTCTACTCTTGTCAGAGTTTCATACTTTTACCTACTAGAATGCCTTCCACTATCTCCTCAACTCTTGACCTATTACATGCATCATGTTGTATCCTTGACAATTAAAATCTAACATTCCTACCTATTTACACTGTTCACCGCATCTATATCTCAATATGATACAAATGCACTATTAATGTTAGATTTGAGCACACTGTTGAATACGCCAAATACTGAGAGGGGGGGTGAATTAGTATTCCGATAACACAACTAATTGCTAACCATCCAATTATTAATGCATATCTAACTACAACAGTAAACCAAAGCATGAAAGGAATCATAACATTTCATAAAAAATTGAAACTAGGATTTTTATGTGGAAAACCCAAAATGGGAAAAACCACGGTGAGGATTAACTCACAATATATTATAATCGGTTACAAGATATTATAGGGCTCACTACCAGGACTCACTGTCCTTGAAAGACTCACAACTTGAATACAAAATGGCTTACTGCTAAGATACAAAAAGGTATGGATTATTGCCAAAAGTGGACTAAAGAAGTACGCCTTCAAAGTGTTGAGATCAGTTCTAGTTAAGCTTTGGAAAACCAAAATCCTGCTCCGGTTGCAAGTATACAACAATTATCGATAACTTCACATTATTACACTTGTCGCATAGCTCGCATCAATTTCCACACACACACACACACATCCATCTTGTATTAACTTCCTTGCTTACATACATATATACGGCTATATCTTCATACATCAATTAGGTCGTCCTAATTGGATGTGAGCATACAAAATTCAAAGTGACTTGCTGACCCAATTCAAAAATATTTTTGGCGCACAAAACAAAATGTATCAAACACAAATTGGGTTGACTCAGACATAATAAGGAACATTTTAAACATTCATAAGACAAGAAGTTATTAACCTTGTTAGCCAAAGCAATGCCGAGCTTCTATCATTTAGATATCTTAGCTGAATCAACCAAAATTGTTGAAAGCTCATTCATAGTTGTAACTAATGCTCCTAAACAACATATCAAAAACTCATAGAATTATCTTTTACTGAGAGAATTTCCAGATTAGAATATTGGATTAGCGTAGACACATAGTTTACTTAGCCAGTTACCAAACAATGTTGGCATCAATGACAACAAACCTAGAGGTCACCTTCTTCATTCTTCCAACAATCTCCCCCTTTTTCATTGATGGCAACATGTGCCATAAATGAAACTTGCTTCAAAACCAAAAAATTCAACTCCCCCTATCATATGTACAAAAACACAAAATTGAGTTGTAACATATCCTTCTCTATACATAAACTTCTCCCAAAACATGCCCTTCTATATACAAAATCTTCTCCCGCTTTGACCTCAAGGAAAAAGGACAGGGAAAAGAAAATAAAATTCAACTAAGAGCTGGGGGCACCTTGTAATTCCTTGAGAATTGCTTCCGAAGCCAACTTTCCATCATCCCAAACTCATTTTTCTTTGGTAAGTGTTTTGTGCAATGATTTGAGCTCCGCTAGGCATTCTTCTCCTTGTTATGGAGTGGAAGGAACAATGTTCATCTTCTCAAGTCTTTCTACATCTATCAACACACTTGATACATAGACATGTCTAGAGACTACCAAGTCTCCAAGCTGACCAAACCGCCTTATCGCATCTTCCTTTTTCCTTTGCAGAATGAAGTATTTGTTCTGAAGATTTGTAATAGAAGCCCAACCAATATAGATTCTATCATCTGCAACCTTGTAATCACTAGAGGCATCAACAAGCTGAGACTCAATTGAGTCTATTAAGTCCTTGATACTTCAAGTGACATCAGGCCACTTCATGCAATAGACAAATAGCAATTGAGCTTCTTCATCACAATCTTTGACTTCTTTCAAACTTTGGAAAGCTTTATCATGTACAATTGCACACTTATCTTACAAAAACATCAATCTTCTCTCTAGAAGACTTGAATCCACTTATTTTGCATTCTAAACCTTGAAATTAGATGTGTATTTCTTGACTGAATCAACTACAAGCTTCAAATTTTCAATTGGTGTTAAAGAATTATCTTTTGTGAGACCAAGGGCTATCTCTTGCAAAGCTTTAATAACTTCATTTATTAGCTCATTTCATTTTTGTTATGATTCGATAGCTTCTTGTGTGACAAAGTTAAGAAAAGTACCACTTAGTTTTATTCTATCTCTCGGTGTAATCTTGGTCAGATCCACATAACTCAGATGTGATGACAACTTAACTAGCTGGGGTGGGAGCAGAGGATGAAGTACTGTTTACTTTGATAGAAGACCCTTAAGAGTGCTTTTGGATGATTCTCTGGTTTGCATTGACAATTCAAGAACTTTGGGGTTTTCTCCTTTACTTTTCTCAACCGAAATATGGCTAGAGGATCGATGGTGATGGCTAAGGGTGTTCAAATTGGCACCTTGTTCAATTTGGATGCATGCAAAGTTAAGTGCAATAGTTCTTCTAACAAGCTGAAGAAGATATCTTTGGATTCTTCATCTTCACTATCCGATCAAGTAGAGAAGAAGTCTGTATTAGCTACATTTTATGGCCATTCATTTTGGGTACCTAAGGGTGTTCATTATTTGGAAATGAAGCTTCCTATAGAGAAAACAATGTTAGAGAAACAAAGACTTAGTCACATTGGTGAGAAGGGTCTTACAACCCTAAAAATAAAAGCCTTGTTGTAGGCCTTGATGATTGTAATCTCGAGTTTGAATTTTGCAAATATTTTGTATATGGAAAACAACATTGCACGTCTCTTTTTATTTTAATTCTCATAGGTCTTCTTGGTTATTGGATCATTTGCATGAAAATGTGTTTGGTCCTATGAATGTTCCTTCATTATCTAGATCTATGAACTTTGTATAATTCATAGATGAATACAGTAGGAAATTTATTTATTTTCTTAGAAGTAAATCTTAAGTCTTTAATTGGTTTAAGGAGTTTAAGGCTCTTGTTTAAAATCAGACTAGTAGAAAGATTAAGTACTTGATGATTGACAGTGGTGGTGATTTTTGTTTGAGATAATTTGATAGGTTCTATAAGGACCATGGGATTGAGAGACACAATACAACTCCACAAAAAAAGGATTTGCGAAGAGGATCAACATAATGTTGATGGAAAAGGCTAGAAGTATGTTGGGTGAGGCCGACCTTGAACAAAAGCTATATCCTAAAACTATAGCCATTGAATGTTATTTGATCAATAGATCTCCTACATTGATGCTTATTGAAAATACACCCATAGAGGCATGGTTTGGTAAAAATCCTTTGATGATACATCTCAGAGTATTTGGCTGTGAAACTTACACTCATTTTTTGATTGAGAAAACGTCTAAGTTGGAGAATAAGGTAGTGAAGTGTATCTTTATTGGATATGGTGTCGGTGTTAAGGGGTACAAGCTTTGGGATGTAGTGGACCAAAAGGTTCTTTAAAAAATAAGTGTGTTTTTCTAAGAGATGAAATCTTCCATCGTTGAGCTACAACCAGAGATAGAGGAGAAACAAAATAAGGAGGTAGTTCAAGTACCACCTACTTTGAGGAGAGGTGAACTACACACTTCTAATTTACTTGAAGATGAGAAGATCTATAAAAAATTAAGAACGTTTGCCTTGACAATTGAGGAGGTCTACACATGTTAGGAAAAAACTAGAAAGGTTTGGTTATTCACTATTGGATCCTAGTTGTATTTTTGCTTTGATTCCTAAAAATGATGAGCCTAGGAGTATCAAAGAGGCTATGGGTATGAATAATGATGATTTTGAGATGAAATCCATGGATGAAGAGATGGATGCATTGAAGAAAAAATATTCTTGGGATCATGTGCCCTTGCTCAAAGGATAAAAACTCATTGGATGTATAGGGTGTTCAAGAGAAAGTATAGTCAAGATGGTAGTGCTGAGAAGCATAAGACATCGTTGGTCGCTAAGAGGTATTCTCAAGTGGAGGGAATTGACTATGGTGATATTTTCTCTCTTTTTGTGAAGTTGACAAATCTATTTGGTTCTTGTTGTCACTTGCAATAATGGATGATATAGAAGTGGAACATATAGACGTGAAGGAAACATTCCTTCACAATGACTTGGATGAAGAAATATATATGTCACAAGTAGAGAATTTCATGGTTGAAGGTAAAGAAAATATGGTACATGCAAGCTAAAAAGTCTTTGTATTTTTTAAATCGATCTCCTAGAATGTGGTACTAAAAATTTGAAACCTATGTGTTGTCTTTAGGATTTATCAGATCTAAATCTAACCATTATGTGTATTTCAAATATGATAATGGTCGTATTCTCATAATTGTATTGTAAGTAGATCATATGTTATTTTTGGGAATGATAAAAGTATGATTTCAGATTTGAAGTCTCAGTTGTCAACACAATTCAAAATGAATGGTCCAGGTGTAGCAAGGTATATTTTGGGAATGGAGATCATAAGAGATAGAGATCAATTTTTTTTTGTTAATCCAAAGTGAGTATGCAAACTTAGTGTTTGAGAGTTTCAACATGACAACTTGTAGAAAATTAGTTGTTCTTGAAATGTTGGGGACAAAGTTTTCTATGGAAGATTGTCCAAAATTTCCTACCAAGATGGAGGACATGACCAAAGTACCATATGCTTGTGTGTTGCCAAAAAGTGTATACTTTGCTTGATATGAGAATAATTGATGATAAATTGAACTTAATGAGGCCTTGATTTGGTGTTGTGAGGTGTCTACACATCCACACTAGGTCTTGGGCCCTTGCAAATTGAATAAAATACATTTATTGATGTCTTGCAAGAGTGTTGTAAGGTGTTGTAACACATCTTCACACTTTTCTAAGACCATAATGTTATAATTCACCTAAATAACCTTACCAAGACCTATTTCAAAGTGTTGTAAAGTTTTGTAACAAACTCTCACACTTTCCTAGGCTTGTCATCAATATTTACACCTTTGTTATGCTTTAAATGGCCCCTTTATGCATGTACAAGCCTTAATTAAGTGTCTTGTTGAAGAAGAACCCGATAAACAACATTTAATACATCTTAATCTCAAAAATCCACTCAAAATTTCTCAGGTGGACTAAGTTGCCACCTTGGGCGAATTAGTCCCATTTGGCTCAAAAATAAAAATAAATTCAAATTTCTTTTGGGTTTTTATATTCTTTAAGACCTAAGGTCGGCTTGTGATGAGGTATTTTTGGGAATTTAGGAATAATTGTGTATAAATAATGGTTTTCCCCCTCAATTTTCCATTTCCTAATCTCCTAACTCATCTTAATTCATAACTCATCATCATTCATCACTCATCATATTCTCAAGTCAAGCAAGCTAGGTTTTCATCATTGCAAGTCATCAAGATAGCTTCCTAAGACATTTAAGGGAAGATTCTTCATGTTTTGCTACAAAAATTCAAGATAAAACATCATGGAAAGGTATTAACTCCATTTTTGCATGCTTCATTGCATTATTTCTCTATTTTGGTTTAATTACCTAAAAGGGGTTTGACCAAGGTAAACTCCCATGCCCTAACAATTAATATTTTCTCCTTCTATCTTTGTGTTTGCAGATTTAGGCACTTTGAGGGTTTGAAGATCATTGAAGATTAGGTTGAAGAATAATTGAACACATCTCTTTGTTGACCTAGCCAACATATCAACAAAAAGTTACCTTCAAGCCCAAAAATTAGAGTTTCAGAAGAAAACACCTATGGGAAACCAGAATGTAGATCTATGGTTTCCGTTTCCACTTTTGAATTTTCAGAGATTCAGAAGTGGACTAAGTCACCACTAGTGGAAAATTAGTCCCAATGAACTTATTTTTCAGAAATTTTTGTAGGTTTGGACCCATTTGGCTGAAACAAGGTCCGAAGTAGTTTCCCCAAATTGGGACTTAGTCCCCAGGTTAAATCGCCCAACTTGGTGACTTAGTCCCACTAGGCCTAAAAATCAAAATTTCCAGAATCGTAGAGGCCTTTGCAATCTCCAGTCAGCTCCTCTTCAATTTCCAGGTGCATAGTTCCTATTCTACATCTTTATTTTATCATCTATCACATTCATTTTACTTTTTTGCATATCACACTGTGTTTTCAAGCAAGTTACTTTTCTTAGGTTTTGCATCATAAAGTCATTTAATTTTCAAATCAGAGCATTAGTACATCTTAATTAGGAATAATAAATTTCATGAACAAAAAATTTGAGTGTAAACCCTTGCATTTTGGTCCCCTTTCAATCTCCTTTCTCCTTTCTAGGTGAAAAACCCTAGGAGGAGCAAAGCATTGTGAGGGCAAACGAAAATCATTGTTTACATTTTGGTGAACTTAATTGATGATAAATTGAACTTAATGAGGCCTTGATTTGGTGTTTTGAGGTGTCTACACATCCACACTAGGTCTTGGGCCCTTGCAAATTGAATAAAATACATTTATTGATGTCTTGCAAGAGTGTTGTAAGGTGTTGTAACACATCTGAACACACTTTTCTAAAACCATAATGTTATAATTCACCTAAATAACCTCACCAAGACCTATTTCAAAGTGTTGTAAAGTTTTGTAACAAAATTTCACACTTTCCTAGGCTTGTCATCAATATTTACACCTTTGTTATGCTTTAAATGGCCCCTTTATGAACGTACATGCCTTAATTAAGTGTCTTGTTGAGGAAGAACCTGATAAACAACATTTGATACATCTTAATCTCCAACATCCACTCAAAATTTCCCAAGTGGACTAAGTCACCACCTTCGGTGGCCAAGTCCCATTTGGCTCAAAAATAAAAATAAATTCAAATTTCTTTAGGGTTTTTATTCTTTAAGACCTAAGGTCGGCCTGTGATGAGGTATTTTCAGGAATTTAGGCATAATTGTGTATAAATAAGGGTTTTTACCCTCTTTTTTCCATCTCATAATCTCCTAACTCATCTTAATTCATAACTCATCATCATTCATCACTCATCATGTTCTCAAGTCAAGCAAGCCAGGGTTTTGTCATTGCAAGTAATCAAGATAGCTTCCTAAGACATTCAAGAGCATATTATTCATGTTTTGTTGCAAAAATTCAAGATCAAACATCATGGAAAGGTATTAACTCCATTGTTTCATGCTTCATTGCATTCTTTCTCTATTTTGGTTTAATTACCTAAAAGGGGTTTAACCAAGGCAAACCCCCATGCCCTAACAATCAATATTTTCTCTTTCTATCTTTGTGTGTTTGCAGATTTAGGCACTTTAAGGGTTTGAAGATAATTGAAGATTAGGTTGAAGACTCATTGAAGACATCTCTTTGTTGACCTAGCCAAAATATCAACAAAAAGTCACCTTTAGGCCCGAAAATAAGAGTTTCAGAAGTGGACACCTATGGGAAACCAGAATGCAGATCTATGGCTTCCGTTTCCACTTTTGAATTTTCAGAGATTCAAAAGTGGACCAAGTCGCCACTAGTGGAAAATTAGTCCCAATGAACTTATTTTTCAATTATTTTGTAGGTTTGGATACCCATTTGGCCGAAACGGGGTCCAAAGCAGTGTCCCCAAACAGGGACTAAATCACCCAACCTGGCGACTTAGTCCCACTAGGCCACAAAAATCAAAATTTCTAGAATCTTAGAGGCCTTTGAAATCTCTAGTAAGCTCCTCTTCAGTTTCCAAGTGCATAGTTCCTATACATCTTTATTTGATCATTTATCACATTCATTTTACTTTTCTGCATATCACACTGTGTTTTCAAGCAAGTTACTTTTCTTAGGTTTTGCATCATAAAGTCATTTCATTTTCAGATCTGAGCATTAGCACATATTAATTAGGCATAATACATTTTATTAACATAAAATTTGAGTGTAAACCCTTGCATTTTGGTCCCCTTTCAATCTCTCTCCTTTCTAGATGAAAAACCCTAGGAGGAGCAAAGCATTGTGAGGGCAAACCAAAATCATCGTTTAAATTTTGGTGAACCCGACTTTATAACACTTTTCTTTTCTGATTTGGACCTTCATCGCATATGTAGCTCACATTGACCTTGCATTAGGATTTACATGGATTTGCATGCTAGGTTTCAAGTTTTACATTCATAAAAAAGTGCATTTAGGTTGCATTTTTGACATCTAAAATCATTTTTCAATTTTTTGTAAATTTGCATTTTCATCTTAGGTCTACATCATACCACATCTAAAACATCAAAATCCATTAAAAATTCCTCAAAATTTTGTAAAAAACCCTAATTGGGACTAATTCACTAGTCTGGGCGACTTAGTCCCAATCCAGATTTTATAGTATCTAATACAACATCAGAAACCTCATTTCTGTGCTTCCTAAGCCTCCTAGTATCATATACTATAAGTCTGGAAACTTTTGGGAACATTTTTTTTATGCATTTAGGTCAAAAACATCAATTTAGGGTGGTCATTTTTGAAATCATTTTAATTATGAGCATTTTTGCATCTTAAATCATTGAAAATCTCTAAAATTTTGCATTTGCATCTTAGAATTGCATTATACAGTACAAAGACTGTCAAAACCCATCAGAAAAATTTGAAAAATATCAAAAAAATCCCTACTGGGACTAAGTCACCACCTTGGGTGAATTAGTCCCTATTCACCCCAGGAACAACCTTTTATAGAGCTAAAAACCCTATTTTAAAGCTTTTTTTTGTTGCCATCAACTACCTGTATCAGTTGGATGAGTTTTTGTAACATGTATTTCATTAGATCTCGCTTAAATTAGCTAATTTCATGCATGGTTTAAATTTCAAGTTTGCATTTTCATATTGTTACATCATATAATTAGTCAATTGTCATCCTTACAATCTAAAAAATTGCATTCCTCTTTTGCATATTTTCTTTCAAATGGTTACATTTCAAGTTTGTAGAATAATCATTACATCATGTTTTCATTACAAAAATCTATAGTTAAATCCATCTTTCATGTTCTATTTTTAGATCTTATTGCATGTTGTAAGAAAATTTTGTTAAGGGCATATGAATATGAGGTCCTTTCCCCTCTCTTTTTGTTCGTGATAGATCCCTCTCCTAGTTTCCATTATGTGGATGAGGTTAGTCTAGTGAAAGAAACCTTGGGTAATCATAACAATCACATTTGTTCTTCTCCTATTATTTCTACTACTTGTGAATACGATATTATAGTGTTAGAAGAACCAATTGATGAGAGTTTTGAAAATATGAGTTGTTTCTCTCCTCTCACCTCTCCTATTAGACAAAACATTACTAAACAAGAGGACATAGTGATAAGTAATCATGATGATCACACACTTTTATCAAGAGATCATTGAAACCTATCTATGTTGATCTCCTAGCATCTTCTCCTCCTGTGATAGTGATGAGGATATGTTAGTGTTAGATAAGAAAACTTTCAAGATCTACGATAACCCTCTTTATGATCCTTCCCCTACTCCTATTTTGAAAGATATTTGGGAACAAAGGAATGAACTTATCATTGACCATGACAATCATACTTGTTCTTCTCCCAATACCTCTCCTATTAGTGACGAAGGTATTGAGGGTCTTGATTTTCCATATCCTCATTTCCCTTTGGAAGATGTTACACAACAAGAACATGCAATCATAGAAACATTCCTAAATAGCCTCCCTAACCATAACAATCAACATTTATCTTCTTCTAATATCCCTGGGTAAAAGCAAGAAGTTGGGTACACGAAGAGGGGAAATCACGGGGGAAAAAAAAGTTTCACAAGAAACGTGTACGCGTTACGGATCGGGTACCCGATCCTGGATCCGAATGCGTATGCGTTCAGACTCAGGTACGCGAACCTAAAACGCGTACGCGTTATGAAATGCGTACGCATTTCAAGAAAGTATTTATTTTTTTAAATAAATGATTCTAATTCATTTTCCACATTTCTAAACTAGGACCGAGAAGAAGAAAAGAGAGCACGTATGCATTTTAGAGGCTACAAATTTTTGACTGCCACCTCCTCCCATCGACACTAGCAACCTCGTCGACTTCCAGGTTAGTTGAATTCTTCATTTTTTTTTGCTTTATATCTTTTTTTTTGTTTTTTAATCAGTATTCAATTTTTGTTTGTTTAGTGTGTTTTAGTTCAATGTTTTTTTTTTTAATTGCATTTAAAAAACCAAAAACGTCAACGAAACAAAGAAATTTAAATTGTAAATTGAAAACCATAAAAATTAAACCTAAATTGAACACATTTAAAACTTAGAAATTTCAAAACCCTAGAAACCCTAGGTTACAAAATTTACATAGGTCCCTAAAAACTAATTTACATAGGTTAATCTTTGGACCTAAACCCTAAAACGTAAACCTAAAACCCTATTTACCCTAATTTACGTAAACCTAAAATGGGCTATTTACCCTAATTTATGTAAAACTAAAATGGGCTATAGATAGACTATGTGCAATATGGATAGAGCTAGACACATAAATGTTATTAAATCAAATAAATATTAAAATGTGAAACATGAATGATTTCTACCCATTTCTCTTATTTGGATGAGATCCTTTGTGAATTATGTAAGGATGCATTATGATCATATTTAAACCTTAATTTATAGGATGTTATTCATAAGATCTATAGGACAAGTGTGTAATCTAATTCCTATTTTAACTCTCATGTGTAGTGGCATTGTTCTAGATTAGGAAAACTAAATGTTGTACTTTCTCTAAACTAGTGTATCAAAGCTAACTTGTAGCATGAACATTTCAATTTGGAAAATTCAAATTACTTTTTTGAGAAACTTGTAGTTTAGGGTTTAGGGTTTATATCCTCTTCCTTTTTAAATCATCCAAGAGTGCTTAGAGGTCCAAATAGGTTCAAAATCCATCATAACTCAACAACTTACTTATAATTGAAATCTAAAATTCCTAATTGTTGATATATTGAAGCTATTCCTAGAATGTCACATATTTTATTCAAAGCACTAAGTTTAGGTGGTAGGGTTTCTCATTTTCTTGTAAAAATTTATTCATGTGTCTTCTATATGTTTTCATGTCATCAAATCTCTAAATCTAAACCCTAAACCCTAATTTATAGCATTCATTTTGTTGTAGGACCTTAAAATTAAATTTGGTTGCCTTTCAATTCTATAACCAAAGGTTTATTTTCTAAGATTATTTATTTATTGAATTGATCAATTGATTCGTCACTTAGTGGCAGTTAGGTTCTTTTTTTGAAAATCCATGCACGTCTAGAATTTATATAAATATTCAAAGGAAGAGTCTATGTCATAGAAACGTTTCAAAAAATATATGATTAGACAAAAAATTGGGTCTAGGGTTTAGGGTTTAGATCTCCTCTTCCTTTTTAAATCATCCAAGAGTGCTTAGAGGTCCAAATAGGTTCAAAATCCATCATGTGTCTTCTATATGTTTTCATGTCATCAAATCTCTTTAAATCTAAACCCTAAACCCTAATTTAGCATTCATTTTGTTGTAGGACCTTATAATTAAATTTGGTTGCCTTTCAATTCTATAACCAAAGGTTTATTTTCTAAGATTATTTATTTATTGAATTGATTAATTGATTCCTCACTTAGTGGCAATTAGGTTCTTTTTTTGAAAAGCCATGCACATCTAGATTTCATATAAATATTCAAAGGAAGAGTCTATGTCATAGAAACATTTCAAAAAATATATGATTAGAAAAAAATTGGGTCTAGGGTTTAGGGTTTAGATCTCCTCTTCCTTTTTAAATCATCCAAGAGTGTTTGGAGGTCCAAATAGGTTCAAAATCCATCAGGTGTCTTCTATATGTTTTCATGTCATCAAATCTCTAAATCTAAACCCTAAACCCTTACTTAGCATTCATTTTGTTGTAGGACCTTAAAATTAAATTTGGTTGCCTTAGGCAACTCCACCAAATTTTATTCCCTTAACCCATGGAACATTTTTTCCTAGTCCACCTTACTAGACATAGATCCCCTTAAGCCATCCTATCACCCTAAATCGTAAATCGATGTCTTAAGGGGTCCTAATATGACATTTCTTAAGGGGATCAAAGAAGTTCTCAAAATTTTGTGAGTAGAGCTCAAGCTCATCTTTGTTTATTTTGTACATTGCGATTAGGTCACTAGCATATATCTATGTGTCCCTTTGAATGTATTCTATTAATGTTTCCTTCTTATAGTTGCATATATTCTTATTTCTCTCTTTTTTCCTTTATAAGTGTTGTTTACATGCCAAAGGATTCTATTTTTTAAATATTGCTTCATATAATATTCTCCTTGAAAGATCGATGTGGAAATACTTGTATGTTTAGTAGTTTAATCTTGTTTTTTAAAGTTTAATTATTAAGGGGTTTGTAGGAATTTTACATAATATTTTTTTATCATATTTGAGGTGGGTTTTTTGGGTTCCATCTATTTGCATGTTATTGATCAATGGTTTGTGAGTTTTGGGTAATCCTCCATTTTGTTTTTGAGCATAGAAATATTGTGGGAATTTAAGAATGCTTAAGGTGGAAGATCTTGGAGTTGGTGATGTGTTTTCATGTTTCATGGTTATGACTTGCAGATCTTATTTGGTATTATGAGACTATCCTCTAAGATTAAATTTCTATTTTCATGTATTATGTGGTCATGTAAAATGGAAGATTTTTCATGTTGGGTTCTTGCTTTTGGCTTCTTAGTTACATGAGAAAGTACTAGTTGTTTTGAATACTATTTAAAGTTCTTATGTTGGTTTCATTCTTTAAATCCATGGTTAAATAGAAGAATTGGATTATTGAACCCTCATTACATGTTAGTTGTAGAGTTGATCTCTTAGTGACCTAGAAGCTCCCAAAAAACCTTGTTCTTCTATTTGGATGTACAAAGTGATGGTTGTGGAATATTTTGGTTGCTTAAATTTCCTAGATAACCCTCTAGCATTTTTAGATATTTGTACTTGCATGTTATAGATTCATGATATTTGTACTTGCATTTTTCTGATTGTTGAGAATGAATAATTTTTCCTTCACTTTGGGATTAGCTAGACCTAGGAGAGTATTCCTAGAGGTAGCCTTTAACAATATTTAATCACAAATAAAGATATATAAAATATAAAAAACTATAATAGTATCTATATACATGAAATTTGAAAATTTAGATAAATCAATTTATGTCCTCGGATTTAATTAAATTTTGTCATACTTGATTAATACATCTATTCATTTTGAATTGTAGGACCTTAAAATGAAATTTGGTTGCCTTAGGCAACTTCACCAAATTTTATTCCCTTAAGCCATGGACCATTTTGTCCTAGGACCTTACTACACATAGATCCCCTTAAGCCATCCTATACCCTAAATTGTAAATCGATGTCTTAAGGGGGAATTTGACATTTCTTAAGGGGATAAATTTGGTGAATATATCTATGTGTCCCTTTCAATGTCTTCTATTAATTTTTCATTCTTATCTTTAGTATTATTTGAAAATAATGAATGAGATTAAATAAATTTTAATAAAACCCCATAATTTCATAAATCTACCCTTCATATTAACAACCCCACACTGGACTCAATTTAATGTGTGTACATGCTATGAATTTTTAATGTTATGGATTTTATAATGTTATAAATCAAATGGTCTTCAAATGAAATATATTTTGAATTTGTGCATGTTTAATGTGATTTTTAAATAACTTTCAAATTGTGTGCATTATTTAATTAGTTTGTTGATATATATTTTTGAATTGTTTAACATGCAGTTTCCATATCATTGCTCACATGGATCCATTGTTTAATTTAGAGGATTTTATGCCCAATCAAGAAATTCCTATAGATCCCATACATCCCAATCCACCACATGAACATAACCCTAACACACCTCCACATTCTCCACCACCTAACCCCCCATCCCACCCTGTAGTTGATGAAGATCAATTAAGAGAGAATATTCGAGCAAACCTCATTGTCATTCAAGGAAATATAGATCTCATAAAAAATGAGCCTAGAGTCCCTCCCCATCTCACATGGTTTGCATCTATGATGCAAACTATTGTCGATTCTGTTCGATCTATTGATGCGGACCTAGTTAGGTTCCATCAATGGAGAGAAGAGAGGAGACAATTCTATGCGGATGGATTGTCATATAAAGAAATCAATGACCTGAAAATTACCAAACAAGCCATGTGCCAATATTTTATTAATCCCCATACAAACCAACCCATTCCACCCACGAAAAAATGAATTTCAATTTTATGGTGTAGGCACCAGTAGATAGCTACGCATTTTTGGGATAGATGGTGGATGGTGTTTGATACTCCACCACATGGAAACAATGAGGTGCCCTTATAATTTTTGAGAAAGTTATGGGCTGAGTTTGAGTTGGGTAAAAAACCCAACTATTTTGATATGAGGTCATTTCAGGGAGTTGGGCGTGGCATGCCCCAACATAGACTAGGAGCACATGTCGATCCTCAGTGACGTGCTCCAATTGCTCCTATTGTTCCTCTTCCTTCTCCTAGTGTTCCTGCTGCATTTCAGCAGCAGACCATGTTATCGACATTAGGAGAATTGAGTTCACTTTCAGGACATCTCACTCAGCAGACTACACACGCGGCCACTAAAGTGGCCAATAGAGAGCATGGAGGCTCAGGCTATAGGGATACTCAGACATCCACTTCAAGTGATGTACATGCATCTGGGACGGGGCCATACCTGGATTTACTATATTCTGAGGATCGTCCTACATAGGTATGTTCATATTTTGAACTTAAATTTAATTCAAGTTTGAAATATGAAAAATTCATGTAAATAATAACATCAAACTATATATATAATATAATATTAATTCAATAAGTGTTTGGTGTAGACGCATGATCACGTGATGCCTGAAACTCAATATGATCATCGTGTGCATATGTCGAGTGCTGTAGATCTGGGCTCACCTTTTGGACAGGTACTTGAACCAATATATATTAAATAATTTGTGTGGATATATATCTAATTTAATTTGAATTTGTACACATGTGTGAATTGATATATATTATATCTAGATGCAGGGAGGTCATACAATACCTAGTACTGACCAACCACAAGTTACAGTGGTGAGCGCTCCTGAGACATCATCAGCTCAGGTGCGTGCTTTCAAAAGTTTGTTAAGTTTAAATTAAATAGACATCATAGGTCTAATTTAATTTTTCATTTACATACACATGTGTCAATGATCTATACGAACTATTGTACATCTATATGCAGGAATTTCATGAGATACCCATGGCAGGCCGCGCACCTGAGACATCATTGGCATTTATGCATGGGAAATATCAGGTGCGTGATCATGAGGTCATATCATTCGAGGTTGTAAACTTTACTTTAAATCTCCTATACAATTTTTACGGACCTTTTAAATATATATATATTTGAGGTTTTCACATATTGTTTGCACTTTATATGAATATGCAGGATATAGTAGATCAGGCATTTGCATCTTCTCAAGTGACAGTTATGCTACCCGTTGAAGAAAATGTGCCAATTACAGATTCACATGATCATATGGTAATTTATGCATACTAGAAATCATTTTTACTATATAAATACTAGATATTTAATTAAATTTGTTTTTATCTAAAAGTTTATATTTTCAAGTTTAAATATGTTTAATTATATCAAAATTTCTAAATAAATTTAAATCTAATTTCAAGTTTCGTGTACTCTTTTATAGCATGATGCGGGTACATCTAGTCAACATGGAACAAAGAGGAGACTTGATTTGACCGATTAGCCTGAAAGTTAGATGGTTTTATATTTTATGGACTATAGATCTCTAGTTTTATTTAAATATATGTGTTGGACTTGACATATAAATTATATGGACTATCTATCTCTAGTTTTACTTTGAACATGTTATTATCATATTTGTGTTTATTTATATTAGTTGACTTTAATATGATGATTATATATGCAATCAATTATGATATCTTGTTATGTTCATTTTGATGATTATATGCACTCATACATTAGACTATTTATATTTTATCTAATTTTCAAGTATTACATGCACTATATAAATTCTTATCTAGAATCAAATTTAATATATATAATTTATCACATGGTTAGGTGACAAATTAAAACATTCCTTAAATAGTTTAGATCATATTCATAATAAATTAAGGGTAGGTAATTTTAACTATTTTCCAATTAGATAGAAAATATTTGAATCAATAAACAAAAAAACTATCTCCTTGTATGTATAAAATGTATAATCTATACAATTGAATAATTATATAAAATGTGGTAAATACAAGACATGAAATGTATAATCTATAAAATTGGAACAAGATATTTAAAAAGTGACATTGAACAAACATATATAATGTATATCAAGATGTTTATTACAACTATATAATATGATGAAACATATATGTGCATGTAGATACAATTAAAACTTATCAACTTTTAGGTGAAGACCAAAAATTGACATTTACATAGTCTCTTGATAAAATAATTTTTCAATTCAACAATCACTTCATAGATCGACTTGATGAGAACCTGCAAAAATAATTAATGTAAGTAACTACAATTTTTATGAGTCATTTAAGAAAAAAATTCATGCGAGAAAAGAATAGTATATAGTAAATTCCATACAAATTCAAAAGATGTTTGCCATAGGATGGATTAAGGGGACCTAAGAGGATATATAGCTTAAGGGGGGTCTTAAGAGAATGGCTTAAGGGGAGTTAAGAGGATGGTTTAAGAGGATGCATCTCATGAACCCTAGGATATGGCTTAACAGGTCCTAAGAGGATGGCTTAAGGGGATGTAAGAGGGTGGATTAAGGGGAGTTGATAAAATGACTCAAAGGGATGTAAGAGAGTGGATTAAGGGGATGTAAGAGGGTGGATTAAGGGGAGTTGATAGAATGGATTAAAGGGATGTAAGATAGTGGATTAAGGGGATGCATGTCATGAACCTTACAATATGGATATTAATAGGCCCTAAGAGGATGGCTTAAGGGGAATTATGAGAGTCCTTTAAGAGGATGGCTTAAGGGGATGTAAGAGGGTGGATTAAGGGGAGTTGATAAAATGACTCAAAGGGATGTAAGAGAGTGGATTAAGGGGATGTAAGAGGGTGGATTAAGGGGAGTTGATAAAATGGATTAAAGGGATGTAAGATAGTGGATTAAGGGGATGCATGTCATGAACCTTACAATATGGTTAACAGGCCCTAAGAGGATGGCTTAAGGGGAATTATGAGAGTTGATAGAATGACTTGAAGGGATGCAAGAGGGTGGATTAAGGGGAGTTGAGATAATGAATTTATACTATCAATTAAATGTATCTAGAACTATATATAGTTACCTATCTCTATATTTGAATTCCATTGTAATATATGTGCATCTCCTCTCTTGTTTGTAAAGTATCTAATTTTGGGGGACCTGAAACAAAAAATGATATAAAACTTTAATTAGGAAATGATTAAATACAAATATATATATCAATTAACTATATAAACAACTAGATATACTTACCAATATTTATTTACTCTGTTGTACCATCTGCATCCTCTCTCTTTTTTAATGCATCTATGATTGTCTCGTGATCATCCATTGAAAGTGTCCATAAAACTTTATTAGCAGGCCTCCCTTGATATCTAACTAGTTTTATATTGGTTGCCAAAATCAAATGTGAATAATGTATAATCTTCTTGTGTCTTTCATAATCTTCAAATGCAAGCAAGCCATTCTTTCTCATCAAATATTTTCGAAGCCAAGTGCCAACAACAACCACTGAACCAGTTGGATACTCAAAGTTGTCATCATCCACTCTAGGATGTGCCAACTTATGTTTTCTCTCAACACATCTAGCCAACTAGTAATCTGTCTCCTCTTCATTCCCCTTAGGTGCAACAACAGCATACACATGTCTTGCAAAAATAAATACAAAATTCAATAAAAAGTGACTTATATTTAATTCACATATAAACATCCATACATACAAAATTCAACTCAATAAATAATGTACCTTCTTGTACAAGATCTGAAACACGATCATAATCATCCGATGCAAACACTTGATTATCTTCAATTATCGTTCCATGTTGAACATTTGTCAATGTAGGCGTTAAGGCTCTTTGTTGCCATTGTTCGATCCATTCCGTATTTTCACAGGCCTCCCAATCACTTGCAATACAAAATTGACAAAAACATGCCAACTCTCTTGTCCATATTGTCCAAGTGTTTGCATTTGAACTCTTAAACGAATGCCATTTTGCAGATCCATTTATTGTTTCACAATCTTGTCGAGAAAAAATATCATTTTCTTCAACTAACCAAAAGAAGTGTCGAATTATTGAGCTCTGACTTGTTCTTGTAGATAATTTGGTATTGCACCAATCTACAATTGCACATGCATCTCTAAATTTCGCAACATCCTCAAATTTTGGTTGCTCTCTAGCAAGAGCTCTTTTCACACATGCACCTACTCCATTGTGTTCTCCCTTACCATGACCAGCTTCAAAAAAACTCCATATGTATTAGATATTATTTTCCTTATGAACTCTACATAACCAATAAAACATTCTAGCATTTTTGAATTGACCCGTGCAATTATTTGACCATATGAGATGTTCTAGCATTTGAATTCCTCTCTCTTTTAAATTTTTATAAAATATATCAAAACAATATTGTACAAACTCAAATGAATGTAATCGATTATCACTTACATAAAAATGGTACTCTCTCAAAAATTTTCTATTATCTTCTGTACTATCTTGCATGTCTATAAACAATGTGAACAAATATAGCTACTTGCATTGAATTATAATACTATGATTGAATTTCTTCTTGTGGAGCAAGAGTATAATTTTCAGCAAAATCAACAACTGACAATATACTTCCAATTGGGAATGTGTTTTTACATAAACAAATTGATTATCAAGCCAATGAGCATTATGAGAGTGTTGAACATATTTAGGTACAAACTTATCTTTAAATTCATTAATAAAAGCATGCACACTAAATTTTTCCACAATTAGCTCAACACGTTTTCCAGTTTTTCCATCTTTTAAAGAATACTCAACATTTTAAATTTTTTTTACATCCACTAATTGTTGTCCAAATTCATCTAAACTACTTTCATGCATACATTCTCCTAATAATGAAAAGTTACCACATCTATCGCATTCTCCAGAAATGCATGCTTTTAAAAAAAATGAGTTTCCATTTAAAGAGGGATCACAAAACAAACCTGCTATAAAATCTTTGATTCTTTCAGGTGGCATATTAATGCCACAAATGTCCTGCATAATTTGGTTAGCATGCAAAGTGCATCGTATATATCAAATATATCATAATAATAATGAAATTGTACATGAGTCTTACAACAACAAGAGATTCGTTTGCTTATTAATTCTAACATACCAAGGTTTACACTTTTCAATGATCTTTGACTTATGTTAATATTCAATGGTAAGATTGAAGCATCTAAATTTTTATATAATTCAGTTTGAGTCATATCTAAGAGATGCTTTGGATGAGGTTCACAAATTTTGGAACCCACCCTTAATTTTAAGACATCTCTAATGTTAGGTGATACTCTTGTATTATCATGCCAAAATTTATGGATTAAATATTTAATTTCATTAGTTAATTTCATGTCTGATCTTGGGAGTCTACCACTAAAACTCCAACATTGATTAATAGGATCTTTTTCAATACTTTCTCTTCTTTTAGCAGCTCTTATCAAAGTTCTAGGATTTACTTTTACACATTTACTAATCTTACTTAACATTCTTTTATTTGAAGTTGTTTTATCAACTAGAGCAGTTGTTATTGCACGACGAGCCACATTCTTATCTTTCGATCAACTTTTCTTACCAATAACATCAATATCATTAGCAACACTAGATATGACTTGTTCTACTGAATCATCTTTCTTTTTTGATTTTACAAAAACACCTAATTTTTTCATCACTTTTCTCATTTTCAACATTCTCATCAATTGCACCATGAGTTGACATTGGAATCCTAATTTCTTTCTATAAAAAAACATTTTATATATTTTATTTACATAATTTCTAATTTGTCTCGTAGAAACTTTACCACGAAGGTTATCTAGCACATCTGTTTCAATAGTAAAAAAAACATTTTCACCTTCATCCATAGGAGTTTCATTTTCATTCACATAAGGGGTTTCATTTTCATTTTCAAATGTAAAAGGGATTTCATTCTCATTTACATTCTCATAAGATATAATTTCATCATTTTCTTGTTTCTGTATTGTTTCAACCCTAATATTATTGATCTCATCAATGGTGTATCCAGCTTTATCTAAACAAGCACTATCAATATTATGAAAACTTAGGTTTGAACACATACCTGGATAGATTGTTTGAATAGGTGCATTTTCCATATCATTGGGAGGTGGATTTTAAGACACACCCGAACTTGTTTGCTTATCATTCAAAGCTGAAGTTGAAGGCACAGTTGGGTTTGTCTCCATAATTGCATTTTCTTCTATATTCACCATCTCCACATTTGCATCATCTACATTCATTTCATCATTCATGGCTTCCTCTTCAACATTCTTAGAACTAGATGCTTCCAAATCTTTCATTTGACGATTCCTTTCTCTTCTTTTCCTTTGTCTTTTTGCCTCCTTATCTTTATTTGCTTGAACTTCTTCGGGTGTCATTACCTTTCTACATCTTTTTTTTTGTCTTTGCTTATCACCCATGGCTACCAAACCCTCTTTGATGACAAAAACAATAATTCAAGAAACTTATTTTCAAATTTCCACCTCCTTCAAATATTCAAATTAAACTATGTACTATGAAAATCATTTTTTCTATAAACTCTGAAGTACAAAAACATCATGAGTACATCCAAAAATTCACTTTTTCCAAATCTTCTTGTAAAAAGTTTTTGCACTTGATTCCACTTCAGAAAATTCAACCTGCACTTTGTCTCTTCCAACAATTTGAATAGAATATTCCCTACACAAGAAAAATTTGCAATAAAAAATGCAGAAAATGACACTTTCAGACCGTACTACAAAAAATGAATGTTGCAGGAAAATAGTGTTTTACCAAAATTTTCTAAATTAGGGAAAAACGACTATATTAGAAACGTGTACACGTTATGAAATGCGTACGCGTTATATCCAAGAAACGCATACGCATTTCATAACACGTACGCGTTATGTTTTCCCGACAGGTCAATGGGTAATGCGTATGCGTTATGAAACGCGTACGCGTTTCATTTGAATAACGCGCACGCGTTTCATTTGAATAACGCATACACGTTTTTTTAACGCGTACGCGTTATTTAAAAATTGAATTTCCACACCACATCTAGCCTTGGTTTTAGGCTTGGGAAAGGCTTGACAATCCGAGCTTTAGCCTTTGACCTACAACTAAAAAAACTAAGGCAGATTGAAGAAGAATGTCCAACTTTGAGAACATAGCTGATGGACTTTTTTTTCTAAATGAATCTATAAAATTAAAACTCATTAGATAACACAATGTATACTTTCTAAATATATAAATTTTGTTAATATTGGATTATGTTTGCTATTTTTTAATTAATTTTTAAGTAAACTAGTCCTTAAACTTGAAATATTAGGTTTTTTTGGTTTTTTAATAACTTTTTATTGGTTAAGTTTCTTGTAAAAAAAATTATATGGCATCAAACTTCAAACAATTCTCTACACAATGAAAAAAAAAAGAGTCAAAAAATGTTTTGTTTAGGTCCAATTATGTTGTCCGTACACGTTGATTTTAAAAAACATCAATTAAGGCCAATAAAAAATTAATAAAAAAAAATATTCAACCAAAAATTACAAAAAAAAATCCACATCAAACTTCATGTTGTTAGCTCTCATTTCCCAAAAGGAATTAGCAAAATAATTTTATTTGGGTCAAAAAGTGTTGTCTGTACACCTGCTTGGTATGGTAAAAAAAAGGGACTTTTAAAAAGTGGTTTTTATAGATCCCTATCAAAATTTAATTTCTATAATCTGGGTATTTTAATAATTTACATATTTGGAAACTAGATTTAAAATTATAGATTTCATATTACTTACTTTTTTTAATATTCATTGTGTAAGTGCCTCAAATTTTTAGTCCAAATGTGACAAATTCTAAAAAACAGCAAAAACATTTCCACTTTTTGAGCTTTTTGTGTACCCAACTTCTTGCATTAGCTCCCCTCCTCGATGCAGAGAGGATAGGTTGGTGTTAGAAGATATACCTATTAAGAGTCATGAGAATCTTGACCCTTCATTCCCTAATGCTCCAACTATTTGGGACAATCAGATCTTTGGAAATCATAGTGGTCCTTCTCTTGATGCCTACCCCACTTGTGATGAAGCTACTTTACAAACTTCAACCTTTGATGACACCTTGCAAGCTCTCCTATTAGAGTAGATAATATGGCACAAGGCAATGCGACCTTACAAAAACATGATAAACACATAGACTCTTCCCCTCATCTTCCCATTCCTGATCAAAAATAAAATTCAACCATTGATCATTCCCCTACATGCACTAAAGTCATTTTAAGAGAACCAATTCATGAATATCAAGAACATTTGATTAGTAGCTCTCCTAAAAATTCTCCTCCTAGGGAGAATATCATGGTTCTAGAAAACGACAACCATAGTAATGTGTCTTCCTTAGATAAACACGTGATTCTAGATTGCCCATTATTAGAGATACATCAAACCAAGATCACTGAGGTTATGAATGCGCAAGTGTCCATTATATCCCCATCGATCAATGGAACTAATACATACCCCATGGGACATCCTAAGAACCCTCTAATTATCTACCCACCTTCACATAAACAACAAACTCAACAACAACCTGAACTCACCCTTTATTTGCCATCACACCACCCTTGAACTAAGCACAAACCAAAATTCACCCTCTACCCACCTTAGAATAATGTGTCATAGTAATCGAGTCACACTATTGTTTCTCATACATACAACACTCAAAAAAATCTGTCACCACAACAACCAACCCTAACTTCCCTACCTTTGCCTAATTTTCCTCCTACTCCTCAATTAAGGGAGTACGATCTCGTTGAACAACTTAAGAGCATTGCCGCAAAGATATCCCTTTGGGACCTTCTTCAAATTTCACCTGTACCTATCACATTATGCTTTAGATGGCCTTACAACAAGTTCCTATCCCTTCTATATGAAACCAAATGACATAGCATCCATAATTCAAGGATTAAATGCCGACATTGTTTTCCACCAAAGTGAACTACCCCCTTTGGAAGTGAAAAAAAAAATGATGCTTTCATGTTCATATCTCAATACAAAAAAAAAGGGATAAAGTGAACCCTTGTTGACACTGGCTCACCTGGGTTAATGTGTGTAGTGTGAACCTTCTAGATAGGCTTGGAATTGATCAATTGAACATTCAACCTATTTCTTTATCTATTAAGGGATTTGACAATGTCGAAACAAAGCCGCTTGGGGTGATCATTATACCTCTTACAATTGGAGTGGCCACATTAGATACACCAATCCATGTTATGCCTCATCAAATTTCATGTAATATTATCTTAGGAAGACCCTGGTTTCATGCAATGAATGGTGTGCCTTCCACTCTTCATCGAAAAATTGAAATACATCTACAACAATAAAGTGCACATGATCCTTGAAGCTGACCCTGATCCCAATAGTCATTTGAATATTGAGAAAAACAACACGCATCATTTAAACACATGGAACCCGTACAACCAAAAAAAAAAGAACAACACTTAAAGCTACTAGGTGATGATTGGGGTTCCTTAGATTTCACACCAACACTCGTGGACAAGTACTAGAACATAAACAAAGATTCAACTAAGGGAAACGAAAATGCAATAATGTCAACACAAAACACAGACGATCCTTCGAAAGCATCCACCTCAATCAATTTAGACCAAAACATAACAAATTATACAACCTTTGATAGAAACAACAATGAACAACTCCCTAATTTAAAAGCAATGAAAAAGATTTATGGAAAAGGTTATGAGCTTATGAAACAACTTGGCTATAGTGGAAAAGGATGTGGTGCTTAGAAACAAGGTATCTGCAACCCTATAGATCCTATCACACAACAAACAACTCACGGTCTTGGTTATTGTCCTTTTATAGAAGTAATCAAGCCTTCGCTCCATATCAACACTCTCACACAACATTATTCTAAGCCAACTTTAAGACATCCTGAACTCATCAACACCAATGGTCTTGAAAATTATCCTTTTCAAAACATGAAACAAACAATGAAATCTTTGGTTAATGTCAATGTCATCTCACAAAACACTAATTAATTGAATTCATTAGATTTTACATCCTCCTTTAACAGAGAGAACAAAATCTCGTAATCTAAAGGGTCTTGTGTAGGCATGACATTTAATACTAAGAAAAATGTATCTTTGTTGCAAACTACAGGATCAGTTTCTACCATAGATCAAGAGGGTATCCTGTTGAGACTCCTCCAAGATCACTTGATCACCCTTCCTCCAAGAACTCGAAATAAATTCTATTACAAGACTTCATTTTGTGCATACCTTAGAGTTCATGGTCATTCCACTAATGAATGTAAGGCTTTGACTAAAAAACTCCAAAATTTTAAGGAGTTTGGTGTTCTTCCTTATGTGAGGGCACCTAATCTTTCTAATTGCTACTGATTTTCACTCTAGCATGTATTTCAATCATTTTGGCTTACCCTTGTCTTGCACTAAGTGGGGGAAAAGGGTTAAGTAGCCTTGTCCTCATATGTCACTTTTCGTTTCCTCTTTTGACTCATCATTAACCTTTCATGAACATATCAAAGAAAGCTTGGGATGTGGACGACATGCCTTAAGTTGGCTCGCACATGACATACTACCCCTCTTTCATGACGTAGCTTATCGAAAACATATGACTTGGCATAGGGATTTCTGAGTAAGCTCTCATGTCCTCTTCTTCTACTTTAAAGCAATTTCTCATAGTAATGGTGTTTGAAATTTCTTTAAAGTGGGGGCATACATTGACACGCACATTTCATTGTGCAATTTCTTTCTTCTTGCAATGCGTCCTTTTCTTGGTGGTGTCATTGGGCTTGATTCCCTCCAAGAGTGTGATACTTCTTTTGAAACATCCTCTCTTGGAGATATTAAGCATAATGTCCCCTAAGATGAGACCTTGCATGAACTAAGCAAAATCCCTTTGAATATTCCTTGCACTATTTTACCATTCACAACAATTGTTACATGGCCACCTTGCATAACACAACTTGCACTCTTGTGGTACTATCTTGTTTGTCTATGAGTGTCAAGCATATGAATTTTTTCTTACCTCATAGAGCTCGAAGATCATTTTTGTGGCACCTTATTAAAGTTATCAAGAGGTATAACTTTAGTATGGTTGAGTGGGAAGCCCATTCGGCAACATGACTTTCCCCATAGCCACCTATGTGTTTGTGAGTGCATCCCAACTAGCGTATGTATTTCACCTTTTGGGTCTTCTCACCTGACAGACAACCAAGAGTTCCATGACCCCAAAGTGAGTATACTTTGGCTTTCTCACCTGACGAACAACCATGAGTTCTGTCACCCTAGCGTGAGTATGCATGTTCTTTTTCAAACAAGCCTAGATCTAATCCACAACGTGTTGGACTAACGGTTGAAGCTTAATCCCACCCATTTTCATTTCCTTCTAGTTCTTTCCATTGTATGATCATGTATCATGTCTTCCTGCAAATCATTCACCTTGCATATGTCCTTTCATGCTTATGTTGGCTTGACTTAGGATCTTGGATCTTGGGGCCTTGCACAATCTCCTTCAATCTTTGTCATTCTTTGTCATCTGCATTGGTATGAATGGAATCCTCTTGACACTACAGTATTTGACTCCAATTTTTGATGAAATTTTGTTGCAATATCAACAACATACTGTCAGAATACCGATGAATCACAGGAATAATTTTCGTCAGTAACTTTTCATTTTTTTCCTGACTAAGCTTTAAAACGTCAAAATCGTGACACAGTTTCATCCATTGCCACCATAGAAAAGGGAACTGATGTTCGTTGGACAATCAATGAAATTATTCATTGATAAAATGATGAAGAATAGACATAACACAAGTGGCATGCCTTTTCCAAAGCATTGGAACAACAACAAACGTTCGTCGAAATTACGACGTAATAGGAAAGTCATTACAAATATCGGTGAAAGATCAAGACTGTTATAGCGATCAATATTGTCTAAGATATATCAGGAGGACTGGCTTCTAGTCTTAGTGATTAAGTTTCATCGGCGAGATACTCATCTTGTCTCATTGATGAAGCACAAGGGAAGCATATCGACAAGACATATACCATCAAAGTAAGTTATGAATGTATACCTGACATGCTATGTCACGCCGATAAGGTTACATCGACAAGAGTCTTGGCGACATACTTGAGATCGAAAGAACAACAACAAAAGTTTGTCGACATTGCGATGAATAGGCAAGTCATTACAATGAAAGTTTCGTCGGATGTATTGCAAATTCGTTGGATGCTTTTGGAGATTTGTCAGATGCTTTCGTCGAAAGGTCAACAAATCAATGCAATTTTTTTTAAAAATTCGTTCAAATTAGGCATATCTACGGACCAACGAACCATTAAAGCATATAAAAAATCATTCAAATTTAAGCATATCAATAATAAGTTTTTATTTTATTGTATTATAAAAGTTTCTACATTAAAGCATATATACAATACCCATGCATCCTATGTCTGAAATTTAACATTACAATTATGCTTTCCCCAGCCTCCAAAAAATATCATTTTTCACTACCCGCCACTTCCTAACCCTATAGCAGCTATTACTACTATTCTACCTATCTATCCAAAATAAAAAAAAATTCATTTCAATTTTGCAATTTACTCAGGTTTCTTCGAGGGTTTTCCTGTCTCCAGTTGCACTATCTCATTCAACGACTTGGCTTTTTTTCGTGGTCTTAGGCCTCTGCTCTCTCACAATTCCTCCCTCACAATTGCCTTCAGTTTTGCTAACGTTTTTTCCACCTCAACCAGTTCTGCACATGTTTTGAACGCCAACCAACCTCGCTCTGCATCCTTCCTGCATTTGTATTTTGTGCTTTCCTTAGGCCACCTTATGAACATATGGTTCATTTTTAGCATCTCCAGACCACCTCCATCCCTACCCTCCTCTTTTACCAGTTCGACGCCAGGTATCTCTCACTGTAGGATTGGTTCCATCTCTCCCATGAAGTCTTTTGGCACTAGTGCTTTCAATATTCTCCGCACTTTCGCCGTTGGTTCCCCAACCTTCAGTCCCAATGCCATAACTAGCGAATAGATATCTGAGTTCATTCAGTACTTGTGTGTCAATTTCTCAAATCCTTCGCCGAGCATTAGTTTTACTGCTTGTGCCGCCTCCTTTCTGTTAAATAGAAAGAGCCCCCACAACCTCTTCATGGAGTCCTTCCCTATGAATGGGTCTAATTTTTTGTTTGAGGACAGTTAAAAAATTTCCTCCATTGCCGTTATTTCTTTCAACCTCACCACTTCTACATCACAAAGTTTCTTCATTCCAAATGCCACCGCCTTTCTTAAAAAATTGTGCCTCTGGTGCAATTAATTCGCCCTCACTTCACTAGCCAACACTAATAATTTCCTTATACTCCTATGCCTCTATCCTCTCCAATTTCTATCACATAAATCCTCCTTCGTACGCTTGCTATCTGTCCTCCAGGTCCTTCATATTAATTTCTCTTAAGTCTTCAATGCTTGCAACATCTTTATAAAATATGTTTACCCTTAGTAATGTATTAATGACTATTATCCTTTTTGTCAAGAAAAAGATTAATGACTGAGATTGAAGCATTTTGAAAGTGTGTTAGTTATGGTTGTGGCTTAACAAGGGTAGATTTTGGTAAGGAACATAGTAAGTTGAATGAATGTAAGCATACAACTTACTGTCTTCATACACACAAATCCACACACAACACAATGTGGTATTCATACAAAGCCATACAAACAAACTAAACTCAGAACATTGGAATGGAAACAACTTCAAATTATGATGCAAAGCATGGGTTCACTTTACTCAACTAGAGGCACATTTCACAATAATGGGTTCTTCATCTAAAAAATATGTACGAGGTGCAAATAGTAAAGAGATTGATGAAAGATAGAGGAATTAAAAAGATACTTGGATGTAGAGCATTACCTTATTAAGCTTCTCTTTGTTTCAAGAATAGTTTAATATTCTCTCAATTCCCCATACCTGATCATATAACATTAATCATTCATTCATCCATTAATAACATATAACATTCATTCATTAACATATTCACATTCATTCATTCATCCATTAATAACATATAA
The DNA here is from genome assembly GCA_007258455.2 of Sequoia sempervirens. Lineage (NCBI taxonomy): Eukaryota > Viridiplantae > Streptophyta > Pinopsida > Cupressales > Cupressaceae > Sequoia > Sequoia sempervirens. The sequence goes on from VDFB02000003.1 coordinate 251,597,524, forward strand.
CATTCATTCATTAACATATTCGCATTAATTTATTAACAAATAACATTCATTCTTTGAGTTTTTACATATTATCAAAAATATGGTTGTCATAGTATGATTACAATCACTTTTTTGAAGATAAAAAAAGCTGAAGTGGAGTATCATTTTCTAAATCATCTATCCCCCCTTTAGTTGTTCTGCCCTCTTCTTGTGATCTTAATGTACGCCTAGTCGTGTACTCATGACGTGGACGCCACTACAAGGGGGGTTTGCTGCAATAACGAAGAAATGCTAAATTGATATGTTTTATTATTATTGTTACAAGTATTTCATTAATTAAAAGAACATTAGATTTGTTCTCTTTGCTTGATGGGGCCACATCATGTTCCTGATCTTGTCTTATAGCCTCATGCTCAACATGCTGAACACCCTCTAAATCCTGATCTGGAGTTGAAACATGAAAGGTACATTAATTAATACACCAATTACAATTAAATATGTTTAAAAGAACATTAGAGTGGTCCTCTTTACCTGATGGCGCCACATCATGTTCCTAATCTTCTGTAGCCTGATCATGCTCAACATGTTGATCATTCTCTACATGCTCTAAAGTTGAAACACAAAAGGTTACATTAATTAATACACCAAATACAATTAAAGATGTTTAATTGTATTAATCCATATTACGTTTTGTATAGCACATGAATACATCCAGTACCGGGTTGCACACCATGACCTTCATCTATAGGTTGTGCTCTACCCTCACCAAGCTGCATTCCAATGTCATGTGTAGTATTATCATTGCTTGTCTATTTAAAATAAATAGGCACATAATTACTTTATGGTGGAAATTAATATTGAATAGATTGCAGAAGTATTCAATTTTAAATAAACTTTATTGAGTTTATTTACCTGTGTGTCAGATGCAGTGGAAGATTGTGTTTTCCTAGTCAAGACTCTTAGGTGTTCAACTATGGTTCCATAGCCTTGCTGGAAGGCAATCTTCAGGTCCTCTTTCATGGGCACTTTGTTGAATTCAGAGCCCTTCATTTTTGCATAAGATCATGAATTTTGCTTCTATGGTGTGATAAAACCAAAATTAAATTTGCAATTAATTATTTGGATGCAATATTCAATTTATTAATACTTACAATTTGTGCAGCTAATTTCATATAACCACTAGAGCCAAGTTTGTGCTGCCCCCGTTTTTCTAGTCTTGCCTTTGTTGCCTTCGATGTGTCAGGAAACCTATGAAAAGTTTGAAATATGTTAGATTATGTAAAAAGAAAGAGTAATCAGTATATAATTACATTGTTGATAGTGTCACATACCTTCCTTGGCCTGGTGGTGTCTTTCCTTTTTTCTTTTCAGCCTTCTCCTTTCCATCTGACACTAGGTCCTTCCACTCCCTCTCTGGAATCATGGGGGGACGCTTGTACTTTTTGTTCTTCTCTAAATGTGACCTATATTGGTCCCTCACATACTTTAGATAGGTACCAGCTTTCTTAAGGACCTTGGTTTGGTTGAATGTTTTTTCACCGAACAACACAACTAAATAGTTAATGAGTTAATCTTTTAAATCTTGATTTTGGGCATTCCACCGTGTATGTATGGTGGGTCTGAAGAGCTCCAATGTAATATCACTTAGATGTTTATAAAAAACATCATTTTCTGCAAAATGATCATGGGATCATTAGTCTAAAAAGAGTGATCAATAAGTAAATTTCAATTGGATTATATATAATAATAATTAAAACATTTTAAAGTACCTGGGACATTCTCTATCTTTATGGGAATAAAATCCTCAGTCACCCCAAATGTGACCAGAAATTTTACCATACTAATAATATGGGAAGATCCAGGAAATGCTACTAAAAAATCACCAGTACTAGTGGCCTTTGCATCCCCAGGTACATGTACTGACGCATGTTTTGGCACGTGTTCGCTGGAAAAGATTGGACTACCAGAAGCTTGCATGGTATGTGTTGGTGACATTTCAGACGATAATGTAGGCACAAATGACGGGGTCAGATGATGTGATGTATGCACAGGAAGATTGGGATGGACACTTGTACCAACCCCTACTCCTCGAGTAGCACCTGCAGTACCCTGATCATGGCCAACAACACATATTTTAGTTCATGACATAAAAGAGTACAAAATATAAAACCATGAATGAACTTATGTTATAATTAAAGACCTCATGACAACTTACTTGCAAGTTTTGTGCTCTCTTAGTCAATATTTTAACCCTCTCTCTTATCTCATCGGTTTGAGGCACTATGAATAACAACTGAAGGATTTCTTCATTGCATTTTTTTTGGGTCTTCCCTATCATATTGAGAGGGTTTGTTGAATATGCGATTTCATCATCACATAATAGTGATTGCACCTCCCTATGGATGCTCTCCTCTACTGCTGGTGCCTTTCCTTGATCAACCGACTACAACAAGAATATTAAAAACATTATCGAAATTAACCCAATAAACTTATGAAAAAAACATAATAATAATTTTTTTTGCTCGTATCTAATTTGTACAATTACAATGAGGTAAACCTATTAGGTAGAAGCGATTGAAGATGCATTGCGATTTGTGCTTTGGGCCAAAGCCTTCCTCGTACAATCAATGTCCCGCTGTGACAAAAAATGAATATAAAAAAACAATACTGAAATGAAACCAATAGACTTACGGAAATAATAATAACAATAATAAAATGGTATATTGGAGTCATTAATTGGAGGTTGGGTAAAATGATATATAGTACGTACCACCCCCATAGTAACCATGTTTGTATCTAAGTAATTCAAATTGAAATCGATTAGCATCTCTTCCCTTGTAGTTATTGATTTTATCGTACATACGAATACACGGTTTCCCTCGCGCACCTCGAATATACAATTGGGTTGCTTATTTGTTGACCCACATTGTGTACTATTTATAAACCTTGCAATATTCCCTGATGCTTTTGGCCTTCTGTCAATGTACATAGCCACTCCTTTATTTTGATCCTTATCTTTTAGCTGTATATAATTTGCTGACAGTGAATACCTACGCATACTTCATGTATATTGAACCAACTGCATCCAATCTTTGTAACTGTAATAGGGTTTGACATACTCCATCAATTTAGTAACTTTTTTGTAACAAAAATTTATGCCGTCCATGCAAAATAGGCCCAAACCATGTAATGATGATGGTGCTATGCGATATATCCTCTCGTTGACACAAAAATTAGTGTTTATTGGAGGAAGTTCCTTGGGTACCCATTGTTTTTGTAGATGTTTGTACCTCAAGGGCACCTCGATGTGGACTATTCTCTCATCATCATAAGAACATGACCCCCCTTCAGCAAGAAAAAATTCCATGCGTTTGTAGAATTTTCTTCTAATCTTTTGACCTCTAGTTGATCTCCCTCTTTTAGACCTACTACATGTCTCGCTTTCCTCTTCTCTTCTTGAATTTCCCTCGCTCGAGGAAGACAAATCTAACAAATACCTATTTGGTGGTACCTGCACTCATAAGGATGTTGGATGAAGTTTTTTCATGGTGATGTGATCCCAAGGTGACATTATGATTAATCTATCATTTCATCGCTAGATTTAGACAGGTTATAAGGTAATCAAGTCTTGATAGATTGAAAGTTATTGTTACTACCGTCCAAATGAGTCCATCACAAATCAAATCTACTTAACGTTTTAACTCCCAAAATTTGTAACAAGTGTTAAATGTGACTATGGTCCACCAGTTGCACAACCAAGGCCTCAAATGTATTCTCTAATTGTAATCAAAAGACTTTTTCTCTTCAATCAACATCTTTAAATAGTGAAAGTCAGTGCTCATAGTCATTTGAAACAGTAACATTTTGATTATGTATGATGGTAGGATTTGATAACTTAAAAGAATTGGCTACCCAACAAACTTAATGTTAAAAGAAACTTTTTTCAGTTTAAGGGGTTAGCACTTTCTTTCATCTTTGCATATTGGTTTGATGCTTCAAACGATGCATTTCTTATCCCACTTCTATCATATTGTATTCCCATCCCATTACAATTATTGCAATTGTTGGAGGAGTTGATACCAAAATTTCATATCAAATACCACGTTCTTGAAGCAATTTTATGTCTTTACTGTTTTTATTGTTTTCTATGTTTTAACTATTTTGTGGACCAAATCATGCTATCGAGTGACATCATGGGCACTACCAAAAATATCATAGGACAAATCCATCAAACAAATTTATTTGACCTCTTCCTCATCAAACTTAATATCTTGAGCCCACCTCACAAGAGGCCTTAACAATTTAGATTTGAAAGTAGGCTAACCCACTTGAATTTAAGAGTCAGTATGTTTATTCACATCTTCTCTTGCTTTGTTTTGAAGTGCTAAATCACTATTTTGTGGGAGAAAACAATCAAATATAAGGACTACCTTGTTTTACCTGTGTAAGGGTTTGAGGGCTAAATAGAAATGACATCCACCAATCCACCCATTGTATTGGAACTGTAACTTGATGGATTGGTGTGCAACATGGTATGATAGAGGTTCATTGCATTTAGGGGTCTATTAAAGCAAGAAACTTAGCATTGAGTTGATGCCCTAGGGTTGACAGGGGCAATTTTCTTGTGAATTTGTGGTTGTTAAGTCAAGGTTTATCAATTTGATGGATATCTTGGTAGAGTTATGGTGACACTATTAGATGGTCCAATCTCTACTTCAAAATAAAAATATCTCTAACAACTCTAAGAGCTATAATGGGATGGAATTAAAGGAACCTTCATATGAAGGATCTTCTAATGAAGGACCTTTGAATTAAGGTCTTCATTTGAAGGTCCTTCATGCAAAGGTTCCTTTTATAAAGAATTTTGGACATGAACTATTTAAATGACTAATTGCATTAGGTAGGAGAGAATCAACTTTGAGTTCTTCAAAGATTATATTTCTCTATTCATAATTTTTAAGGGTTGTGTGTGGAGGAGGTTATTGTTAATGTTTTGGTAGCAGCAGGAGGTATCTTGTCAGAAGAATCTTCCTTAAATAATTATCTGCTATGTTAGCTGGCCGACCTCATAATTTGTCTCATTCAAGATAGTCTACATGCAAGGTGTAACTGACATGCAGGAGAATCTGCATACTGACATGCATGAGAATCTCTGTTCGTATTCCTTAAATAGACTCATGAACTGCATTCGTAACTCCTTAAATAAGAAAATGAAAAGCCACCTTGTGTGTCTTCGATTATTTACAACAAGTTATTATCCTTTAAAGAGAAAATTGATATCTAGGAGAAATTAGAGGTTTTCTATATGTATGCATCTGAGAGAGGTGCTATTATTTAGTGGGTCATGTTGTAAGCTGATTGCTGCTATTTCATTCTAATATACAAGAGATACTTTTGTGGCTGGGTTTTTCTCCCTCAAGTTGGAGGGTTTTCCCAGGATAAATACTGTGTATTTGTTCATGTTTTGAATTTTTATGTTTGCTCTCATTTCTGGTTCAAAATTTAACAGTTATCACTACCAAGAAGGGAGGAGACCTTTCCTTGCATATGTTTGTGGTGGAGGTATTAAATAAGAATTGTATGCCTCTATTTCCATTCATTAGATCTAGCTTAGCCTAGCATATACTTGGTTTCCTTTTCCCCTATAAACTTCCATTTTTTTGAGTTTATGTTATGTAAGCATAATTCCATGCTATGTTGAAATATAAGAGGTGGAGGAGGCCAAAAGGAAATAACCCCTTTTTAGTTGTACCTTCCAATTTTTTCTTATTGTTTTATGTTTTTAGCAACTTTGTGGACATAAGATTTGAGGTAGGTCGTACAACAAAGAATAACATGTTCCCACCAACAAATTGAACCTCGAAAGTTAGTGGGACTTAATTATGAGTTCTAGATGAGAATGATGAAAATGTCAATCTTTTTGGAGGAGGTGGGAGGCATTAAGCTTAACTTGGAGGATTTTGGGGGTAACTAGGTGGTAAAGTAGCTTGATTGACATGAGCACATGAAGGATCAATAAGAAAAGGAAACTATAAGTTCAAGTTGTGCAAGATGATTGAAAGGGGAGGGACAAACATAAAGATTGGAGGAAAAATAAAGATAAAGTGGTCAAATTCACTAAGCTTGTAGAGAGGGCTAAGTCTACAATTGCTTCAGACTAATGCAATGAAGGCTATGTGTGATGAAATCCTAGACCTCAACCAAGATGTGGGTAGATTATGGGAGTTTTTCCAAGACCTGAGGCTGGTCAATAAAAATGTGAAAGACTAATATATTTTATTTTTTCTATTTTATCTTATACCATTTTACAAGAATGGGGGTGCCAATGTACACGAAGATCTTTAGAAATTAGGCATGAAAATTGTAGGTTAAAGAGAATGCGGGTGCCAAATTTATAGTACTCATTGTACCTTGGTCGTCAATTTTCCCTGAGTGCCCTCAACCTCGTCCTCAGCGCTAGTATTGACCTTGTTTTCACTCCTCCAAACTCTTCCTCGGTGCTGGTATTGACCTTGTTTTCACTCCAAACTCTTTGTCGATGTTGGTATTGACCTTGTTTTAACTCCAAACTCTTCCTCAGCGCTGGTATTGACCTTGTTTTAACTCCAAAATCTTCTTCGGTGCTAGTATTGACCTTGTTTTCACTTCAAACTCTTCCTTGGCGCTAGTATTGACCTTTCACTTCTCCAATTTGATGAGCTACAACCTGGTTTCATTAGGTTTTAGAATATATTTAGCTAGGTTTTAATATTCTACAATATAGTTAAGTATTATATATTAGTTATATTTTACATAATAAATAATATAATTATTCGACTTATTATAATTATATATTATATTCTTTAACAAAATTATTAAATACATATAAAATTATTATAATTAATAATTAATAATAAATATATTTTTATATAATACAAATTATAATTAATATAATATATATTTAATATAATAGTAATATTAGATTAAATTATATATAATATAATTATATTTATTATTATATAATAGTATATATAGGATTTTTACCTGATATTTTAGAGGATTTTACCATTACACTATAGATGGTTTACCATTAAATGGCAGTTGAAACTTGTTTTCCAATGACACAATAGTGGTTTCCAAGCATGAGATTTGTTTCAAGCTCAAATCTCACAATATATGTAGCCTATTAGCTAATAGAAAGAGAGATAGAAACTAAAAAGATAGAGAATGAGAGAAAGAGATGAACTTAGATAGATAGGGAGAGAGAGAGAGAGCATGAGAGAAATATAAGAGATACAAAGGAAAAGAGAGAGGGAAAAGAAAAACTAAATTTTTATTGGTTGTTTCATGTCAACAATCCAAGGATGGCATGTGTCCTTGGGGAGTTATGCTCAAGGTAGCATGCCATTTGATTAAAGATATGATAATTCTCCTTTAAGACCTCTTCAATGTACCCATTGCACACTTAAGGAGACAAAGATAAATATAGGGAAGAAAATATAGAGAGAGAGGGAGATAATGAGAAACATACAAATAGAAAGGGAGACAAAGAGATAGAGAGGTAGAGAGATAAAGAGATAAGGATGAATAGATAGAGATATAGGGAGGGTGATTGATATATCTCTCCTTGTCCCTCTATATCCCTCTATATCTCCCACTATATATGTCACTCGCTCTTCCCCCCTCTATCTATTGAGCTATCTCTCCCTCCCCCCCTTTCTCTCTCATTCACTCCTCTCCCTCCATCTCTCCTACTCTATATCTCTATCTCTATTTCTCTTTTTATCTGCCTCTCACTCCCCTCTCTATCTCTTTCTATCCATATCTTTCTCTACCTCTATCACGATCTTTCTATCTCTTTCACCATCCCCCTCTATCTCTCTTAGCACCCCCTTTCTATGTCTCTCCCTCTCCCTCTATATATATTGAGCTATCTCTCCCTCTCTCCCCTATCTTCTTCTCTCTCTCCCTTTCTACATATTGCTCTCCCTTTTCTACCTATCTATCTCCCTCTCTTCTCTCTCTTCCCCTTCAACCTATCTCTCCCTCTCTTCTCTCTCTTCCTCTTCAAAATAGGGGTAGTTGTGGGTTTCTTGGTTTTCTTTGTATACTATATACTTAGTTCCTCTAGGATAAATAAGTCACTATAGAAATGAAAGATGTTTGATTATCTACCTAATATTGTTTTGTGTTTGAATTTAATAAATTACAAATTAAAATAAACATAAATTACTTGAAATAAGTGCTTCATAACCCATATAATAAAATCATAACCTATCAAAAAGGCAATAGGAATTTTCTAAATAAAAGAACACTTGACCTAATCATAAGTGTATGGCCTTCACAGAAAAGAGTGATCCACCTTAGCAATAACAACTACCTGATGTAGACCTAGGAGGATCAACTCAACCAACCTATCAACCTAACTTTAAGAGGCTTCCAACAAGTTTAGAATGACCAATTTAAACAATCCAAACAACTCTCAAAGCCTAACAAACAACAAAAGTGGGAGAGAGTGGGAGAGAGTGGGAGAGAGTAGGAGAGGGTGGGAGAGAGTGGGAGAGTGGGAGAGAGTGGGAGAGAGGGTGGGAGAGAGTGAGAGAGTAGGAGAGAGTGGGAGAGAGTGGGAGAGATGCTGGGAGAGAGTGGGAGAGGGTGGGGGGGAGGGTAGGAGAGACCTTCACAAATTATTGCACAAGTTTAAAGGCTAGTTGCTTTGTAAAATAGGCCTAATCAGTACCCTAATCAACACAACCTAGAAAGGGTGATTTTGGTGATTTGGTCCTATTAGAACTATAAAATTCTATAATTTTATAGTAATTTAAGCTCATAAGTTTTCCAAAAAATCCATATTTTGAGTGATTTTTTTTCTACATATCATAATTACCATTGATCTCATACCATAATTTTCCTCTAAGCCCAAGCATTTGAATAAATAACTCATATCAGCAAGAGATGGTGCTGGTCTCCCTGATCCATAAATCATCATGTTCCTATATGTATTTTATAGCATATCACCGAGAGATCAGGAAGGTTACACCAATCAATTTTCATAAGAAGTTGTGTGTCAGGAAGATACAGTTTACGGTCTCACTAATGAGGAAATTCATCGGCGAAACAAGCACCATCAGAGTGAGATCAATATGTCAAACCGAGTATATATGTCTCACCGGTGAAATACTGTCAGTGAGAAATTTGTTGTGTCACCCCAATCAAGCATAAGGAAATGTATTGACAAGACAAACCCCGTCGGGGAGAGATTCTAAGGTTAGCCTGAGCATATTGGTCCCGCCGATGAAATATCATCGACGAGACACCCATTTTGTCTCGCCGACAAAAAAAAAGAGATGCTATCGCCTAGAAAAAAAGATATTGGGATAAGTCCAAAATGTTCCCCTCATTATCCATGTCACGCCGATAAGGTTCCATCGACAAGAGTCTTAGCGACATGATTATGAACAAAGGAATGATCATCGGGGAGACTCATAACATCAGAGAAACTGTTGAATGTCTTCATGATACAAGATGTCACACCGATGGAGATGTGAACAGATCAAAATGATTATTGGGATGACTCTTGGCTATTTTATATGGATCAAAAGGATGAATTGTGTGATATTGGTGAAAGAGGCTCAATGTTTCCCCTATCATCAAGGTGATCAATGAATGTTGGTAGGGCCCGGATAAAAAGGATCGCCAAAGAATTTGAATTGTCTTGTTGATATAAATGTTTGATGTGACAATGGTGAAATTCAGAGTTCGGCCTCACTTGTGTTCGAAGCTAAAACATTAATGGCAGCATTTCCACTCAATGTGCTAGTCATTCCCCGAATTGAAGAGAAGTAATTGAAGGTGAATTCTGCAAAATTGGCATTTGGAGAGCGAATAAAGGGCCGAAGGATTGTACAGCCGAGGATTTTCAAAGAAAATTTGTAAGTTCTCTATGACCAAATTTCTAATTCTATAATTTAGAAAGGAAAAAATGGAAGGCACCAGCTTAGGAAAAGTAAGAAGTAGGAAGCAAAGTGAGAGTAATCACCCTAGAGGGAAAAATAAAAAAACTAAAATTGGAAAAGAACCTGGAGTAGCTGAGAGGAAATTAAACCAAGACCTAATTGATCAATTTCCTGGTTCGGGTCCCAAAGCTAGATGCTCTGCACAACTTAGGGAAAAAGTAGAAAAATTGGAGGATAAGTGCAAGCATATAGGAGATATATGGACACCAATTAGGGGATATGAGCTGTTTATTTTTCATTACCACTGAAGGAATCAATATGAGCTAGTGTGCAATCCGTGGAGGTTTAACCTAGGAAAATTACTCTGCCCTAATGTGTTTGTAGATGCAGAATTGGTGAAAATGTTAGCCTCCTATTATGACCCAAAGCTCAAATCTATCTGTGATCCATCAGGAAAACCCTTTATACATATATTAGAGGCTGCCATCTATGAAGTTTTTAACCTGGAAGGGGTGTGTGATGAGAAAATTATACCTGAGAAGTTAAAAAAGGAGTTTTGGAGAATGCGCACTATATACAAGGGTTGGAGGTTTCCATTACACAGATCTAAGAAGGATGTCGGCTTAGTTCCATTAGATGACAATGATGGTCGCCCATTTCATGTTGATTTATTTGAACCCTATATGAGATACACTTATTTTTTAGTATGCCAAGTGTTGAGAGTGGAGGCCCTTGAATACATGTCATTAGTACCCATGGTGATTGTAGCAGATACCCAATGCCACAACTCAAGACTTTTTGATTATGCCTCACATGTATTTAAAAGCCTTGATTCAGGATTGATAGCAATAAAAAATGGAGCTCCCATTTTGCACCTGAAGGAATATTCAATCCTAATGCACATGATACTCTATTATGGACAAGAATTGAAAATGTGGCCTGAAAAGTTGAGGGTTTCACAATTTGATAGAGAAGGAAAATTACTACCAGTGAAACTTTGGACTGCCATTTGGGACTGTAGATTTGCTAACTCTTGTTTCATACATTTTGAAGAATTTTTTGTGAAACCATTATATAGATTATACAGTCTTCCTTATGAGCATTCGTTGTCAGATGAGATAAAAATATTTCTTAGGCCCAAGGACTTTAATGGACTGGTAAATCATAATTGGGGAGACTGGTATTGCCTATAAGGTGCCACTATGATAAGAGTATATGGATTTGAGGATGCACCTTTTATTCTGCAAAGGATGGTGACTGTTAGGATTGCCTATTTGGAGATTGCTAGGCAATTGGACTATTCAGATGTTATGAATTTGAGTTCCTTTGGAAAACAAGAATTTATGCCCATCACACTATGCTTTGGTGGCTTCACTATGCTTTCAAGGGATGGATATGATATGATTCTCAATAAAATTTTGTAGTACAACATGAAGAAGGGTCCACCATGAAAAGCAATTGATCCAGAAGGGTATATTAATTTTTCTAGGGATAAAGTGAACTTGGGAGGATACAATCATGTACCCTATCTGTATAATGACCTAATCAGGAATTTGGAGGAAGAAGAAGCTGAAAGGGTTGTTGATGAATATAATAGAGGATTTCCAAATATGGAGCTGTTGTCTTCGGAAGAATAGGTAACTAGTGGTGATATGCTTCACAATAAAGTTGATAAAATTTTTAGGATGAAAACTTGAGAATACATGAGTCCTCTTAGGGAACCAAATGTTTAGGAGAGTTTAGATGTAGATACAAGGCAGATGGCATACAAATCATTTGTGGAAGATGATGAATTTGTTAAAACCCCAGAGTTTAAATATTTTTTGTACAAGCAGAAAGGAAAATCGATAAGGGATTCAGTAGAGAATATAACACCTGATAATAAAAAGAAATTGTTGAGAAATTTAAAGTTAAGTGTAGAGAAAGAAATGGAAGGCATAACCCTAGAGAAGGGAAGGAAGCTTTGGAGGATGCAGGTGTTATGATTTTCCCTGGGTTGGATTTAAACTCTACTTTGGTTTTTGATAGCTTCTTGAAAAATAACAACACCACACACAAGCACAACCCTGAAGGAGTAACAAAGATATATGCAAGGTCCAAGTATAATCCAGATGAAGGATCACTCATGATATGGGCCTTATATCCACCACACAGGAGATCTGTTGTAATTGATACTGAGAAATCTTTTGGGCATGTAATGACTTTAAAAGCTAGTGAAGTTGATCCCATAATAGCAGATATTGGTATTAATGTTTCCAAGTTGAACAAAGCACAAATCTAGATGCTAATTAAGGAAAAATAAATGTATAGGACAAACAATGAAAGATTACTCAGGGAAAATGATCGTTTGAAAGACATGGTGGGAATTGAATTAGGATCCACAAAGTAGTTGAATCATGGTGAGAGCTCATAGATAAAAGATGAATGGGAAGGATCAAATGCATACTCATAGGGTAAATATGATGCACTTACTGCAATAATAAAGAGAAGGCGAGCTAATTTGATGACTTGGTTGAGTAGAATCTGGGGAACACATTAAAAAAACTATGTTGCAGAGCAAGAGCATAAGAGGGTCAATGAAAGAATCCAATAGAAGCTCCAAGAGATAAAACGAAGGGATGTTCCAAAAAATGTGGTTATTGATACTACCAATCATTTCCTAAAAAAACATCGAGATTTCCATGAAGAATTGCAAGGAGATGAACAAGGGTTGATCAAGGCCACAGAAAAGGGATTACCAATGTTATTTGAAGACAAAGGAAAACTGAAAGAAAGGGACAGGTGGATGAAGGAATGTGAATCAATGCTACAAATAATTATGGAGGCAACTACATGAAACAATTTGACAATGGACGAGGCATGTGAACAAAACGAAAAGATGGTGATAATGGAGATAGCAATCTAGAATGCACTTGGAGATGCTGACACACATGAGCAATAGGATTACTTAGATCATTTGTCAAACATCCATTTATGGCTAAATAGAGCATAATTTTAGTTTGTTACTGTTGTTAAGAAAAAACATTTCTGAAGGGACGTGTCCTTTCACTATTTTGTTGTATTTATATCTATTTCATAATGTCAATATATATATATATATATATATATATATATATATATAAGATATAAGATAGAAGATAGTAGGATAGGAATATAGGAGAAGGATACAACAATGATGTTTTTATTTGAAGAGACTAAGATGCATATTTGAAACTATGAAAGAATGAATGGAAGTTATCTGATTATGTAGCGTATTTCTGGTATCTATTGTTTGTTGAATTTATTGAAAAGATTATTAAGTTGTCTCCAAGGTTGATAATTCTATGCTGTTTAAATTGATATATCAAGTATATGTTTAGTTTATCAATGCACATTTGTTGCATCTGTGTGGTGTGATTTGATGGCTCTTTCAAGTAAAGACTAAACCCCTCAAGTCAATCACAGTAGACCAGAAGTATCATTTGGATCATTAAGAAGAATTTAGTAATTACATATTTGCATGTTTGTACAAGTCATAAACAAATATATAATACCAAGCAATTAGAGTTTAAACCAGATAGAAGTTGCTCATCTCATACTTTCACTTGAATCCATTACCCAACAAGGCACTGGTCTCATACACTTCATGTTAGTTTCACCCATTTTATTTTTTACATCTGTTAACTAAACATATTGTACTCATATACATTTAGATTAGAATTACATCTATTCACTACATGATTGCCATTGTGAATAGACTGAATCACATAATTAAGTCTACCCATTCCACATAGGTACACCCTGAATTAATTATGTATATTTGAAACTATGAAAGAATGAATGGGAGTTATCTAATTATGTGGTGTATTTCTGGTATCTATTGTTTGTTGAATTTATTGAAAATATTATTAAGTTGTCTCCAAGGTTGATAATTCTGTGCTGTTTAAATTGATAAATCAAGTATATGTTCAATTTATCAATGCACATTTGCTGCATCTATGTGGTGTGATTTTCTGGTTCTTTCAAGTAAAGACTAAACCCTTCAAGTCAATCACAGTAGACCGAAAGTATCATTTGGATCATTAAGAAGAATTTAATAATTACATCTTTGCATGCTTGTACAAGTTATAAACAAATATATAATTCCAAGCAATTAGAGTTTAAACTAGATAGAAGTTGCTCATCTCATACTTTCACTTGACTGCATTACCTAACAAAGCATTGGTCTCATACACTTCATGTTAGTTTCACCCATTTTATTTTTTACATCTGTTAATTGAACATATTGTCCTCATATACATTTAGATTAGAATTACATCTATTCACTACATGATTTCCATTGTGAATAGATTGAATCACATAATTAAGTTTTCCCATTCCACATAGGTACACCTTGAATTAATTATGTATATTTGCAACTATGAAAGAATGAATGGAAGTTATCTGATTATGTGGCGTATTTATGGTATGTATTTTTTGTTGAATTTATTGAAAATATTATTAAGTTGTCTCCAAGGTTGATAATTTTGTGTTGTTTAAATTGATAAATCAAGTATATGTTCAGTTTATCAATGCACATTTGTTGTATCTGTGTGGTGTGATTTGCTGGTTCTTTCAAGTAAAGACTAAACCCTTCAAGTCAATCACAGTAGACCAGAAGTATCAATTGGATCATTGAGAAGAATTTAGTAATTACATCTTTGCATGTTTGTACAAGTTATAAACAAATATATAATGCTAAGCAATTAGAGTTTAAACTAGATAGAAGCTGCTCATCTCATACTTTCACTTGACTCTATTACCCAACAAGGCACTGGTCTCATACACTTCATGTTAGTTTCACCCATTTTATTTTTTACATCTATTAACTGAACATATTGTCCTCATATACAATCATATTAGAATTACATCTGTTCACTACATGATTGCCATTGTGAATAGACTGAATCACATAATTAAGTCTTCCCATTACACATAGGTACACCTTGAATTAATTATGTAATGGCATAAAAATTAAAAACATCATGAATTAACTATGTAACCACATAAGTCAAATATAATTCTATCAAGAAATTAATATCAAATAGATAATATAATCGCATAGCTCATACATTTCAATGTCATTGATCTTCTTCTTCATCCAACTCTTTGTCTGTATCATCCGATCTAGATTTGACATTGTAAGGATTGGTCATATCATCATCATCATCATTGATATCAATTTTGATAATGTCATCATCCACACGAATATCATCTTCATGAACATTAACTTCTACATCATCATGATCTAGTTCCTCCTCTTCGACATCTTCGTCAAGCACATCATCAACTAACTGTTGATCCTGATCATCATCTACATCATCTTCTAGTTCTTCGGTATCTTCTTTTTCCATCACATTATACTTTACCAGCCTTCCTCTTGGATCATATCTAACAAAAAATAACCAACCTGGTTTACCTGGAACCTTTGAGTAAAATACCTGCCCACATTGGCTTGGAAGAACATAGGGCTCATTTCTAGCTCGCTCGATCAACCTTGTATTAACCATGGTAAATCCATTATCATGCTCAATAACAATTCTCTTGGGATCATTTTCATTCAATTGTAGCCTGTATTATAGGACGATGAACATAACTAATTTGAAGGACTTAAAGTCACACTCAAGTATATCATCCAAAATCCCATAGTATCGATTTTATGAGACTTTTGGATGTATGTTGCTTCTAGATGAAACATTAGTCACCTGAAAGACTGCAGTTATCCTAGAATCACAAGTTTTCTTCATGTCATCCAACTTTTTGATTCAAAATTTATGACCATTGCACCACATAGCCTTGTGGCGTTTCACCTGCAATATGTCAAACATGTAAAAATTATTGCAATATCGTCAGTTGATAAACATATTTATTCTTGGTAGAATGTATGCAAAGAAAAAAATATCAACATATATATACATCAATATAATTGAAAATAATTAAATAATATGGGTGATTAATATATTTATATGTACCTATTTATCTCTTAAACCATATGCTAAATCAATTTCCCTTGGTGTAACATTGGAATCTCCATTACAATAAGCTTCTTTAACCAATGAAGCCACACCTTCCCATGTTAATGCACGACTAGATTGTTGACATCGTTCAATCCATACTGTCATCCAATCAAGATTGTTTGCGACATACAAATGTAGTGCATCCCACTCTCGATCAACTGTATTAAAAAAAATTGAAATTCACAAATGATGTATATTAATTAGTTAATTACCATGGTATATGACCTTAATTTATAATTGATGTATATTGAAGATTAATAATTAAATAAGTATAATATACATAAAAACCAAATGTAAAATATATTCTAATTAATCTCCATGACCATCTTATAATTACCTCTCACTTTCCTCAATCTACCTTTCCCCATTAGGTACTCCCCTTCGAATTTGTTAATGGAGTTGGGATTCCAAATGCGATCTACATAGATCTTTGCTGCAAACTTAGGAAGATATTCAGTAATCTACACCATGGTTTGGTATACCATATATCTCTCCACCATAGAACCCTCACGATGTGCTCTTT
Source organism: Sequoia sempervirens (assembly GCA_007258455.2). NCBI lineage: Eukaryota > Viridiplantae > Streptophyta > Pinopsida > Cupressales > Cupressaceae > Sequoia > Sequoia sempervirens. Next base: position 251,613,996 of record VDFB02000003.1, read on the forward strand.
GTCTAACCAAAGCCTTCAAAAATTTCAAGTGCCTCTCAACCATCCACATTGACCTTGTGTGTACAGGTCCACATAATTCAATCTCCTCTACTTGGTGTATTAGGTAGTGTTCTTGTGCACTGAAAAATGTCGAAGGTAGACACTTTTGCATTTCACACATTAGACGAGGAATTTTTCTCTTCCAATAATTTATATCTTCTTTATGGATTTATTTAGATGACAACCATCTACAAGTGATTCAAGACACAAATATATAATTAATGAGATTTAACAAAAATATACAATATATTACATAACAAGTAAAACAAATGGGAATTATAAGATCTATACAACGAATTGAACAAATATCGCTACTTACCTCATGTATTTTCCAAGATCATATATAACTTGCTTGACATTGTTGTCGAAGTTGTCTAGGAGAGATAGAGGTAGAACGTACTGCAACAATTATAAAATGATCTTTTCATTATTTTTCAAAAGTAGTAAACATAATACATTGAAAAGTACATGCAATATACAAATATATATATATATATATGTATATATATATATGTATATATATGTATATATATATGTATATATATATATAATATACTAGAATAATTACCTTAATGAAGGTATTCCAATCATGCGTTTTCATTGTTGACCCAAATTCACCTTTCTTTGTTATGATATTGTTTATGTTCATAGCAAATCCTATGGGAAATCAATTTTTTTGTATGACTTCTTTTATAGCATTGCTTTGCTACTCCGTTAATAACCAAGGAAGGACAATTATATTAATTTGGTCTCCATCTCTATTTAATTGAATGACTTTTTTCTTTGTCATGACTTCCATCCAATATTTTCCATAACGTTTCTGTTATATTCTTTCCAATATGCATTGTATCAAACAAATGCACAGTTTGTAGCTGCTCATATTAGGGCAACCTACATAATTGTCTGGGATAACTTTTCAGTCCCTGTGGAAGCCGACCATTAATGCCTTGACGACCTTTATGAAGCATATAAGTTAAGCAAATTAACAATGAAAATCATTGTCAATTACAGCATGAGTAAACACAACACTATAAATATATAAATTCCAAACATATCATTTATGATAGATAAACAGTTTGATCCAATATATAACCTTGACGATTAATTATATTATATTCCAAATTCCATAGGCGAGGTGTCATTCTTCATGGTTTTGATGTAGTCTCTTCTTTCCCATTGAAAAAATGTTTTTTAGTAGTTCGATACTTATGATTTCTGTGGAGGAAGTGCCTATATTCATCAACACCTGCTTTCCTAAGCTTGTTGAATGACGAGATTTCATCTTTGGACCAAAAATTGGACATGCAAATTTTCCCTTTGTTTGAAGACCTGTAAGATCATATATAATTGGATTAAATATGTCAATTTTTATAATTATATATAATGAATAGATTATTTAAAAAACATGCATGATATCTACTTCATAAAATTAAATATTGTTAAAGTGCAGTCGAACGTTATAACATACCACAAAAATGTGTTAGCCCTGGGGCATCATGAATTGTCCATACAAGCATTGCATGGAATTGAAATTGTCTTTGTCCTATTGGTCTAGAGATGTCATACATAATGACTCCATTCTATAACTTTAGTAACTCGTCGATAAGAGGTTCGATAAATACATTCATATCTTTAACTTGGTACTTACCTAGTTGAATGAAAATAAATATTACATAATTATTATAACTATTTTATTGCAATATATATAAATTAATGTACATGACTATTAAATAAAAAAAATATTTTATTATGCAACAAATAAGACAAATGAGATGCTACTACGTTAAAGAAAATTGATGTAAGCAAATACTTGGAACAATCATTGCCAACATTATGTGCTCCCTCTTTATTGACATCCATGGAGGAATGTTATTGTTGATAACAAAAATAGGCCACACCGAGTAAATAGATCTCAACTCTCCAAATGGATTGACACCATCTGCTGCCAGTGAAAGCCTAAGATTACAAGATTCTTCTTTAAAGCGTGGCCATTTTTCCTCCATGTCCCTAAATGCAGAACCATCCGTAGACATTCAAAGAATGTCATCTCCACTTATATTCCATGCATGGTAATCCATAAATTGTGCTAAGCTTTCACACATAAATAATTGTTGTATACATGGAATAATGGGAATATAATGAAGAACCTTGTGAGGCAACTTTTTTGTTAGTTGATCTGTTCGATATCTATTGATATGACATTCTAGGCATTTTGTTGCAAATTCATGTTGTTTATGATATATAATATGATCATTGGGACATGCATCTATTGCTTGATATCCCATTCCAATATATTTCATAATGGAAGATAAATCTTGGTATGAGCGAGGTAAAATATTAGATGATGGTAACAAAAATTCACCTATCAATCTACAACAAAAAAATAATTTGTTAATATAAAGAATATTAATGTTACATATTTCATCCTTTATTTACTAGTGATGAACTAACAACAATTAAAATAGATGAAAAAATATGACATATATGACATAACTTAACATCCGTGAGATTGCTATGTTGGATAAACCATTCATAACCTTCAAGTTCACCGGAAACAATACAACAGAGATAAGAGTTGTTTCAAAGCCTTCATAAAGGGGATCGTATGCCTTCTCAAGTACAGGTAAATCATGAACATCATCAAAGTCATCTCAATCATCATGATCAATTATGCCACTAAATGTGTCATGGATCAATGTATTTGTACCATCATCTTCAACTGTATTTTCTGGCGCATGATCATCTTTTTCCATAGGATCATTAACTTCATCTTCAATATTCACAGGTCCATGTTCCTCCACTTGTAAAACCACATTCTCTGGGGCGTGATAATCCATATCTTGTGCCCTAGGGTGCCCCACCTTTATAATAATGATCGACACAAATAAACCATGTTCATGATCAAGTGATTTTTTTTATATATATAAAATGTTAAAATGATATAAAAATTTACAAATTCAATCAATATAAACACATATAATGAACAACTTACCAATGAACGATAATCATGCCCCCCTTCAATATGACCATGCTGCCTACAATGTTTCTCAGCTATTGTGATTAAAAGTCTTCTTGTCTTTAAGCCCTTGCAATTACTGCAAGGACAATAACATTTCCCATCACCCTTTCTTTTCAATCTAGCCCACAATTTATCAAGTGTCTGTTCATTTTGTTCTGCACTAATATTATCTGACATGATTTTTCTTTACTAAGCTTGAATATTTATATCTTCAAAAAATATGAAACTCACACTCCAATAATTTTTAATCATAGATAGGTAACAAAATATAATAATTCTAATATTTTGCACCAAAAAAATTTGGCATGCAACCACCCCTGCAAAAGAGAAGATAGTTTGAAGTTAATGACCCCAAATGATTAGGGGGATATTTTCAGTGAAAATTAAAATGTCTCCAATACTCCAGATTTTTGCACCATTAGAAAGAGCTCGACATCCTGATTCCAACACAACTTGAACGGAGCAAAAAGGAGTCCGTTTGCACAAGTTATGGCCAGTCAAAAATTTGGTCAAACTGGCACCAGGGGCATCTAGAAAGTGAAAAAAATGATCATCTCAAAAATCAACCTAAGTGGCATCAAGTTGAAGAGCTTGTCGAGAATATTTCGACAACGTTCGTTTCGTCCAAATTCGACATCATACGCTCGAGATATGGGCAGTCAAAGTTCGGTTGACTTGATGGTACACCAGGTGATGTCATCAGATAGTCCATACTGTATGGAATCCAAAAGGATGAATTATGGCATGACACATGGCAGTTGAGTTAGATTGTACGGACCAATCAAAGGTTGACACGTGTCCATCCGTACACCAACGTGGCATCACGGGTGGCATCCAGTAAGTGACGACGTGGTAGATAGTTGGCGGATGATGAGGCTCTGTCAGCAAATCAAATACTTCCACGTGGAAGTCTTCGGGTGCGCCAAGTGTCCCTCTGTCTTCCATCCAAATTGGGCTTGTTTGTTAAAAAGGAAGTTTAACGGGATCGATCCCGTGACCTATCACGGGCAAGCTGACAAGCCAACCATTACACTGTCGCTTGCTCTCTAGCTATGTTGGGTGCTCCGTTTGTTTTGTTAATTGCTCGGTGCGATATGTGGACAAAACATGGCGAGCTTGGAACACCCGACCACGTGGTTGCTAAAGTGGTTTGCTACCGACAAACCATCGACGCATTTTCAATAAAATATGTGGTCGGTTTCTTTTTGTTGTATGTTTAGGCCCGAGGCCTTAACAAAACTGCCTATTTTTATTGTAAACCCTCTAACCACTAAAACAAAAGTGGTCTAAAACACAAATTAGCCAAAGTACGAATTGTTAATAGGGGGGTATGTTGTATTTTTGTAATTATGAAGGGTTTTGGCCTCTTTAGGCTAATTTTATGTATAAAAGGAGGGGAATGTAGCTCTTAGGAGTTCAGTGAATGCAGGTGATATGTTAGAGAGTTCTTGTGGAGATTTTTGAGCCATTCTTGTACGTCGGAGTAGTGTTATGCTGCTGAAGTGCTAGAAGGAATGGTCTTGGTGCATTTGTAATCTTTTTTGGAGATTAATTGGATCGGTCTCTCTATTGGAGCGAACCCGGAGACGTAGTCACATTTGTGACGAACTCCGTTATCAATTTGTTTTCACTTCTTATCTCCTCTCTCATGTTCTGATTTTCACCTTAAGTTTTCAGTTTTAATTGCATAAATTCAATGATGTATGCATGAATTTGTAATTCCTTTAAGTTGTGATTAAGCACTCAATTATGCAATTAGTCTAGATCCTATACATATCACCAAAAAACACTTTAAAATACTAATTCCATAACTTATTAAATTCTAATTTTACTATGATTTCCAACCATTAGACTCCTAATATCAGAATATTGAACTTGCACAACAAAATCTAAAAATGAAATTATGAAAATACACAAGTCTAAAAATGAAATTTGATGAGACGTTGCTTTAAAATATGATTTTCAAACCTAGAAGTACGAATCTGACTTCAAAAATGAATTCTAGAAAAAGACAATGACTTCCCTCAACCTGGCGATATCTTCTTGATTTTTTTTTTTAAGAAAATCATCGCAAGTATAGAAAAACACTGTCGCAATAATTAGGTGAAATCACTTTTATTTATGTCGGCCACAATTTGAATTTTTCTGAATTTGCATGTTCGTCAAAATTTTGACGACACCTCTTAGTCAAAATTCTGACGAAACCCAGGTTTGATTGAAATTTTGACAAAGGTTAGGGATAAAATTTAAAAAATTTGAAAAATACACATCAAATATCACAAGTACTCGACAATACATCAAATTATACATCTTTCGTCTAAAATTTTCGTTGGATTTTGTAGTCAAATGAGTTATTGTGAAAAGTTACTTTAGCGAGAGTTTGAAGCAAGTTCATCCTCTCACTAAAGTGGGGGCTTAATGTGTTGCCAAAAAGTGTATACTTTACTTGATACGAGAATAATTGATGATAAATTGAACTTAATGAGGCCTTGATTTGGTGTTGTGAGGTGTCTACACATCCACACTAGGTCTTGGGCCCTTGCAAATTGAATAAAATACATTTATTGATGTCTTGCAAGAGTGTTGTAAGGTGTTGTAACACATCTTCACACTTTTCTAAGACCATAATGTTATAATTCACCTAAATAACCTTACCAAGACCTATTTAAAAGTGTTGTAAATTTTTGTAACAAACTTTCACACTTTCCTAGGCTTGTCATCAATATTTACACCTTTTTTATGCTTTAAATGGCCTCTTTATGCACGTATAGGCCTTAATTAAGTGTCTTGTTGAAGAAGAACTTGATAAACAACATTTAATACATCATAATCTCCAACATCCACTCAAAATTTCCTAGGTGGACTAAGTCGCCACCTTGGGCGACTTAGTCCCATTTGGCTCAAAAATAAAAATAAATTCAAATTTCTTTTGGGTTTTTATTCTTTAAGACCTAAGGTCGGCCTGTGATGAGGTATTTTTGAGAATTTAGGCATAATTTTTTATAAATAAGGGTTTTTCCCCTCATTTTTCCATCTCCTAATCTCCTAACTCATCTTAATTCATAACTCATCATGTTCTCAAGTCAAGCAAGCTAAGGTTTCGTCATTACAAGTCATCAAGATAGCTTCCTAAGACATTCAAGGGAAGATTCTTCATGTTTTGCTACATAAATTCAAGATCAAACATCATGGAAAGGTATTAGCTCCATTATTGCATGCTTCATTGCATTCTTTCTCTATTTTGGTTTAATTACCTAAAAGGGGTTTGACCAAGGAAAACCCCCATGCCCTAACAATCAATATTTTTGCCTTCTATCTTTGCGTGTTTGTAGATTTAGGCACTTTGAGGGTTTGAAGACTCATTGAAGACATCTCTTTATTGACCTAGCCAAAATATCAACAAAATGTCACCTTTAGGTTTGAAAATCAGAGTTTCAGAAGTGGACACCTGTGGGATACCAAAATGTAGATCTATAGCTTTCGTTTCCACTTTCAAATTTTTAGAGATTCAGAAGTGGACTGAGTCGCACTAGTGACGAATTAGTCCCACTGAACTTATTTTTTAGAATTTTTTGTAGATTTGGATACCCATTTGGTCAAAATGGGGTCCAAAGTAGTTTCCCTGAATTAGGACTAAATCACCCAACCTGGTGACTTAGTCCCACTAGGCCTAAAAATTAGAATTTCCATAATCTCAGAGGCCTTGGCAATCTCCAGTTAGCTCCTCTTCAATTTCCAGGTGCATAGTTCCTATTCTACATCTTTATTTTATCATTTATCACATTCATTTTACTTTTCTACATATCACACTGTGTTTTCAAGCAAGTTACTTTTCTTAGGTTTTGCATCATAAAGTCATTTCATTTTCAGATCAGAGTATTAGGACATCTTAATTAGTCATAAAAAATTTCATGAACTTAAACTTTGAGTGTAAACCCTTGCATTTTGGTCCCCTTTCAATCTCCTTTCTCCTTTCTAGGTGAAAAACCCTAGGAGGAGCAAAGCATTATGAGGGAAAACCAAAATCATCATTTACAATTTGTCACGATTTTGTGTGTAGCTCTTTAGGATATGGTTGTCATGATTCTATGTGTAGCTAATTAACATGGTTCAATGGAGGTTGTTGATAGTTCAATGTGGATTCATCATTGGTGATGGATCTGATCTTATTTAGTGTTTTTTGATGTCTTGGAGGAGCTCTTAGATCCTGTTGTTGTAGAATATTTCTTTCACATTTATAGGTTCACTATTTTGAGATGGTTATCTTAATGTGATTGGATATGTTTATTCTTGGTTTAGAGTGTTTTTGGTATTGTGTGATGGTTTACTCTTTATGCTAGCTTAGATGTTTGACATGATACATGTTCTCTTGAGACTAGGATGTATGCATTATTGCATGTCATCTCCTAGGAGGAGATGGTTAGATCATGATGCCATGTCGGGTTCCTAATTCTATGGTTGCAACTTTGACATTTATCTAGTGGTTCTCTCAAGGTATTGAATATATTGGTCATTTACTAGGGAGCTTTATGAGGGTGTTATGCTTAATTTGGAGCTTAACATGGATTAATGATCAGTTGGAGGTGCTCATGGATACTTGGAAACTTGGGTGAGGTTGGATTTATCTTGTGACATTTTCTTGAGATGATTACTCTTTGGAGGTTTTAGTAGGAAGATCAAGGAGCCTTCACCTGGATATGGACATGAGTTCATGATGGACCTATAGAGGAGATTGTTCTTGGAGTGAGTTATGATGACTTGGTTATCCTAGAGGAGCATTCAAATTCCACACTCTTGGTCTACTCTATAGTTTATCATTTGAAAGGTATTTTCCCATTCTTGTTTCATGTGTTATGTTTTGTGCTTTCTTTTCTCATGGTAATGAGTCTTGAGCCACGGTGATTTATTTTGGGACTCATTTGAGGATTTTTTAGCATGAATTTTTATTGCTTTATCTTTCATATACATGGATATTGAGCTATGGATATTTAGTTTTGGAGAATTCATTTTGAGGGATGTTTAGCATATTTATCTCCTTGTGCATATGATTTTATTTATATTATCATTCATTGACGAGGAATCTTAGAAGATGGTTATTGGGTCAATTTCCTGGTTTTGGGAATGTGTATAGTTTGAGTTTTATTTACTTGGTTAGAGAGGCTTACATCCATGTTGACATTATAAATGATACATATGTTGTATTTGATCTATGAGATTGAGTGGTTGGGTGTTGTTGAGGCTGTTCATTTGGGATTGTAAGGAGGTTATACTTGACACAATGTAGCACATTGAGGTGTTGGCAAAAGGACATGTTATGGTTTATATGTTTTCTCTCTTCATTATATGGTTCCTTCTTGGATATTCATGTTCATATGGTTGGGAGGATTGTGATGACATGTTGTGAAAGAGTATGCAACTATTTGGGTTGTATGTGTGGATCATTGTGATTTTTCTTGGTACTACTTTGTTTTTATCATTTATCACACCTTAGTATAGTGTTGATTGGTAGACTTGATATGCCTCAAGATAATTTTCAGATTTGAAATTACCCATGCTGTGAGAGTCCCTAGATATGTATTTTCTTCATTGATAAATTTGATACAGGGAGCTTACATGATTGTGGTTTATGGTTGTACATGTTGTTGGCATGAATTTATTGATGTTGTTCATACCTAGGAGGTATGGATGGTTGGATGTATTAGAATGTGTTTTGGATGCTATATTTCCAATTATGTGGTTTTTTACCTTTGACATTAGCTTGGAGCCTTTGTTATCACTTGGATTTGATGCTTGTGTTCTTTGGATTGGTGCATCCTCACCTTGGCATGTTCTTTCTTTTTCCATAGGTGGCATGTTGGAGGATTAGAGGAGTTCTTTCTTGAGATGGTGGTCACTTTGGCTTTATTGTAGGTATCTTGATGGAGCACGAAAGCATATTAGATATTCAATTGGTTTCATGTATGGCTACGATGACATGTATTTCATTGATTGAATCTTACACAATGTATACACCAAGTGGGAGAATGTTAGGATTTGGTGTTGTACACAATTGCATAAAATGATTTATTATAATGTTGTAATTAAATAATTATTTAGTTATGGTGCACCTAGGAGGTGTGTTTAGCCACACTAGGTAATTATTTGGGGCCACTTGTAAATTTGTATTGTAACATTAGGTTAATATTTTATGTGTGTGAGATATAGGATAATGATTTAGTATTTGAGGAATTATTTAATAGTGTAAAAAATTAGTACCCGATATTAAACGAGGGGTCAATGGCTTTGTGTTCACATGGTTTCATGACATGCATGGTTTTATCTTACCACTTGGTTGTATTTATGTGAGCTTGGTTTTATAAAATCAAACACATGTTTAGTGGTTAAGGTTGGATAGGTGAGTGGGTTGTCATATTATTGAGTCTTTTTGAGGAGTGCATATGTGAAGCATGGAATAGGATGTGTGTATTCATGGTTGGAACATGGGTGATGCATTGGAGAGGCTTGATGTTTCAAACATATTCATTGTAACTCTATAAGTGCATGTATTATTTTATTTCTAAATAATAGATGGAGTGTGGATTCTTTTGGAGGCTAGGTTTTTCCCTCTTGAGGGTTTTCCCAGGGTATATCTTGTGTTATCTTATGTCTTGTCTATTTTGATCTATGCATTTGGTTATTCTATAAGATTGTATGCATGATTTTCTCTCATTAGGTTATATAAGAAATAAATTAATGAAATAGGTATTGATGCATTATTTTCTAACAAAAAATAAGAATCCAAGAAACTATATAATTAGTTGAGTGCCACCACAAGCTTGCATTCCTCTTGAATAAATTGAAGATACTTTTCAATAAAATTAATGTAGTTCTTATGCCCTCATTCTTTTAACCTCTATTATAGGTACTAGAACCAATGTTCTCCAAGAGTGGGATTACATCTCCTAAAGTAACTTAATATTGGTAACACTATTTTTAATTGTATTCTTACTAACATGATAAACAACACTTCTTAAGTTGGTCTTGATGTCCTAGTTTTATTTCTCTAGTGAGGCTATTCCTTCTTCAAACTTAGTATTCTTAGCATTTAGCTTATTTTTTCATCAATGGCTTCCAAATGATTATAATTCAAATTCTCCTCTTATTGTGGTATCAAGACTTGACCCCCAACTTTCTTAGTAATAAAAGAGGTCTTTAAATTTTTTTATCTCTAGAAATAGCCTTTTAAGTATATTTTATGATTTTCTCAATTCCCTAGAATTACTAGCCAACAACTCCATAATAGATATAAATTCTAAATAGAAGAGGAGGGAGGGAAAGAAATTTTAGCTATATCTAAGGGAGGAATATGACACAATCCTTCAACCTCATTGAGTTTATCATTCATTCAAAAAAAATCCTCCTCCACAACTTTCTCCTTGCACTTAGTCTTAGACTTGGTACCTTCACTACCCACAACACTATCATGTTTTTCTTCAAGAACACATCTATGGATATTCAAAAAAAGAATGAAAATATAGGAGATATGAATAGGGGAGAAAATTAAGTGACTCTGTGTTTCTTTCTAGTATGAAGGGGCTTCGAGGAGGGGCTCAAGTCAAATATTTTGAGAGGGACAAAGGTACAAGATTTTAGAGGAATAGCATGATTGATAATTAATAAGACAACAAACTAGGATAGAGGTAGACCCAACACCCTTGTTGAATTTTAAGATAAGGTACTCCAAAGAAGACAATAAAAAGAATCATAAGCTAACAAATAAATTATGATGGAAAGGACTTAACAAGGTTAAATGAAAGGCATATATGGTCTAGGATGGTCCTTGTAAGGTTATATACCTTATAATTTCTATACAAACCTTAGATAATCTCATTTTCAACTATATTGTGAACTTCATGGGGAAGGGCTTGCTCCCCAACTCACTTAGAGTGTCCTTCACATGACACTCCTTATTTGGAAAAATATTTTTCTAAAAATTTCCCATCACAATAGACATGAGCCACTTTGCTACTAATAAAAGAATCTAGACTACATAAAGAACCATTAATGATATGACCAAAATTCCAACTAAGAGAATGAGATTTTAAGAGTGGATTTATGATGTTTAAAGAGTCCCATTCCATGTCCAAATTCTAGATTCTAAGTTCCATAGAAAGGATAATTCCCTAGTAAGTTGTAAGTGCCTTTACAAAATGATATGATTGATCTCCTACATTTATTATAAAATCCCCAACCACCCTTCCTAGGTGGTTTCTAATAATAACTCCCCCTCTAGAAGGACTTTGGTTACCTTTGGAGCCCCCATAAATGTTTAAATTGCACAACAATGGTTAAGGGAAAGACCAAAATAGTTGGGATTATTGAGCATCCACCATGTTCAAAGATACATGAATGCTAACACCTAGGTCCCAACAATCAAAAACTTTCTTTTCAAAAGGGGAAACCAAAGTAGTCCCTAAGAAAGAATCTCTTTCATTATAGGTAACTAATAAGCTTCCTTTCATGGCTAAGACAAATTTGGAGTAAACATGCTCAAATGAAGCTTTCTTATCCTTGAGAACTTTGGAGTTTCATTCAAGCCAAAGAAACAAAAAGAAAATTCCTTTTTTTAATGCTAGTTCACAAGAACCTTTTCTAGATTTGCTCCTATTTATCAATAATATTGATGAAAACTGATTAAAAAAAAAAAAAAACTAAAATTTTACAAAATTGACCTTGACTAAGAGACATCTTTTCAAAACAAAAAATTTCCTTTGAAATCTATCTGTAAAATGGAGCCAAATTCCAAGATGCTACCCTTGAACATAGGCCGAAATAAGTTGAGGGCAGGTACCAATGATATTAACAATCTTCTCTTACCTTTCCTTGTGAGCATTCACAAAGAAAGTCATTTTTCTCCATATTCACTTTTTAACCCCATAGCCTTCCCATAGTTGAGCAGCATATAATTGTTAAAATATATGTCAACCAGGTATTTACTTCTACTTTCTAAAGAGTAAACATAAAACACAAAAACCCACTTAAAATTGCTTGCCAATATAGGCGACTATTAAATTTAAAACCCAAATTCAGAGAATTTGGCATTGCAACACAAATGTAAATTATTAACAATACAATTGGCAGTGGCAAAGAGATCTGTGGTGCCACGGTTATCCTTCTGAAAGAGAACTAAAAAGAAGAAACATACCTCCTCTACATTTACTGTAACGGAATTTTTTTTGTTCATTCTCAGATCACTGGAAACCCACAAGAACATGAAACGCTGTGGGTCTCTGCGTCACAAAAATTCCCTCTTATTTCCAGAAGAAGCGTTCGGCCCTCCATTAGAGATATTTACAGGTCCACCAAAATTTATACCCACTTCAAGAACGCAGTCATTACAATCCTTGTTATCTACGGAATCCCCGCTCTCCAACAATCTACTGCGCATCTCTTCACGAGAAGGCGAAGACGTCCTCGCACTCCATCTAAAACGCTGGTACCACTGAGAAGTAGAAGCGCCCTCCGGCGGAAGCTGCGACGAACCAGCATAGCTTGACGACCTCGGCAAAGGCCTTTGAACTGCATTTACCGTAGCTGGCGGAGCGTCATAGAATGCGGGAGAATGAGAGCGCCGGGGTTCGATCTCGTGACCTGTGGATGCAACTTGTTCCTCGTGCTTCTTTGGTAAAGGGCTGTCCATGAGGCTCGTTGCTATGTTCGATCTGCAGAGAGGGCAGTTGTAGTGCGTGTTAAGCCAGAGGCCGATACAGGAAACATGAAACGCGTGCCTGCATTTGGGCAGAACTCTCACCAATTCCCCTTCGCTGAATTCTGTTAGACAGACGGAACATTCGTTGCCAGAATCAATGTCTCGGGTATTGTATTTGAGGATGGGGATTTTGGCTATGAGGGACTGGTCGAGACCAGGGCCCGAAACCTCGTCTTCGCTTACAGAGCCCTGTCGGTTTCTCCATGGACCCCTGCGGAAGATATTTTCGAAACAAGCGCAGTACTTGAGGAGAAGCTGGTAATAGCCTACTACCAGAAATATGCTGCCCAGTGCCCCGATTATTGAGATCAGAACTGGACTGATATTGTACGACGGCCGTGGATGGGGTGAAAGAGGACTTAGAGGAGCGTTAGATGAATTCATTGGAATCACTTTGTTAAAAAAATGTTTTTTAAAATGTTTTCTTCTCTTTTCCTGATCGTGGAAGTAGATTCGATCTGAGATTCATTAGGGATGCTGTAACGATTCTGTAGGATAAGTATTAGATTTATGGGCAGAAAAACATGGGCAGAAGGTTGAGGTGGATGGAATCGCCGTGTTTTTGCGAAATGGGTAGTGCAGAGAGGAAAGCAAAGAGGCAAGGAGAGAATGTTTATGCTTGTGTTGCAGAGACTAGCGGAGAAAATGATGAAAGAAAGAAAGATGTATTGGAGGGACGATAGAATCGAAGCCCGTGAAAGATGCGGGGCGAAGATTATGAGGCTGGCTGATTTTATATTCATTGATGAGATTCCGAGGGCTGATTTCATATGCATTGATAAGATTCCGAGGGCGGTTTTTAACGGATTACTCTATAGGACAGTTTCTGGGATCTTGAGTTTAATTATATTATAAATGGACGACCCTTTTGTCGTTTTTCCATTAATGGGCAAAAATCACATATGTTTATTCAATCTTGAAAAATAAGCCTATAATTTGGGGATATTTTATGTACATTTCGTACTAATTTATGGAAGCATCTTGTTTGTACGAAAATTTGCAGCCAGGAAATGAGTTATGAACATTCGAGAAGAACGCGTATAGAATGAAAAATATTATAACAGCAAGGACGCGCCATAGGAGAAGAACAAGTATAGAACAAGAAGTACTATAAAAGTTAACAAAGCCTAAATTTGATGGAGGTTTATTTGTATTTAAATATTTTTGTCATAGAATATAGTGAATATGGTTTTTAAAATATTTTTGTTATAAAATACAGTGAATATAATTTTAAAAATATTTTTTGTTATAAAATGTAGTGAATATAAAATTTTAATTATTATGTGAAGTTAATTGGAGTAAGCTTTTGGATTAAACTGTGTATGAGTTTCAATCGACGTTTTGGATCACCCTCAATGACTCATTCCTCTTCATGATGATAGATACCTGATTGTGATCCGAAACATTGATTGAAACTCATATGAAGTTTAATCTAAAAGTTTACTCCAATTAACTTCATGATTGCAGAAAACTCATACCAACTATTATGTGAGGTGTTATCACTTACAAATAGAGTTTGAAAGTTTGTGTATATAAAATCAAAAAGCGAAGATAAATATGTTGTCTTTCACAAATTTAGATGTTTTTTCCTTTATTAATCTTTTTAAAAATATTTTATTTTAATATAATTATCAAGATAATATTCATATATTAAGAAAATTCATTTTTATATGATTTAAAACAATAATAATAAATAATAAATAATAATTATTTTCAAATATTTGTCTCATGTAAATATAATCTAAAAATAAAGTTTGAATAAAAAATATTTAATATTCAATTTTATCCACTCAATCTAATATTATTTGACAAATTTTTATCTTGCTTTTATGTTTGATTTATTTTAATTTTATTTTATGAATATTATAATGACATTTAAATATTATGATTATTATCCAATTTTATTTATTTATTTATTTTTATATTAAATTCACATGAGAATAAAACTAGAAAAATAATTAATTTTATAAAAGAAATTATTTTAGAATATTTATTGTTAAATAAGTGAACACTAACCCTAATTGAACTCTACATCTAACCTTAACTAATACTTAACCCACTTTTAATTATTCCTAATTTTATTGTTAGGAATAGGGTTCAATTATGTTATTTTATTTTATTTATTTATTTTCAGTTAGGTTAAGCTAAGTGTTCGATTTCAATTACATTTGAATTAAAGTTAGGGTTTAATTAGAGATCAATTAGGACTATGCTTAGAGTTATAGTTCAATTAGAGTTACATGTCAATTAAGATTAGGCTTAGAGCTCAATTAGAATTACAATTACATATAGGGTCTTGGATAAGGTTCATTTACATTAAAAAATATTTAAAATCATTTTTTACATATAAAAACAAATTTTCTTAATATACGAAAAATATCTTAATAACTATACTAAAATAAAATATTTTAAAAAGAGATAAAATAATATTTATTTATTTTATTACTTAAAAAAAAGGAAGAAAACATCAAGAATTGAGGAGGACAACATACTTATCTTATCCTCACTTTTTGATTTTATGTAGGAAAATTTTCAAATCTCATTCCATAAGTGATAAATTCCTATTTGTGTAATAATTATATTATACATTATTTTTGCAAAATTAATTCTAAGGCCCATGTGCACATAAAATCCTATTTCTAGGTGATTTTGTTTGACCCTAGCATGCATAATGTAAAGTTGACTATTATGACAAACATAAATATAACATATGGAAATGAGAAGGAAATTATGCCAAATAATTAGCTTGAATTAAAAGGATCTTGATCAAACCTATATATTAAATGGGGTAGGATCAAATGTAATATATTTAAATACAAGGTCTAGGTCAAGGATTCCCATCAATTGAATATAAAATCAAGGTATTATATCAATCGATTAATAGTGCTAGTTATTTAGTGGAGAGACCATGTTTTAATCAACTTTTCAATTCAAGCACACAACCTATATGTTGTATTATACACCAAATTATATCAACACACAAAGAACTATTTTTTGCTGGTAAAGGTGCTAATGTTAAATCAATGGAGAAACACTTTCTTTTATATGCAAATGCACAAGGATATTTGATCAAGGTATATTTGATTGATTGATGTTTAATAAAACCCTATGCTACCATGATATGGCATGAGCATGTTTACTAGGTTTGATCAAGATATGTTCAATTGAATCTATATGATTTTAAGAGTAATTTATTTTGGTGCAAAAGTAGAGGTCACTTATGTTCTATCATTGATATAAAAAATAATAGTCATTTAAAATAATATATTTTATCTATCTAAATACAAAATAAAAAAGGAGTAGAAGAAATTTTAAATATCTATAATCAACACTCTTACTAAACTCAAATTTGAGGTTAAATTTGAATTCTTTTCTCCATTATCATTTACTAAGGAAAATGGAAGACAAATTTTATCTCTCTTGTTGCCCATTCCTAAAATTTAATTTTCAAATATAGAGTTTTCAACATATTATATACTAGCAATCACACCCAAGTTTGCAATGGTTACACTAAAAAGTGTGGAAGGTCAAATTGGAAAAAAAATGGTCTATTTTTTTCATACATTCGCATAGTATGTAAGGTCTATTGGTAGGCCATTTAGAAAATGATATTGTTTGTGTAACAAAGGTATCAATGAAGTGATAGATTCAAAGCAAGTATGCATCCCCTTACATTGATCCAAACATGATTGAAGCAAAACTACTAAATTGGGAAGATAACAAGGCTTCATTACCAAGAGATTCATGTTATGTTTACAATACATAGAGAGAGAAGGAGAGAGAGAGAGAGAGCGGGAGGAGAGGGAGGGAGGGAGTGAGGGAGGGAGGAAGGGAGAGAGAGAGGGGGGAAGAGCGTGTGAGTGAGAGGGGGTAAGGAGATAGAGATAGAGATGAAGGTAGAGATTGATATGGAGAAGGAGATGAGTATGGAGAGAAGGAGAGGGAGAGATAAAAAGAGAGAGGAAAGAGGGATAAATAGATACAAAAGAGATACATATATAGATATGGAGAGATAGGGAGAGATATGGAGAGATAGAAAGATAAAGATAGATATATGAAGTGATATGTAAAGAGAATAGATAGAGGGAGAGAGCTAGAGAGAGATGGAGAGATAACAAGACACACACACACACACACACATATATAGAGAGAGATATAGTGGAGGAGAAAGGAAGATAGAGGTAGAGATGAAGATAAATCAAGAGAGGAAGGAGAAAAATAAATAGAAAGATAGAGAGGTAGAGGGAGAGGGGAGATAGAGAGGGAGAGATAAATAGGAAGAGATAAAGAGATAAAGAGGGAGAGAGATAAAGACATATAGATGGTGAGATAGAGATATAAGGAGATATAGAAAGAGAGGGGAAGAGGGAGAGATAGAGAGACAAAGGAAATATAGAGAAGTAGAGGTAGAAAAATAGAGATAGAGAAAGGGAGAGAGAAATAGGTGGATATATAGAGAGAGAGAGAGATAGAGACATATGAGAAAAGAAAAAGAGAGATAGAGATACATGGGAAGAGAAACAAAGATAGAGGTAGAGATAAAGAGATAGATAGGGGGATAGGTAGGGAGGGAGGGAGGGGAGATGTGGAGATAGAATTAGAGACATATAGAAAGAGGGAGTGATAGAGAGTGGGAGAGAGGAAAAGAGATAGTGATAGAAAGAGAGAGATGGGAAGATAGACATAAAGGGAGAAATAGTACAAGATAAAGGAAATGATAGAGACAAGTGATATAGAGAGGGGGGAGATAGAGATAGAGATAGGGAGGGAGAAATAATGAGTTTGTGTGTGAGTGAGAAATTGGCAGTGTGTGTGTGAGAGAGTGAGAGAAAGATATAGAGGTACAAATAGGGAGTGGGAAATAGGGAGTGTGTGTGAGTGAGAGAGACATATGGAGATATAGATAGAGAGGTAAATAGATATATAAATATATAGATAGGAAGGGAGATAAGGAGAGAAATAGAGAGAGGATAGAGAATTAGAGAGATATAGAAAGAGGGAGTGATAAGGAGAGAGGGAGAGAAAGAGATAAAAAGAGATAAAGAGACATAGATATTGGAAAAGATAAAGGGAAGAGTGAGAGAGATATGAGAAAGAAGAGGGAGAGGAATAAATAGAGAGGGGGGAGGAGAGG
>VDFB02000003.1:251639041-251665833 GCA_007258455.2 Sequoia sempervirens
TGTAAATACATAACCTGTGGTACTCCACCTGGTATCTATATCCCCCACTAAATCTGAGTCAACATAGCCTTTTAAATTAGTATTAGAGCCCCCAAAACATAAAAATTTATTGGATGTACCTCTCAAGTACCTAAGAATCCATTTTACCGCATTCCAATGCTCAACACCGGGATGACTCATATACCTGCTAACAAATCCTACAACATGTGCAATATCTAGTCTTGTGCATACCATGGTGTACATTAAACTACCTACAACTAAAGCGTATGGTACCTTGGACATTTTTTCTTCCTCCTCTTGTGTCTTTGGACACATATCCTTAGTCAATTTAACATGACTGGGCAAAGGTGTGCTGACAGCTTTTTCATTCTCCATATGAAATCTTTGTGACACCTTTTCAACATAATCAACCTAAGATTAAAACAATTTTCTATTTTTCCTATCTCTTGTAATTTTCATACCAAGTATTTTCTTTGTTGCCCCCAAATCCTTCATAGCAAATGAATTTGCTAATTGTTGTTTTAACTCCCTTATGTGATCCATGTTAGACCCTGCTACAAGCATGTCATCAACATATACGCATAAGATAATGTAGCTATTATCATTTAACCTCTTAGAATTAAAAAAATGGTCTAAATTACACTGACTATAGCCTTGCTCATTCATAAAACTATCAAATTTAATTTACCATTGCCGAGGTGCTTGCTTCAAGCCATATAGACTTTTCTTCAATCTACACACAAGTTTCTCCTTACCTTTGACCTCAAAACTTTGTGGCTATTACATATATATTTCCTCTTCCAAATCATCATGGAGAAAGGTTGTTTTAACATCAAGTTGTTCTAAATGCAAATCTTCAGTAGCCACAATACTTAAAATAGTATGAATAGAAGTCATTTTAATAACTAGAGAAAATATTTCATCAAAATCAATACCCTTTTTCTGTACAAATCCCTTTACAACTAATCTAGCTTTAAATATTTTATTACCTCCGTCCTCTTTCAGCCTATAAACCCATTTGTTTGGTAAAGTATTTTTACTTGTAGGAAACTTGCATAATTCCCAAGTCTAATTTTTCAACAAGGAGTCCATTTCTTCTTCCATTCCATGCCCCCACTGAACCTTGGTATCCACTTGAATAGCTTCATCATAACATTTTGGTTCACCAACATCAGTTAATAAAATATAATACAAAGAGGGAAAAAATCTTTTTGGAGGTCTACTTATCCTTGAAGATCATCTAACATTCACTAGAGTTTGTGGTATTTGTTGTTGTTGAAGAGCATGAGGAACCACTAGAACATTGTCTTTTTGTGTATCATCCAACACTACATAATCATTTTCTTTCTTCTCATGTTGTTGCAATTGATCTTTGTACAACACTTTCTCATTGAATATGAAATCCCTGCTTCTCACATTTTTTTGATTTTCCAAATCCCAAAGCCTATAACCAAATTCATCAATGTCATATCCAACAAATATACATTTCTTTGATTTTGCATCAAGCTTGGTTCTATTTTCAGAATCTACATGCGCAAATGCTTCACAACCAAAGGTATTGAGAAAAGAATAACTCACCTTCTTAACCGTCCATGCTTCCTCTGGAATACCACAACCAAAAGAATTAGAGGGACCTCTATTGATTAAATAAATTGCAATGTTTGCAGCCTCTTCCCACATGTTTAAAGGTAGCCCAACATGCAATCACATAGTCTATGCACACTCCATTATTGTTTTGTTCATGCACTCAGCCACTTCATTTTCTTGTGGAGTCCTTGGAACCATTTTATGCCTATGAATACTATTAGAGGAACAATAATCTTCAAACCCTTTGCTGCAATACTCACCACCAATATAAGATTTTAGACATTTTAACTTTTTAACTATCTCATTCTCAACCAAGCTTCTCCATTTCCTAAAAGTTTCAAATACATCAGATTTCTACCTAAGGAAATAAATCCATACCTTCCTTGTTGCATCATCAATAAAAGTGACATAATACTGAGAGCCACCGAGAGAAGATACTTCAGCTGGTCCCCATACATTTGTATGCACAAGCTCCAATTTCTCATCTTTCTTTTGCTTCCCATCCTTGAGAATACTAACTCTCTTTTGTTTTCCATACATACAACTTTCATAGAAATCCATATTAACACATTTCAAATCAGGTAAAATATTCTTTGAATGAAGTACTTTCATACCTTTTGCACTCATATGCCCACGTCTATTATGCCAAAGTGTTGATTAAAAATCCATAGCAATTGTCTAATTTTTTGCCTGTTGAACTACAACAACTATTCCTGAACATTGATTTTTATCTACAATAGCTAAAATAGAAGGAACAATATGAGTTGTACAAAGATATAAGGTGCCTACTTTCACACCTTTTGCTACCACTAAGGCACCTTTTGTAACCTTCCAATTTTTATCACAATATAACAACACAACCCTCATCATCTAGTTGTCTTGCTGAAATTAAATTTATTTTCAACTTTAGAACATTCCTTACCTCATGTAGTAGCCAATGAATTCCCATTTTGCAAATTAATCTTGATTCTTCCCTTTCCAACAATCTGATAGGGTTCATTATCTCCCAAATAAACCAGCCCCAAAATCCCCTTGGACATAATAAAAAAAATAACTTCTATGGGGTGTAGCATGAAATGAAGGCCCTGAATCTAATACCCAAGAATCATCAACATTATCAAGGGAAAGAACCAAAGCATCATCATTAGATTTATTACTTACCCCATTTTCCTCGTTATTTCCTTCCTTTTTGTCTCCTTTATTTTTCCAAGACCAGCAATCTTTCTTTAAATGACCTGGCTTACCATAGTACCAACAATCCCTCTTGTCTCTAGATTGGGACCTTTTGTCCTTTAATTTTCCTCATGACTTCCCATAACTTCCAGAATTGTTTCCTCTCTCATTTTTTCTACCCCTACTTTCTACATTCAAAACACTACCAGATGTGGATTTTCTGCCTGAGCTTTTCCTATGAATTTCCTCACTGAAAATAACACCAACAACATCATCAAATTTCATATTTTTCAAACCAGAAATGGAATTGCTAACAACCATTACCAAGCTATTCCAATTTTTTGGAAAAGAACACAGAATCAAAAGATCCCTAACTTCTTCATCAAAGTTTACATTTATAGATGTTAATTGACCAGTAATCATATTAAACTCATTTAAATGATCAACAATTGACCCACCTTCTACCATTTTCATATTAAATAAATGCTTCATAAGAAATACCTTATTCGAAGCATAAGGCTTTTCATATAACTTCTTCAGGGTTTCCATCAACTCTTGAGTTGTCTTTGTTGTTGTAATATTGAATGCCACCGATTGTGCTAGGCATAAATGAATGGCTCCCAGTGCCTTTCTATCTAGAAGATTCCATTCCTCATCACTCATTATTGTCAGTTTATTGGTTGTTCCTTCCAATGGCCTCCATAAATCCTTCTGATAGAGATAATCCTCCATCTGCATCTTCCATAATTGATAGTTCCGCCCATTGAATTTATCTACCTTCAATTTACCCTCATCTGCCATTGCTCCCACTTAACTGTGAGACTCCCACTCAACTGTGAGACTTTCCTACAGATGATAATTGAACACAACCCTCTCTAATACCACTTGTTAGGGTTAGAAAGTATATATCTAACAATTAAATGCAGATTTGATAAATAAAACAAAGAAATAAAACACACAAAATTATAGTAGAAACAAGATAACATAGAGAATTTAATGTGGTTCACCCAATCTGAGCTACATCTACAAAACCACAACCATCCAATGATTTTATTATTCAGTGTAAAACATATTACAATCTTGCTAATAATTCCATACTACAACCCCCATCCAAACTGCTTATAAAAAGCCTTTTAGAAGCTTCCAGAATTAAGGTTTTTACAAAGTCATTTTTTTTTCTTTTCGGTGATGACGCGAAAAAATGAGAAAAAAAAATTCTTGGGGGTTGCCACCCCTAAACCCCCGCCTAGGACCTGGCCCAGTCCCAGACCCCAGCAAGGATACATGTCAGGTGTATAGTATAGCATAATCAGTCGCCACATACCACAACAAATCATACTAATCATTTCAAAGTGGCTAGGATACCTCTACCTTAGCCATGTTCTCACCTTTGACACATTCTTGCACTCATTCACACTCAAATTTATGTCAATAGGTTAGTCAATAAAAATTGATCTGAAGCACGTGTACATACCATATCGTTAAATTTCAATTTCATACATTTTAAAATAACATCTAATTTAAAACACATTTATCCATAATCAAACAATAATAAGATAATCATCCAATAGTCTCAACCAGTTCCATCTATTTATTACTTAAGCTTATACAAGTAAATGAGATGTGACATTGGTTGAGGTGTTGAATGATGTGTCCTAGAGTGAACTACTCTTATGGTTATTATGAATCTACGATGTGTGGATGAGTTAGGTTGAATTTGTTATGAGAGGGGATGATATTTTTGAAGACTTTGTGGAAGGTTTAATGTTTGTATAGGATTGAGGTTATGTGATGGTTGAAGGGGTTGTGATCCCCATAGGTTATCTAAGGGGTTGGTGGATGTTATGGTTGTTGTGGATGAAGTGTCATATTTTCTAAGTTATGAAATGTCATTCCAATGGAATTTGAACCATACTTTGGATTAACTACAACAAGATATGGCCTTTATCTAATTCAATTATTTTTTCCACTAATTGCTGATTTTGTGGGTTTTAGGAAAATTCTTGCATCTATGTTTGGTGGTTGAGGATATGTTGCTTGTGTAACTTAGGGAAAATCTAGGTTAGCATAATAAAGCATAAACAAAATAACCCAAAGCAAAGCAATGAAGAACAAAGGAGTAAATACATGAAAACAAAGAAGATCTCACCAAATGTCTTCAACCTCCATGATTAACCTTCATTGCACCTTCTCTATTTGTTGCAAGTAGATAATTTCCCTTAGAATTGTGATGAGCAACTATGACTATGCCAATTTCCTAAGCAAACTTTGAAGGATTCTATCAAAATGCTAAACAATGCAACTATGAAGCAAGCCTAAAGCATGAAAAATGTCTAAAGCATGAAGTCAAGAAATGCCAAGATGTATGAAGTATCTCAAATGAGGCCAAAATTGCCATTTTATAGAAAAGTCAATTTTGGATGGATGGCCAAGATTAAAAGTTGAGAGATTCCCTGAGATTAATGGCTAAAATTGAATGTGACAACCCACAATTAGGGTTAGGGCAATATTAGGGTGAAATTTGAAATGAAGGGCTAAGATTTGATTTTAGAAAAATTAAATCAAGGGACAAGGTTGCATGTGACAAGGAGATAAGAACGGCACAGAAAAAGAAAAGGCTAGAAAATCAAATAATAATAATTTTTTTTTAATTTATGGAGGAAAGTTGTCATTTTGAATTAAAAATTAATTTAATTCAAAAGGTGGGGCCATGGGACAGTAAATAATTAATTTGAATTATTTACTTGGAGAAAGAAAATTAGAAAGTGGACAATTTTAAATAGATAATTTTATTTAAAATTAGGAGAGGCCAAGGTGGACTATAATTAAATAAATTAAAGAATTTATTTAATTATACGAAGATATTTAGGAATTAATGACGTATTTAAATAAATAAATAAAATTTATTTATTTAAATAATAATGAGGAAATAATGGACAAAAGATAATTAAATAAATTTAAGAATTTATTTAATTATGGACAGACATAGGTCATTAGTGATGTATTTAAAATAAATAAATATAATTTATTTATTTATTTAAACAGACAGGAAGAATAAAAGGCATTAATTAATTAAATAATTAAGAATTATTTAATTAATAGTTGAAATCAGGCTATTGGACATAATTAAATATTTTAATTATGTTAGGAAGAAATATAGAACTTGCAGGCCTAGGTCAATTTTATGTGTCTACAAGTTGGTATGTTATTTCTTGTTGTGATGTAGGATTAAGGTATTTGAGGGGAATCCATATTGTGAAAGAATTAGAATCCACTATTTTTTTGGTTTGGGACCTTGTGACATGTAAAGGTAGACCTAGTTAGGTTTGATTTTGGTTAATGGGTGTTGATTGGTGTTGAAGTGAGTGATATTTTTTGAAATTAGGGATGTTTAAATTTATGGTGTTGGACATAAGGTATGGATGGTGTGGCTTATTTATAAGGTTCTAAATGTTTGTGCATAGTTTTGGATGGTATAAGATAGTATGGACTTTTATGTTTAAAAATATTGGATGTGTATGGTTTGGATTTGGATGGTTTTAAATATTATATTAAGTGTTGATGATATTATGCGAGACTAAGAGATGATAATGGATGAAATCAAAGTTGTGTCAAGTAAATATAGATCCTTATTGATTAGAGGTAACTTGGTATTTTATCCTTTATTACTTAGGATAGGCAAGTTCCAAAGAAAAATTGGGTGTGGATTTCAAAGTTTACTAACCTAAGAATTAAAAAATTACTAAGCTAATTTACTCAAGTTTCACAATAGCTAATTGAATAAACTAATTAAGATAGATGAATTCTTAAGAAATATATAAGCTAGAGATAAAAGATGGAGGATCTTAATTTGACTCTTACACAAGTTTGATTTTATTTTGCAAGATGTTTTGGATTTTTTATTATGGTTGAAAATTGAGGTTTAAGTTGAGTGGTATAAATGTGGATGGAAAATTAAGGATGCTATTTATGGTTCTAAGTCCAAATTGAAAGAAAGGTGGTTATGTCTATGAGAAAAAATGATAAAATGGGGGTTTGAGAAGATTTTGAATGTCTATGGATGTTGGTGAAGGTTTAATCTATGTCCAAATAAGATAATGTTTGATGGAAAAATATAAGCAATAGGGATGAAAGGATGTCTTGGAAGATTAATGGAAGGTTTGATATGTTTTGGAAATGAGGGATTAAATATGTATAGATTGGTTTAATGATTATACTAGGTTTTTCTATGGCTACCAATATCCAGGTTTTAGTCCACAAAGTGTAATATTTTAGTTTTAGGAGTTCGATTGTTTGAATTTTATGAAACAATGCAAGCATTGAACCACAGGTAGAAAGCACTAGGATGTGCAAGCATGGACTGGAAAATTAAGTGTTAATATGCATAGGTGCTAAAATGGAAGTGAAAGCACTAAAAAATTTGTAGGCACTAAAAACATAATATAAGCACTAACTAGCAAAGGAACTAACAGACTAAACACAAGTGTTAAAATAATGCAAGCATAGATTGAAGATAATAAGGTGCTAAATTAGGAAGCTTAACTATGTTAAAGATTTGGAAAAATATTTTTCACACACAAAGACACAATAACTAAATTGACTTTTAGGGTATGAGATTGAGAGTCTTTTACTAGTTTTTCACATGAAAACACACCAAACACATGAGAATATTCCTTAAATTATTCAAGTGAGTGTGTTAACTAATGTGGGCTCATAGTATTAATTAATCTATTAAAATTTTCTATCGGTAAGTGGATAGCTAGGGAAAGCTACATACATGTGAATTCCCTTACCAATGGTGGTCAAATTATTTTACCTTGGTTAGCTCTATCTCAACACTTAGAAATCCATTATGAGTAACTTCAAGGTATGATATGCATCCCCTATACCAAAATAATTAATAGATGATGGTATTAGGATTCTAATTGTAAGATCTCTAGGGGAAAATCCTTGAACACTAGCTTGTCTAAAACAATGGGATAGGATAAAAAACTACTTAGAATAGCCCTTTAACTTGTATCCTAATTTTTCTTTTATTAGTTTGGATCTAGAATATTTAACAAGAGTGAGATAAAATTCACCATTAGGTTTGTAGAAAAAAATGTTATCTTAGACTTAAAATAAATAAATAAATAATAGTAAGCATGAAATCACTAAAAGATAGTGTAGAAGCACTAAACCACACAAGCACCAAAAACATAGAGAAAAAACTTTGAACAATAAAAGTGTGAATCTAGGAAAATTGATAAAAAAAAATAGATAATAGAAATAAATATACCTGAGGCATAGGTGCTAATCTACAAGTTGAACACATTTACCTAAGACTCCTATAATAAATGTTAGATTTCTCACAAAAAAGATTTAAAAACATAGAAACGAAGTTAGAAATACAGTAACTAACCATAAAACATCAAAACAAGCTAAAATTTTTTAGAATAAAACTCAATAATAAAAAATTATGTTAAAGAAGAAGCACAAATCCACAAGGTGAATGTGCTAAAATGGTAATGCAGGCACCACTCCCATAGTGAAGGTTCTAGAGCATAGTTTTAAGGCACTATTCCACAATTTATGACCTAATTTTGTTCACAAAAATAACATAATCGTTAGTTGCAAGGATGTTGGTACCATTGAGTGTGCAAAAATGGATATGGGAAAATAAGTAAAAGACAAAAAAAAATAGATAAATGAATTATACCAATTACCTTCCCTTTTACCTTTTCATCTCATGGATAGAGATAAAGTGAAGGCACCCTTCTCCACTTGATTTTATATTTTAAATAGGTAAAATTTGGATTTCTCTCAATACAAAATATCATTTATATTAAAAGGATTGTGATGATGGTTTAATAACATAAGTTTATCGTGAATTGATTGATGAAGATTGAGTGACAATGCTTCAATTTATAGAATTTTGGTGGCTAAAATGGATGGTTGAGATGGATTGTGAGATAGATGGATAGGATTCAGATAAAGATAAAGCTCTTAGCCTTTTGAAAAATGTCACATGGTGGAGGCTTGAGGCAATGAAATGTGGCATGGGGTAGAGAGCTAGGTGTGCTCACACATGTGTGAGCACACATTGAGAAGAACATGAGTTTGATGAGTGGCATAAAAGTGGTAACTATAAGAGGGTGGAAATTAATGAGAACAACATGTGGATCATAGAAGAGACAAGTGTAGTGTGGCTCCTTTATGAAATGTGCAAGAGGTAGGGTGGGTCCAAATTTATGAGAGGGCTTCACATATTTGTAAGAAACCAATTGAAGATTTGGTCAAAGATGATATAGAAGATGATGGTGAATTGTACATGCTTACACATGTGTGAGAATTAAAGAGAGCTATGGACACTTGTCACATTATGGAAATTTTG
The DNA here is from genome assembly GCA_007258455.2 of Sequoia sempervirens. Classification (NCBI taxonomy): domain Eukaryota; kingdom Viridiplantae; phylum Streptophyta; class Pinopsida; order Cupressales; family Cupressaceae; genus Sequoia; species Sequoia sempervirens. The sequence continues at coordinate 251,648,175 of VDFB02000003.1, forward strand.
GGGATTTGAAGGAATTTTTAGTTGAAGAAAATGTTAATGATAATTAAGACAAATAAATTAATTAGTCAAGTTTAGAAGAACTAATGAGTGGGGGATAAGGTTGGATTAATTAAATTAATAAACCATTAAAATAAGGGGGAAACATAATAAATAAAATAAAATTGAATTAATTACTAGTTTAAATAACTAAATTATTTAATTAATTGCAAGAATGAATAATAATTAAATAATTTAGGGGATGACCCCACAACGCAACGGTTAGCTACGAGCCTTCCACATGGGAGGTCTTGGGTTCGAGATTTCTTGAGCCCCGTGTGCCTGACGCAGGGGAGGATGGAGGAGGCAAGGAGAAAGTCTACAGGCGGAGGTGAATCAGCAGGAGGTTGTAGGCGGCAGCAACAGAGTGGTGTGGAACAACAGACGGGAGCAAGGAGGGGTGTGTTGGAGGAAGGCGAAGGAAGGATGGGAGGTGGAGGAGATGAAGGATGGGAGATAGAGGAGGGGGGGAAGGAGCTGGAGGAGAGGAAGAGAGGAGATGGAGGTGAGAGAAGGACAGGAGGAAGAGGTGGAGTGGAGGAATGAGGCTGTGGGAGAAGGGAGCAGAGAGATAAGTAGAGAAGAGGAGAGTTAGGGGTGTCGGAGGAGGAGGAAAGAAGAAAAAGGAGAGGTGACAGAGGAAGGATGTAATAGGAGCGGATGACGGGAGAAAGGATGAAGGAGGCCAGGAGGAGAACGGAGATTGGAGGGGAGCAAAGAAGAGATGATGGGTGTTGGGAGAAAGGACAAAGGAGGCCAGGAGGAGAACAGAGAGATTGGAGGGGAGAAGAGAAGAGATGATGGGTGCTGACGAAGGAAAAAAGCCCGAGGAGGAAAGGACTGCATGAGACAAAAATCAGGGATGTAATTGGGGATGGGGTCCCCCATTGTGACCCCACTGGTTCATAGCTCCAGTCAAAAGTGTTCACCGATCAAAAAATAATAATTAAATAATTTAATTAATTACAAGAAATTTGAAAATGGTTAATTATGATTAGTTATTAATTAAATATTAATTTAACTAATTATGTGATAAAAAAAAAATTGAGATGTCTACAGTCTCATATGACTTAAGCCCACTATTTTTATTGCATATATATAGCCACCTTATTTCTTGCACATGGTATGCTCGCACATTTTTTAACACACCTAACTCTTACTCTAATGACATGTGGCATTTATATGCTTCCCCATATGACACTCATCATAATTTTATCTTCTTAATCCATACACTCACTCACATTCAATCCTAACTCTCCATTCCTATCACAAAAAATAATAAATAAGATGCCTTTGATTTGATTTTGGTATCTAATTCCATAATATCTACATGGTGTCTATTTGATAATTAAATATGAGTCATCCTACTTTTATTATATGCTAGTTTTATAATGCTTAATTTTTGAAATACAAAACCAAAAACAAACAAGCATGTAATTTTATACTCTAAACCAAGAAAGACCTCTATATAGAGCTCATAATGGAATTTTAAAAAATAAAATAACATTAAGAAGGAAACTCAAAAAGTTACCATAAAATCCATTATGATTAGATTTTATCCTTTACTGGTTGATATGTGTATACTACTTTTCTTTAAATATCCCTATTTTGACAACATGTACCAAGCATAAATTGATAATTTATTGGAAAGAAAGAAAGAGTGATTGAATTTATAGAATTTTGGAAGGGGAATGGGTGGTCAAGATCTAATGGTAATATCAATGGTGGAGAATGGTTGAGAGGAATTATATAGGATCAAGGAGAGGATGGAGGGTGGAGATAGAGATTTTTAGATTTTGAATGACTAAGATGAACTTACTAAGTTTACTAAGTGGTTGTTACCATGAGGAAAATGAGGGATATGTGCATCTAATGAGGATAGAATCTTGGGATTGGTTAAGAGAATGATGGAACCATAAGGAAAATTGTTATTAGGTGTCCTTTATTGTTGGAATGAGCTGAGGAAATATATGCATAATTAAATAATGATAATATTTAATTATTTTAACCATGTGTGAGATGGATAATAGGTGGAAAATGGTAATTATTTATTGATTAATTGTGAGGTGAGATGGGAAAAGCGGATTAATTAAATGATGGAATTTGGGTAAGGGGACTATAATAGGTGATATATTTTGTCAATTAGGACTAGGTGAAGGAATAGATTAGGTGTTAGGGACTGGGTACATGAGGGAAATTTATAGGTTTCTACATTTTCCCCTATTTGATATAATTTCATGAAAGTGGTATTGTGTTAAAGAAGAATAAAAAAAGGATGGGGTGAAATGAAGCTTCAATGGCAAGTTTCCTTGGTTGCTTAGGGATGATGATAGAAGTGATGCCCCTCAAGAGATTTGTTGGGTGAAGTGGAGTGCAAGAGGTCTCTTGGAAAGGAAAAAGATAATAAAAATTTATGCCATAAAGGATAAAAGATGACAAAAATAATTTTGGGATGATGTACATGCCATGAATGTATGACTAATGATGGATTAAGGATTAGACATTTTGATTGATGATTCTAAGATGATTGGGATGAATTTTGTGGATGTATATGTTGGATGATGAAATATTACAAGGATGTAATGAAACTAAATGACACATGATTTTAGGTACGCATATAAATTATGGTATTATGATAAAAGAAGTGATGGATGATGAAGATATTTTTCCATAGGAACCTCATGTGCAAGGAGTAACCTTTTTTTTTTTTGTAGCACATAGCATTATGTACCATGTGCATATGAAATAATACAAAAACAAAGAATTTAAAATAGTACACTTATCCAATAAACATGTTATCATAGGAATTCCATCATATGAAGGATGTGAGTGCAAATTATGGTGTGATGCATGGAGAAAGATGGGATGGGGGATGGACTAGTTGATGAGGATCCAAGGATTAATGATTAGGATTGGATTATATTTTTCTCTTATTCAAGCTATGAGCTATAGATTGTTTTTGTAGACATGGAAAATATACCGACACACTTGATCCTGATTTACTAACGTTGTTTCATCCTGAATCATCTTCTTAGCTTGTCATCACCTTTCATCCCTTAATTGAATAAACCAATTTATCTAATTAAGTCATTATCTTCTTGTTAATTAAATAAATCAATGTTATTCAATTAACCCTCTTTTTTCTATTTAATTAAATAATTCATTTTATTTGATTAAATCCCTAAGGTCATTCTATTAAATTAAATCAATCCTTATTTAATTTAATCTAACATCATCTCCTCTTTAATTAAATAAATAAAAAATCTTTATTTAATTAACTCTAAATCATATTCCTCTCAACTTTGATTTAAATCAATCCAAAAATCTAAATCAAATTGTCACATCAACTATCCCCTATTAAATTAATCAAATCCTGATTAATTTAATCCTAATCACCTAAATCATCTAGATTTTGAAACTTGCACCAATAAATCATTTCTTTGATTTATTAATTCCCTAATTACTTTCAAAATGGAATCAAAAAGGGAATATTCCTCCAAGTTTTAAAATCCTTCCAAATGTATTTGTCCTTCCAACAAGGCATTCATTTCCTCTTACATGTCCTTGTGCATTGAGCCATGTGGTATTTAATTCATTCATTTCTCCCTCCAACAAGTTGTTTCAAAAATTTGAAATTCCACTTAATATCATTTATTGTGCACATTCATCAAAATGTGCTCAAGCTTCCTCCATTCACATCTTAACAAGTGGCACTTTCCCATTGGATGTTGAATGATCCCACATTGCTTCATTTTGCTCATTCCTCCATCTTGTCTTTCTATAAATAGAAGGCTTTCCTTTGTATTTTGGATCCACAACTTAGAGAAAAGTTACTCTCTTCACATTGAGAGCTAATTTCATTCATTTCATATCAAGTGTTCATCATTTTCATGATTTCATAGCTAGGTTATGCCAAAATTTCATCAAGGATCTTCAACCATCAACAAATCTTCATCAAACTTGCATAGGAGTTGGGAAATGGCCAATTTCCACATCAAATTGGCACCAGTTCCCCCATGGGATTGAGAGTTTGCATGTTTAAATATAATTTCATCGCTTTCCTTGTTCATTTCTTCATTTTCTTTCCTATTTTGAGCATTGTAGATGAATTCCATGGGGAATATTAGTTCTAACTTGCATTGGGATCTAATATTATGCTTGTTTTCTATGTTTGTATAGGTCTAGGATTGGGGTTCACATATTGGTGCTAGAACGAGGGAAAATATCAAGTTCTTAACACATTTTTTGACAAAATTCTATGCTTTTTTCTATTTTTGTGTGTCTACAAGAAATTGTGCCGCTATCAGTCCAGCGGTGCCATACAACTTTGCTATTAGCCCAGCGGCACCATACAGTGACACTACAAACTCCAAACTCCACTGCTAAAATATTCCTGCCCAGAAACTCAAAATTTTAAACTGTGACGCTAGTCAAATTTTCTAACGTTTGGATCTTTAAATTTCAAACTATGTTGCCGGTTAAAACTCTACCGCAATCACACTCTTTGTTCTGCTATAGAACATTGGTATTAGACCTAGTGGCATTATACAATGTTGTTGATTTCCTCAAATAGTGTTGCATATGCAAGTTGCACCACTGGGGTGGGATAAAGAATCAAATTTCAATTTTTTTCAACATGTGGTTTTGTACTTTTGATCATTTAGAGCTATTAACTTGTTTTCTGCCTCTATTTTTTCTAGATTAATCAGTTTTTGTAGGTGGGAGCAAGGAAGGAGAAAGGAGGAGATTTAAGTATAATGTTATTTATCCATTGTATCAAGTGTCTTTAGAAACTTTTGGGAGCAATTATAATTCCAAGTTTAAGGATTTTATTCCTTCAAGCTTTTAGGACTCAATAGATTTCAAATTGGGTTTAAAACAAACAAGGAAAAAGGTTAAAAAGAACTTTAGACAAACTTACTAGATTTTGTTTAAGGTTAACAATTGAACAAATAGCTTTCATGTTTCATTTTGGTGCTTTAAAAAGAATCAAATCATTGCTTTGAGGATTTAAAATGAACATGTGCATCTTTTTTTTGAATCACTTACCCAAAATAATACCATCAAAAAGACATATGTGCTTCTCTCGCGCCTCACGACGATCTTGAGAATCAAAAGGATTTTTTATGACATTAAGTTGTGTAAGTGATTACCTTCACACTTCAATTTGGATCCTAAAATTGAACAAATCTTGCAAGTATGACTGGAACATATCGTGTGTGTTCTCTCTTTGTTTCTCAACAAAGATCAATCAAACTACAGATGTGTTTGCTCACTTTTGTGTTATCTTAGAGGGCCTTCCTTGTGGGAAAAAGTTATCACCCAAGGGAATGACCCAATTGGGAACACGCTAAAGCCAAGTGACTTCCACCTAGGATATAAGTGTGGGTACTTGAGGAAAGGAAAGTATCACGAGGATTGTTCCGACGAGAATGGAAGCAATGGTCTCTCACCATATGGATGATCCCCCATGAATGGAATGCCTACATTAAAACCCCTTGTTTAAAAAGGCCAAAATCCTTATCTATTTGTTAGTGCAAGAATGGTCGTTCTGAAGCTGCCCCACAATTTTATGGCTTTTAGTAGAGATGGAAAGTATACCATGGGAGATACATAGGTATTGATACTTGGATGACCAATAAAAGTGAGTGTTGTGAAGGGAAGCCAGTGTGGTCAAGTATCTAACCATCTGCTAAAAGTAGGTGTAGTTGGAATTGTCCAAGTGGGGATTCAACAAATATTATCTCAAATATTCATAGGGTTGTGCATGTTCTTGAAATCAAAACACTTTTTGATCGAAAACATTGGAAAAACAAACACTTAACATGTGCATCAAATCTCAAACCCTCTAGGAGAAGCAAATATCCTTGAACAAATTCACATGCTATTGCTTTCCCTTGGGATTCGCATCCTTAGAGGTTTCTAGGAATTTGGATTTCATCTCAATTTTCTCCTACTAAAGTCAACATTAGGTAACTCTTGCCTTGATTTCCTCGATTTCCACATGATACACTTTGTGGGATGAAAAGAAGTTAATACATTAGACATATAGTTTCAAAAATCTAATCAAGAAGTGTTTGTAGTAAAAGGAAATCACTAAGCAAAGCTAAAGAACAATTGAATCTCACAAATGTTCCTCATCAAATGATTTCAAAAAAGATCAAAATCCGGAAACCCAAATTCAAAGCTCTTAGTCCAAAAGCTCATCAAAAGTGTCTCTCAACACTCTATGAGTTTAGAGATAGATTGGTCTTCAACTTCTATAGAAGAGCTTCAAGAAACAATCCCAATTTGTACTCATTTTATTATTGTCAAAATCCAACACTTTTTCAAAGGTTTGAACATCTTGTTTAAAGATTAAAGTGTGTTCTTAAAAAAAAAATTCTTGTAAATAAGAGTCTTTTTAGGTACACATAGGATCAAATTCAACCTTCATCCATCCTTCAAACATCAAACCAAAATCATCTCACCAACAACTCTTGAAAATCTTGAAACCATCCTTTATTCTAGACTTTTTGGAAAATCCATGAATCAAAATCCTTGATTCCAAGTATCAAATCATCTTGTTTGGCTAGGTATGTATAGATGCATCCTTCTCCATATGCTTAGCAAAATTATCATCAAAACATCTTGTTTGGTTAGATGTTGGTAGATGCATCCTTCTCCCTACATTTATCCAAATTATCATCTTGTGAGAAAATTTATCCCATAGATAACATCCAACATCTTGGGGTCCAGTTTTTCATTATCCAAATCAATCAAAATCCAAGAATCCAAAATCCAATAATCAAATCAAACAAATCAAAATCCAAGAAAGTCCCAAAATTCTAGCATCCCCCTCAAGATCTTCTAAGAGTTCAATCATCCATATTATCCACCTTTTCCTGTTGGACCTAGCAACCCACTACCCTATCTTTCTCTTATAACAAAAAATCCTCAAGAGGAAGTGCAAGTGGAAGAATCACCAATACAAGGATGACCCAAATGAGATCACCAAAATGCTTCAAAACTCTAATAACCACCGAATTGTTAGAGCCATGATTAAACTACATCCCTCCCAATACATGCTTGAATTGGAAAAAGAAGGAGCCAAACTCCCTTCCGATTTTGATGTAAGCACTATTGTGGAGAAGCCTTTTTATGCCACTTGTACCATTCACCTCACCCACTCAAAGCATCTTCCAACCCATTCCACAATCCACATCATCCATTGCCACCACACAACCCATTGTCAACAAGGGGAGTGCATTATTCCAAGCCCTTCAACAACATCCCCTTGTTAATAATCAAAATTTGGATGCCAATACAGTCATGGGTACATTAGGTATCATGCCTCAAAATCCCCTCCACCAATATGTACCACTCACATTCCATGATTCCAACAACACATATTTTCATGCAACACCAACATATGCTCTTGACCCACAAGTTCTGCTCCCATTGGTACAAGTGGGCTTATTTGAACAAGGAAGGCTCTTTGGGGCCTCATCATCACTCATTCTAGGAAGTATTCCACCAATTCTGGTTCCAATCCCACCACCACCTCCACCACCATTGCCTCCATTGCCAACATCCATATCATTTCCTATTTTAGGACTTCCCCCTTTACCTAACACAAATCAATCAATCCAAGGCAATCTGTCGAACACCAATCAAATCATCACATGTAACCCTTTGAATATACCACCGATATCACAACAAGTGGTATCTATCCAAGCAATGGCACCAATCCCAACACGCCAAAACATGGTCTCTTAAGGACCTAACACCTCAATCATACCATCTACTACGATCACTCAAAGCACATCTCAACCACTCACCAGCACATCTAACATCCCAAATCCATTTCCACCACCACCAAATCCAAATGTGGAAAGCCAGTACAACATAGAACTTCAAGCTCACCAAACCTGCTAAAAGGCACTCCAACAATCAGTCAAGTTGTGCAATAAACGCAAACCACTCAACAAGCAGCTCAAATCGCTCAGGCTGCTCAAACTATACAAGCCACTCAAGACACTCAAATAGTGCAAATCACACAACAAGCGGCACAAGCTTGAAAAGCTCAACAAGTCACCCAGGTGCAAGCCTAAGTATTGTTGCAACAACAATGAGCCTAATAGGCTACTCAAGCTACTCAAGTCAATTAGGCCACTCAAGTTGCTCAGGCTTCCCAAGCTTCCCAACAAGAAAAAGCACAAGCACAATACCTCGTACAACAACAAGCATACCAATAAGCATTGAAGCAATACCAAGAGAATCAAGAAGAATCCCAACAACAAGTGTTGTTGGCACAACAACAACAAGCTCAACAACAGGCATTAGTAGTGCAGCAACAACAAGACCAATAGCAAGTGTTGTTGGTACAACAACAATTACAAGCATACTTGGCACAAAAAAATGTGCAAACACTAGCCACCAACACACCAACCAATCCACCCATCCCTCCAATGGTTGAACCACTGTAGAACACCTTCATCCCACCCCCTGATCCTCAAGGAGATGTATCAACACAAATCAGATTCCTATCACAACAAGTGCTCGATCTTCAATCAAGGAAAACCACAAAGCCACCAAAGAACTTGTGCCCCTATCCATTCAATAGGATCATTGTCATGAAACCATTCCCAAAGGGATTTGAGATCCCAAAGTTCAATAAATATCATGGAACAAGAAACCCTAAAGATCACATCAAGGATTTTCAAGTACATCGCATGGAGGTCGCATACGACGAAACTTATCTGATGCAACTGTTCCCCCAGAGTTTGGTAGGAAACACCATTGACTGGTTCTCCCGTCTTTCAGGAATCAAAAAAATCTTGGAAATTGTGAACGCATTTGTGCAAAACTATTCCTTCAACATAGCTATGGATGTGACCCTACAAGAACTTTCAGCTATGAAACAATCCAAGGGAGAGATGTTTTCTTCATTCTTAAAATGATGGCAATCAAAATCCAATAGAAGTAAATGGGCCATGCCCAAGGAACAACAAGTGTGCATCATCATCACAAATATTGATAGATTCTTGTCCTTCATCTCAAGCTACAAGGCATCACAACCTACGATCAGTTGATCTGTAGGGTGCTCAATATCGAATGATCCCTTATCTCACAAGGGGGGGCTCCTTCCTATCAAGAAATCCACCCATCCACTAGCTATAACGACAAACCTTGCACATGGGCAAAAACTAGAAACATTACCAATGATGGTGTAGTCAATGCCAAAGTTGTCATCAATGCACCTCGACAAAACACACAAGCACCTCAGCAACCACAAACCAACAATCATAACAATCGACAATCCAACACTGTCACACCATAGCCAAACAACCAAACAATCAACAACCTAGACAATCAAGGAAGACCACCTCAGCGAAAAAAAAATTCCCCCAAACAAAAGTACACACCCCTTGAGGAATCGACTGAATCTATCATGAAAATGTTGGTGCAAGAAAAACTCATCACAGTTCCCACCTATGACAACTATCAAGAGCCCTTGGTAAAACCATCGTGGTACAATGAAAATCACCTTTGTGATTTCCACAAAATCAAGGGACATACAATTGTTAGCTACATGAGGTTGAAAAACTTGATCCAACACCTCATAGACAACAAAATCATAAATGTGGAACAACTAGCTAGGAATCAAAATATCAAGATTTAGACAAATTTGATGCAAAACCAAAATAAGGGAAATAATAACAATGATAAAGGAAAGGGTACCTTCAAAAGTGTGAATCATGTGTATGACCATGTTGTCACCTCCCTAGAAGAAATGGTCACTGTCATCACCATTAAAGGAGCCCAAGCCGATTGTGGAGTCACCACAAGAGGTGGAAAAGTTACCATCAAAGGATCATCTCAGCCTCCTAGAGCACCCACTTCTAACCCACGAGTTGTTCCCAGTGGCTAAAATGTCCTTGATCAGTTAAAAAGAACCCCCGCTTAGATCTCCATCATGGAGTTGCTGAAGATCTCACCAGCCCACAAGAAGATTCTTGAAGAAGCCTTGGCCTCATCTTCCATCCCCACTGATCTTGATGTGGATCAGTTCCAATCTATGGTCACACACCTCACTACACCTCACCTCTTGACATTTTTAGAACAATATCTTCCAACACAACCATCTCACAATCGTGCACTTCATCTTGAGGCTTTCGTTCATAAGAACAAGGTCAAGAGGGTCCTAGTAGATGGAGGTGCAAGGTTAAACATATGCACCCTTAAATTAATAAAAATCTTGGGCTTCTCTGAAGATGCTATTGAAAAAGGAAAAAGGCATAACCATAAGAGCCTACAATGATCAAGAAAGAGTGTCTCAGGGCACAATCCAACTCCCTATTCAAGTAGGGTCGGCCATCATGGAAACAACTTGTCAAGTTCTCGATCTGGAATTTCCCTAAATTCATGGGATGCAAGTCATTGCTTCCACCTTCCACCAATCTGTAAAGTTTCCATACCAAGGCCAAGAGGTCACTGTCCATGGAGATCCTGAACCCTTTTACGATTGCAAAAATTTGGAAGCAAAATGTTACAAAATCCCCCAAGTACCTAAGAATAATGAGGGTCCCTCAACTCCATATATAGACCCAGCTACTCTCACCTCCACTTTTGTGACAAAGACACCCACTATCCCCACCATCTCTGATATCAAGGTCATTATCCAGGACAATGGGTGTGGGGACTATACAATTCCAAAAAATTATTTTGTTGTAGGAGAGTTACCGTAATCTCCTAGGTCACAAGGATAACCACAGTCAAATAATGCTTCCTCATTCTTCACAGTAGGCTCCTCCAGCTTCAAAAGTTGGGGAGACCTAGGTTAGGAAATAATATAAGAGGACCCATCCAACCTCATGTACCAAGACAATAAACCAGCATCAGATCTACCTATGGATGATAGCAGTAAAGGCTTACAAATTATGATTGCCATGGGCTATGAAAGAAACAAAAAGCTTGGACAAAAATGACAACGGGCTTCTAGTACCCCTCATACTAGAGATATGTATGAGAAATATTGGTCTTGGATGTACCCCTTCAAAGGTTCCCATACTTGGAAAAGGTGCCTTGGTTAGGAAGGTCAAAACTCCTCCTTAGCAATCAGTATCCAACCTTCAATTACCTGTATCCATAGGTCGAGTTATAGACAACTTCACCTTTGACATAACTGATGTGTGTAGTAGTGACGAGGACCCCATAACTGATTTTCCTATGCTTTTTGAAGAAACCTCCCTACTCATGATTAGTACTTTATCTTTTGAGACTAACAACCATCAAACCCATGAAATCATCCTAGTTTATCCCCAGCTCGTCGATTATGACCAACGAGGACTGCCAATTCTAGAAAATTTTGAAAATGATGAGGTGCTCTCAAAATTCATGGGACTGCGAGACATGGTACCACATGGATATCACAAGGCTAGATTTAATATCATTCTGGACACACAAGCTTACTACAGGGAGACGATTGAATCCTTTAGTCACAAAAGAGAAAATTTGAGAATAATCTCAAGGTCTTTGAGTGAAAACCACACTGTGGCACTCTTTGAACCTAAAATAGTAAAAAAAAGGACGTATCCAATGGTGAAAACCTCTCTGAGGCACCCAAGGATGAAGGATTCAATCTTCCTCTCAATGCTCTACATCAAGAAATTTTGGCAGTTCTAGCCAAGAAGTGTAACCCAGTCAACTTGGGAATAGAGGAAACTTTGCATATCACATTTTATAATGAATCATTGATGTTAGAAGAACAAGAGCTCGAAGCTACTTTCTTAAGGGAGAGAAAGGTCAACTTTGCATGCACCTATGCTGAAATGCCTAGGCTTGATCTGGAGATTGTGGTCCACCATCTAGCAGTTTACCCCCGAAGCAAAGCCCGTCAAACAAAAGCTCAGAAAAATGCATCCTCAAATAGCCTTGTTGGTTTAGATGGAGTTGAAAAAGTTACTTGATGTAGGGTTTATCTAGTTGATTGACTATCCAAAGTGGGTATCAAACTTTGTACCTATTTCAAATCCCACTAGGGGCATCCATATTTGCACAGATTTTAGAGACCTGAACAAGGCATGTCCCAAGGATGACTTCCTGCTTCCCAATATTGATATGATTGTAGATATGACCATGGGACATGAGATTCTTTCACTGATGGATGGATTCTCTGGGTATAACCAAATCATGATAGCCAAAGAAGATCAACACAAAATAGCTTTTACTTGTCCTTTGGGGACATATTGTTGGAACATGATACCATTTGGCCTAAAGAATGCTAGAGCAACATATCAAAGGGCCATTACCTTAATCTTTCATGACATGATCCATAAGATTGTGGAAGATTTTCAACGACATATTGGAAAAATCTAGGAAGAGGTGAGACCACATAGTAGTTTTGAGTGCCATCTTCGACAGACTAGAAGAATACAAAGTCTGCCTTAATCCAAAAAAGTGTGTCTTCGGCATACAATCAGAGAAGATGTTGGGATAAATTGTGTCTATGAGAGGAATTGAAATAGATCGCACTAAGGTAAAGGAAATCCTCGAAATGGAGGCACCTAAGACATTGAAATAGTTGAGAGGCCTATAGGGAAGGCTCCAGTCAATCTACTAGTTCATAGCCTAGTTAGCAGACAAATCAATCCCATATTCTCACCTACTCCACAAGGGGGTAGCGTACAAGTGGGATGAGAAGTGTGATAAAGGCTTTAACAAGATCAAAGAATATTTTCTCACACCTCCAGTGCTTATACTGCCAATCCAAGGAAAGTCACTAATCCTCTACATACCAGTAACAACAACAGCCATCAGTGCTCTCCTAGCTCAACATGATGGAAAAGGTACAAAGAGGGCTATCTATTACATTATTTGGACCATAGTAGGGCATGAGTTAAATTATTCCTTCATCAAAAAATCTTATCTTGCATTGGTGTTTGCCTCACAGAAGTTCTGACACTACATGTTAGCACACAAAATCAAACTCATTGCTAAGATCAACCCACTCAAGTACTTGCTTTCCAAAGCAATGCTCATAGGAAGGATGCCGAGTGGGTCATGATATTATCAAAATATGGCATCGAATATGTAGAGTGGAAGGCTATCAAGGGACAAGTGATCACGGACCAACTGGAAGAAGCACCAATGTATTCAGAGAACCTGCTAATTTCATAATTCCTCAATGAATCCATCTTCAACTTGAGCATAGAAATTCATTGGAAGTTGTACTTTGATGGTTCCTACACACAACATGGATTGGGAGCTGGGGTCTTTTTCATAACTCCACAGGGTGATTGCATACCAAGATCCTACAAGTTGGCATTTCCCTACATGAACAATATCACAGAATATGAGGCTCTAACCAAAGGACTCAAAATAGTAGTGCAATGGAATATCATGGCTCTCAAGGTTTATGGGGACTCGCAACTCATAATCAATCAATTGAATGATGAGTACTAGACTAAGGACGAAAAGCTAACTCCATACAAGAAATTGGTGGAAAGTATTAAGGAGTTCTTCATTGAGATCACATTCGAGTAAATACCTAGAGCAAACAACAGAGTGGAAGACACCATGGAAACAATTGGATCCCTATTGGACATCCCTTGCAATGTCCCAAAGCATGAATTCCTAGTAGAGAAGCTTCTCATGCCTGCATTCGAAGTACCAGAGTCAGAATTTGTGTGTGAAATCATTGGTCCTAATGATCCCTAGTATCACAATATATACACCTACTTGAGAATAGGAGTCCTACTTTGCAACTTACCCTCGAGCTTAAAAAGAACCTTTTTCAATAATTCATCTCGCTTCATTATCCTAGGAGATACCCTTTATCGTAGGAGCATAGAAGGAACCCTGTTATGATGTCTGAACACTGAGGAGGCCTTGACCAACTTAACTAAAGTACATAATGGAATTTGTGGTTTGCATTCAAGCAGTATGACCTTGGCCAAGAAATTGTTGAGGACAAGGTATTATTGGCCTACTATGGAAAGAGAAGCGCAAGAATATGTCAGAAATGTTTGCAGTGTCAACAACATGGGGACCTCATCCATGCTCTAGCTCAAAAGTTTCATCTCATCAACACACCATGGCCCTTTTCACAGTGGGGTCTTGATCTCATTGTAAAAATCACCCCCACCGCATCCAATGGCCACAAGTTTATCATTACTGCCACTGAGTACTTCACAAAGTGGGTGGAAGCCATACCAATGACATACATAACCAAAAAGAAGATATCTAAGTTCACCTTGAACTACCTAATATGTTTCTACAATGTCCCACAAGCCATTATCTCAGATAATGGGACACCATTCAAAAATTAGGATGTCCATGACCTATGCAACAAATTCAAAATCCAACATCACTTTTCCAACCCGTATTATCCCCAAGGAAATGGCCAAGCGGAGGCTACAAACAAGACCATTCTAAAAATCCTTAAGAAAATGGTCAATGAAGTTGGTCGTGACTGGCACTTGCAATTAAATCTTGCCCTCTAGGCATATTGAACTAGCATTCACACACCCATAGATGCCACCCCATTCTCCCTAGTCTACAGATCAGAGGCCATGTTACCCATCGAGATTGAACTCCCGTCACTGAGAATATCACTACAGAATCTCATCACAGATGAGGAATATTAGGTGTCAAGATTGAACGAGCTGGAACTGCTAGATGAATGACGAATGGAGGCCTTGAACCACTTACAGGTGTATTAGAACTAACTCAAGCGAAACTATAGCAAGAAGATCAAGAGAAGGACCTTCCAAGTCAGAGAACTTGTGCTAAAGGAGAACCAAAAGAACATTTTGAATCCAGGTGGCAAAGGAAAATTTGAACCCAATTGGTTGGGACCATTTGTCATCATAGTAAGTTACAAGTCAAGGGAATATCAGTTATCAACATCAGAAGGCGAGACTCTGTAGGAGCCCATGAACAACTCCCATCTCATAAAGTTTTATGCCTAAATCTTCCAAGGCATAGAGCCAAAAATACAAAAAAAAAAGAAAATGTCCTGAAAAAATGGTCACCCTAATGAAAACCTAGAAAACAGGCATCTTGGTGATAACAAAAAAAGAAAAAAAAATCAAAAAAGGATTAAAACAAAGTATATAAAAAAAATTGTCCTCTAGTGAAAACCACTTCCCATGCATGCTTTGGGAAAGCAAGTACCTCACCAAAACCTGTTCTAAATCAGCACCTTGTGTAAATATGCACTTTTCCATCCACCAGATCTTTCAAGGACTTGTTTCCAGATACTCCATCCATTACACTTCTATCATCCATCTATCTCTATCCATCATTTGTCTTCAGATCATAGCTTATTATGTTCATGTCATGATCCCTCCTAGTACTACTCGGCCCATTCTCAAGGTTAGTTTGTCCTGCCTTTATCATAGTAGTCTATTGCTTCATGTTGGGGGAATTTTCTCATCGGATTGGATTCATGTATGTTCTTGAAGTCCCTAAATCCAAAATCCAAAAACATCAGAAAATTAGAAAAATCCAAAACATTGAAAATCAATAAATCCAAAACATTCAGAAACCAAGAAAATTCAAAAATCAAAACACTCAAAAACTTTAAAAATAGGGTTCTCTGTAATTCAAAACATAGTCATCTTAGTTTAACCAGTCTCTCGAAGCCTTGAATGTGGCAAGGTTGATCTTTTGATCATCCCTCAGACACTTAGGTCGTACTTTAGGAGTCTCAATATAATAAAATAATAACTCATCTATTCATATCTCATCAAATAATTGAGTCTATGCCAGTCAAACTATAGCAGCATCTACATGTATAATGAGGAAATGGGCTAATTTTGATCAGCCTCAAGGAATCTAGGATAGTTCTTGTGCTAGAATCTCTAAAACCCCAAAAAATTTAAAATTCAAAAAAAAAAAACATTTGTAAAATCTCAAAAATACCAAAAAACAAATTTCAAACATGTCAAAAAAAATAAAAACATCCCCAAATAATTTTGAAAAAATCCATCCGTCTCCATCTCTAATTTCACTCCACAATGTCCACCAATACTCATTAAACTCCACCATCATCCCTAACCTTCGTGAAGAAGGGTTCAAGTCTATATGCTAAAATGAAAACTAAAACGCCAAGGTCTCAAGTCTAGGTCAGTAGGTAAACAAGTTAGTCAACTCTTTGTGTCAATAGCTTATTATCCAGTCAGTCCCAAATCAATCATTTGATAACATCATTTCCTAGGATGCATCCCTCCTACAATGGACATCAACATTAGGCATCACCGTAGTTTTAGTCTTCACTAGCAGTATTGAAGAACATTAACTTGTTTGTTTACTTTATCTTTGTCTTTTGAATTATTTTATTGCGCTCATTTTGATGACCTCTCGATGATGACCCAAACGAAGGGATTTAGATAGAAAGGAATGGGGCAACAATCATTATTTTTTTATTTGTTGTACTTATTGGATGTTCTTGTAATATAACTTGGTCATGTGTGCTTTGTTTGGGTGAAGGGAGGATATTTTAGGTATCTTGTTGACCACATAGAAAGGCTTCCTTTTCTATGTTTTGGTTTGAGATGTCTGAAATATCTAAACTATATTTTAAATGAGGCTCTATATGCCAGGTGTGAACATGAGTACTCATATCTAATTGTCAAAGTCCATCACACTAGGTGCAACACCATCCTGGTTTTGTATACCTTGATGCATCGTGCCTATGCATGTTATCAAACATAAGGTAAATGACCCTTTTAAAATCCCAACTCCTTGGTAAGAAAATCATCATCATCATCATTATCATTATTATTATCATCTCTTGTTGGAATCTCTTATTTTCTTCTATCTTCTTTCCGCACTAACATGGTACCATGACAGTTACTCACAAATCATTATCGCCAGTGCACCCATCCTGCATCCATAAACCATCAGCGTACTGCATAATGCATAGCATATCATATAGAAATCATTAAATTATATCACATGCATTGCATAGATTGGTTATTTTAAGCATCTCATAAACCATACATGTGCATTCATTGCATAAGCATAAAAGAAACCATCCCATATGCATTATTAAATTCATATCATACACCTCATCAAGACATCAATTGCATAATCATATAGACATATCATGTACATCATATACATAGGAATTGTTAACATCCATTGCATCATATACATACATATCATCCATTTGCATTATCATAACATAGGCATCATATTGTAACATATGCATCATTACATACATCATTACATATGTCGTTACATACATCATTAAGGGCATCATATCATAACATCATGCATCACTACATTATATCATCATCATAACATCCATAAATGCATCACCATATCATATGTGAGATAATGAAAAATAAAAATATTGCATATCATCATCATTATCAATATTGATTTGTTAGTTTAAGCAATCACATCTGCATACATCATCATCGAAAGTACATAGAAAAAATACTGAAAAGGAAAATGCATCCATAAATAACTACATCACATCATCATATCATAAATTTATACATCGCATAGCACCATCATCACATAGGCACCATATAGAATCACATCATACATAAGATAGAATCATGACATCGCACATAGAAAATAAAATCCATCCATAAATGCATAAAATAGAATAGAACATATCATCAAA
>VDFB02000003.1:251674513-251892665 GCA_007258455.2 Sequoia sempervirens
AGAGAGAGAGAGAGAGAGAGAGAGAGAGAGAGAGAGAGAGAGGGGGGGTGGGAGGGATAGAATTAAGAGAGAGGGGGTTGGACCTAAAGCCTAATTCATAAACCATAAAGCCTAAACCCTAAATACTAAACCCTAAACCCTAAATCCTAAACCATAAAGCCTAAACCAAAGAGAGAGAGATGGGGGGAGAGAGTGTGTGAGAGAGAGAAACACAAAGGGAAGGAGGAAGGTTGGGAGATTAAGAGAGAGGGAGAGAGGGAGGGAGAGTGAGAGGGAGGGAGGGAGGGAGAGTGGGGTGAGATGGAGAGGCAGAGAGAAGCATAGGGGAAGGAGAGACAGAGGGGGAGGAGGGAGGGAGAGAGATAGAGAGAAGTAGAGGGGAGGAGGGAGGGATAGAGGGAGAGAGAAGTGTGATAAAGAATGAGAGAGAGAGGAGGGAAGGATGAAGGGAGAGATTGAGAGAGAGAGGAGGGTAGAGAGGTAGAGAGGGATAGGTTAGATAGAGAGAAGTAGAGAGGGAAGGTGGGTGGGAGGAAGGAAGAGAGAGAGGGGGAGATAGAGAAAATTAGAGAGGGAAGGAGGGAAGGAGGAAAGGAGGGAGGGATGGAGGGGGAGAGAGAGGTTAGATAGATAGAAGTATAAAGGGAAGGAGAGAGTGTGAGAGAGAGGTCTAGAGCATAAGGGATAAAAATGAGTGAGATAGAGAGAGAAAGATTATACAACTTGTTGATTACTGAAATTTGAACTAATTATTGAAATTTGACATGCTAATTACTAAAATTTGACTAAGTCTGAAATTTTTGAGATCTTCCAAAAACTAGAATTTGCATTATAACTCCTACAGATCCAAAACCACTCTCAAATATCCTGCCTATATACATGAAATATAACTTAAAGTATAAGAAAGTAAACGCCCATATGTAAATATTTATTTCATGTATATAGTTTCCCTGAAAGGTAACAAGAAGAAAGAGACAAGAAAAAGAAGAAAAAATTTCAATGTAGACAAAAACGTGAACGTGTTATAATACGCTCACATTTTGGAAATGTTTTTCTGATTTCAAAAATGTGTGCATTTTTTGAAATTTAAACCATAACGCGAGTGCGTTATAATGTGCTCACATTATGGCTTGGTAATGAACGATCCTAGGCTCAGTCATTACCAAGCCATAACACAAGCATGTTTTACTATAATTCTCTCACGTTTTCACTATTTCGAGATGAAAAAGTAAATTGGCCACAAATTAGCTACCCATCTTTATGCACCTGCCCAGAGAGAGAGAGAGGAAGACAAATATCGAGAGAAATAGGGGAGAGAGGAAGAAAGAGATTGAAAGATAATGAGAAACATAGAGATATATATAGAGAGACAAAGGTATAAAGATCTATCTCTCTATCTCTATCTCCCTATCTCTATCCATCTCTCTATATATATATCTTCCTTTATTTCTCTTTTTCTCCCTTTTCCTCTCTATATCTTATCTCTATCTCCCTCACCCTTCTCTCTTCCTCTGTCTTTTCTCTCTATCTATTTTTCTCCTTAAGTGCGCAATAAGTACACTAAAGAGGCCCTAAAGGTGAATTATCACATCCTTAATCAAATGACATGATACTTTGAGCATAAATCCCAAGGAACATGTGCTATCCTTGGATTGTTGGCATGAAAAAATTGATCAAAAGTTATTTTTTTCTCTCTCTAAATTTAATTTATATTTTAAGTTTTAAATTCATTTTATTATATATAAATAAGAAAATAAGAATTATATTTAAGGGGGTCATGGTAGGTGGCACAAGATTGTTGGGAGTAGTTATAGAGTAGGAATGACTTATGGAATAGCTTCGAGATAGAGGGTCGACATCATGGAGAAGAAGCATCTAGACACGGTTAGTGTTGGAGTGGGTGTAGGTCAAGTAGGACGACAAAATAAAAACTTGTTGGATTGCCAACATGCCACTAGAGCCAATGCCATCCCGCTAGGTAGAAAGGTTCTTATGTACTAGAATCAGTAGATGTCTCAACCTAGACCATGGGTGGAGGCCTCCAAAATTCCTTGGGTTCACTCAAACAATAGGGGTCATGCTTGGGGAGTGAAAATGGTGGGAAGATATTGGAATCACCCTAGTACGGATCGTAGGAAAGAACCTTTTATACCCCAGTATTGGTTCAATTGAAGGCCTCCCCTTAGGAAACAATCAAATTTTTCTAGGGCTTCACTCAAGGAGCTTGCTAAGGGGGGAAGATATGGGTGGACATGGAACAACAATGATGAGATTTTGACGACTCAACTGAATTGTTGGAAGGGGAATCCCACGAAGTGGAACTCTCGGAAGCACACAGGGGAAGGAAAATTAGTCAAGAAAGCTTCCCACTTTGTTGGTGAAGTGAATGTAACAACTTGAACAAAGTTCTAAGTTTGGGGAATGAATATTGTGTGGAATAGACTCAAGAAGGTGTGCAAGAGAATTCTAAAGCAAGGAGAGATCTTGATATTTCTAGCAAAGGGATTGTAATTGATGAGCTTAGAAGAAATGACAAGGTGATGATCATCCCAAATAAATCCTTATGGAATTATAGGGACATGTTGAAGGAGTTCACTTTCTTTGCGAAGTGGGGAGGGAGTGGATGTCCTATGGAGAAAATGGTAGATTGGTGAAGAGACCAATGGGGCAAAAGGTATGCGTCAAATTTTTGGCCTACAATTTTCTTTTGGTTTTATGCCCATCGCCACAATTGAAGAAAATCGTCATGATGAAAAAATATTGAAAATGGATGGAATAAGGTTTTACATCAAAGAGTGGTAATTAAATTTCAACCCCCACAAACATGAATTAGATAGAATGAAAGCATAGGTAAATATGCACAAACTACCCTTAGAATATTTGGATGAGGAGGTCTTAAGCATAATAGGGAATCAATTGGGCACTTATATTGGGGTGGATGAAACCCTACTTCATGGATAAATGAAGACCCAAGTGAGAATATATGTGGAAATTAGCTTGGGTAGCTCACAATTGGAAGAGCTAGAAATTATCATAGAGGAAGACAAGTTGTACCAGGAAATAGAATGGGATTTCACAACTAGTAAGGTCCTTACTTTCCCAAAGTCCAAAAAAATGAATAGGAAAATGAAACCCAATGGAGGTTTCTCTACTAACTCAAGAAGTGAAATTGTGAATAGCAAGGTAGTTCCATTGGATGGGGAACTTGCCATGTTCACGAGACAAGGCTGGCATCTCATCAAAAGATTGGGGGTATGAGATTGTAGATGAAGAGGCTTTGGATACAATAGAGAATGTAGAAGGGGTTTTAGGATGGTCCCTAAACCATCAAGAGGAAGAAGGGAATAGGGAGGAAGTGATGGGGTTGGAGGAAATTATGGAAGTTGGATGTGAATTTATGAGCTATGCAACTCTTGCAAAGGAAGTAGCAACAAATTCAGATATGGGAGATGATGATTTCAATAGCTTGGAGGGTCAAGTTATGAAGGATAGTGAACCTCTAAAAGAAGATGAGGTATGAGATCTTGAAGAAAATGTAGCTCTACTAGAAGTTAATGTAGATCCCCCAACCACCTCGGTGACTCAGGGGAAAATGAGATTAAATTCAAGGAACAAGGTGAGGAAATCTTGCCTGAATACGAAGAAGGAAGGAGGAAAGGTAGGTTGTAAAACATAGAAAAGAGAGCTATGGATGGCAATGCAAAAGCCCAAAAAAAACTCACAATGATTCTAAGATCAGGGAAGGGTGGTACCCTTCTCAGGGAGAAATGAGGCTCATATCTTGGAATGTTATGGGCTTAAACGCCCCTAAAAAAAGTGACTTCTAAGGTTCCTTATGGAGACATCAAAGGATGATGTCCTCATGATTCAAGAGATGAAATTAAACATTATAGAAGTGGAAGTGTTCAAGAAGAAGTGCAAACTGTGGAATGTTGAGCAAGTGGAAGCTGCAGGAGCTTTTGAGGGACTGCTTATGATTTGGAGGCCCCAAGCAACCCATCTAGAAAAGATATTAGGAAATAGTAATTGGTTATCTTGCTAGGTGAGAATTCTATCATCAAATTTGGTCTTCACATTAATCAATACATATGGTCCCTCAAGTTGCATCATAAAGAGGGAATTATGGGTTGAGCTTAGTGTCTTTTGCAGTAGGGTATCCCTTAAGTGTTTCATTTTAGGGGGAAATTTCAATGTGATCCTACATAGTGAGGATAAGATGGGGGGTATGCAAAGAAAGTACCAATACAAAGTTTATTTTGAGAATTTTGTAAGGGGGAACAATCTGTTTGAAATTTAGATGGAAAATGGAAAATACACATGGACAAATAGGAGGTTGGGCTTTAACCATATTGCCAAAAAATTGGAAAGATTTTTGTTTGAAGGAGAGTTGGGAGCTTTTTTGTTTACCCTTGAAGGAATTATTGTACCCCAATTAGGGTTAGATCACTATCCCATTAAATTGGAAATAATGGGAAAAGGAGACCCATGAGGCGTCCCTTTAAATTTAAAAACTTATGGTTGAAGGATCAAAATATTTCAGGGTTGATTGAAATTTGGTGGAATGGGTGGAAAATTAAGGGTATGTAGATGTTTGGTGTAGTGTCAAACCTAGAACTTCTTAATAAACAATTAAAGGAATGGAATAGGACCCACTTCAAAAGAATATTTGAGTCCAAATATAGGATGGAGGAAGAGTTAACTACGTTAAATCAAGTCGTATTATCTTTAGGAATGGGAAACGAAAGGTTCATAAAGGAAAAGGAGTTTCTCAAAGAGTATAAGGAGGTGCAGGAAAAATAGGAAGTGTACTAGCAAAAGAAATCCAGTGAGATTTGGATGTCAAAAGGGGATAAGAACACCAAATATTTTCATAACAACACTAAGGCCCAAAGATCTAAGTCAACAAAATCATATGCCTATGGGAAGCTGATGGCACAATTATTGAGTTCTTTGAGGCCATTGCCAAGGAAGCTGTCACTTATTTTGAAGATTTATTAAATAACATAGGACCTATCAAGTCTTGCAGCACAAAATCAACTATTGGAACTATGCGAACCCTTCTCCTAGTACCTGCAAAACAACATGAATAAACGAGTTAGACAAGGAATTACAAGCTAAAATAAGGATTCCCCATGAAATCCATTTACAAACTCAAAATAGGAAAGAAATTGATGAAGAACACAATACAAAAGATAAAACTAGATTTAATCCTAATTAAAGAAGCAAACACTTGATCCCATGGGGGAATTGGTGCCAATTTGATGTGAAAATGGGCCCTTTCCCAATTCCTATGATGAAATATTGATATGTTGAAGATGATATTGATATACTTTTGGTGAAAGATGAGAACTCCAAGCCAAATCTGCAAAAAGCCTAGCTAAGAATTCAAATGATGGATGAGAATGGCTAAGTATTTTAGCATGGTAACATTGCAATGTTTGTGGATGATAAAATGAAGAGAGGAGCTCTTCATTTATAGGATTTCAAGATGGATGAAGGCCAAAATTTGAGCAATGTGGGACTAAGATTCATCCAATGATATGGTGCCACTTGTCAAGCTATGAATGGATGATGGATGTGCAGGATTTGGGGTTTGTGCCAATAAATGCCAATATTTGAAATTTAAATTTGTTGAAATGACATGCAAGAGGGAAGGGAAAATGCAATAAATGCCACTTGGCTCAAGGAAAAGGACATGTAAGAGGAAGTTATTGCCTTGTTGGATGTACATGTTGACTTGGAATTTTTGAATTCAAATTGAGAGAATATTCCAAAAGATGCCTTGTGAGGAAAATAGAGATTTAATAAATGAATTAAATCTATTTTCATGTGCAACTTGCATTATCTAGAGGATGTGACATGAGATAAGGTTAAATTAATCAAGGGTTAATTAATTTAACAGGAGATTAGATGATGTGACTTATTTGACTTAGATTTATGGATTTATTTAAATCAAATAAGAGAGGAATATGGTAAGAGGCTAATTAAATAAGGATTTTGATTTATTTAATTAAAAGGGATGATGTTAGATTAAATAAAATAAGGTTTTAATTTATTTAATTTAATGGATGGAGTTTAGAGATTTAATCAAATAAATTGATTATTTAATTAAATAAGGATAATTAGATTAGATGGATTGATTTAATTAACAAAAGAGAGTGACTTAATTAAATAAAATGATTTATTTAATCAAGAGAGAATATTGATGAATTTAATCAGATAGGGGAATTTGATTAAATGGTTAGACCGAGGGATGATTCATGAAGAAATGATGTTAGTAAGTCAGGATCGAATGCACGATGTCAATCAGTATATTTTACGTGTCTACATTTTTCCCCTCTTTGAAGCAATGCACTCGTTGAGTTGGTTCAAAGAATAAACGATCTCGATCAAAGCCAATTTATTTTGATATTTTAAAACTTGCCCCATTGCTGCATGGTGAGAGAAAATATGCCATTATAATTCCCCCTCGAGAGATCAAATGAAAGTTTTAATTTTTTGGGTGATCTCGCGAAAAAAGATGACAAAGTACCCGACAAGTCCAAAAGGGGTCCTGGAGGCTAAAAACGTGTCTAAACACAATAAAATGATGAAAAACAAGCCTCAAACGGACAAAATAGGTTTGGGGGTCCAAAACCCTAGCAGGACAGCTAATTAGGGTTGAAAAACCCTAATTTTTAGGCTTAAAAGGGCCCGAGGGGTCACTTTCAAGTCATTTTCACACACCTCCCCTAGCAAACTTTGAGATTCGAGCTCTGACCCTCCAAGGATATGGTGCAACGATAGCTTCCTCTACACATTTCAGACCAAGTTCGGACCTACCAGCGGTCACCTGGCATCGGGGCACCGGTATGTGACCCTTACCTAAGCTTAATTTTTTCATTTGACCCATTTATTAGCCCTTTAAAGTTGAGCTCGCCTCCAGTGACGCTATTATAGCATCGCTCGGTGTTTAAAGTACACCGCTAATTGCCTTTCTGCACCGTAGCGGTGCTATTTAGTGCCGCAGTGGTGCAGTTTGAAGTTTAGAAACTCCGCTGCTAGGCTCAGGCTCGGCGGGTTGGTTTGGGAAAAGTGCGTTGCGGCGGCGCCCTTTTCATGAAAATTGTGACGTTGGGGCTAAAGTGCACCGTGATGGCACTTTTTGGCTTAATTTAGGGTCCAGCGTCGGAGTTTGAGGAAACTCAAACTGCGACGCCGTCACAAATTGCGCCACTGGAAGCGAGCCTGGAGCGTTAGGCCAAGATTTTTTAGAAATTTTTAACATGCTGACTTTCCCTAATGCAGGATGGGCCTAGGGAGCTTTATTCTCGGGAGCACCGGTCGCGGGATTTGGCGAGCGTCCTATGGGACTTGAGCGACAAAGACCAGGACCAACTGGGAGTTGTTGGCTTATGGCACATTGCATACGCAACGCCCGTGCGCACACACCTCAGGATGTTGTCAGTGCTGGCCGAGAGGTGGCACAGCGAGACCTCGTCGTTTCATCTTCCCACTGGCGAGGTGACCATCACCTTGGAGGACATTTGGTGAATACTACGATATGGAGGGACGCGAACATTGCGTCAGAGTCCTCTCTACATGAGATATTATCTATTGCAAGGGTCAGATCGAGTTGGAGAGATACACAGTTATAGCACCCCCCTTCTACTGGGCAGTTGTAGCTATTATTTCAGGTTTGGTTGCCCTAGATAGACGAGGGCAGTATTTTAGTCCAGGTTGGGGATACTGCTGGGAGAGGATGGTCCAGGATAGGCCAGTTCAGTTTGCATGGGGACCCGTCCTTCTGGCTTCACTTTATAGGGATCTCCACGAGTACGTTTATGTGGATGGCAGAGCGCTAGGGGCTGGAGTGACACTTCTGCATGTCTGGGCATGGGAGCACATTTTTGTGTTACATCCATGGGTCGTTCTAGTTCTGATGGGGGTAGAGGATGCCCTCGTGACACTATATAGAGGTGGTGTGTCCTTCACACACACTGGCAAGCATGAGATCCCCTACTGGAGGCAGGTCCTAGACGAGATGCTTGTTTTTACTTTGCGTCCATACCTTGGTCAGCCCGGATGGGCCGACGATGCTGCTCAGCTCTTCTATTGTCACCAGGACCGATACATGCAGGGGCGAGAGCACATGATGATCGAGCGACACCTGCCCAGATGCATACAATGTCAATTTGGAGAGCCACAAGATCGTCCTGATGACGGTTATGTAGCGGTCTTTGCACGTAGCATGACACATATAGCATGGGGGCTTGGCATTCCTACTGCAGAGGCAGTTGACAGCTTTTGGTAGTTGGTAGCCCGACCGTGGGCTTATGATAAGGGCCCAGTAGATCTATATGATGTTTTGTGGATGCATTTATTTCTAATGATGTTTATGCAATGATTATGACTAATAGATCTATATTATGTTAACCTATGATACGATGTGCAGTGATGTTAACTATATGATGGTTTATTTTATGCCAATGTGATATATGATATGGGTTCTAATCTGTAAAATGATATGATCTATGGTATATGTAATAATGTGTAGAAAATGCTTATATATGAGATGATTTATGGATAGATGTGATATGATGTGATGGTTGTGATATGATGCTAATGCATAATGAAATTGAGATGCTTAGAATAACAAATGTTTATTATCCTTAAATGATGATGTATGTGATGCAATGATATGTTAATGCAAAGTGGTATGATGATGCGTAATGTGAACGCAATGTGATAATATGATGTCATGATGTTATGCAAGTATGTATGCCTAATGAATTAAATGCTTATATACCTATTGCCTATGATTATGCAAAAATGATTATGTAATGTTTTAATAGATGCTATGTGATGGTAGATGGTAATATGGAATGTTTATGAAATGCAAATGCAATGTGTATGTAGTGATTGATGCCATGTAATGGGTGAAATGCAATGACATGGATGCACCTATTTATGAAGAATGTTTATGATAACCTACAATGCGTATGTTTATGTTAATGATTTTTATATGATATGCTTATGTAATATGCTAATGATTTGTGGATGCAGGATCGATGACGATGATGGTGATGATGATCAATTGTCATAGTACCTTGTTAGCGCAGTCAATAAGAAAAGAAGAAGTCATTTCAACAAGACACAAGATGACACAAATGATGATGATGATGATTATTATTATTACTTACCGAGGAATTGGGATTTTCAAAGGGCCAAATTTTCTTATGTTTGATAACACATGTGGTACGATGCATCGAGGTATAGAAAATCAGGATGGCGTTGTACCCAGTGTAATGAACTTTGACTTGACAATTAGATAGGAGTATTCTTGTTCACACCTAACATACGAAAACCTTGCTAGGATGTATTTCAAAAGTTTTAGAAACCTCGAACCAAAACACAGAAAGGTAAACCTATCCCTGTAATAGTCAACAAGTTGCCCTAGACCTCTTCCATACATACCTAACAAAGCAAGTATTCGCCAAGGTTATATTGCAAGAACGTCCAACAAGCACATCAAATAAAAGATAATGATCATTGCCCCATTCCTATTTCTCTAAATCTGCTGTTTTGGGATATCATCGAGACATCCTTGGAATGAGCACAAAATAAGATAAGTCAAAAAGATAAAAACCAAGTAAACAAATAAACTGATGCTCTTCAATATTGCCAATGGAAAAAGGATGTGTTTTCTAAGATGATAATCGAAACTTATTGCCAAAAGATAATGCCCATTGTAAGAAAGATTCATCCTAGGACATGTTAGTGGATGGCGGCACGTCATTTCGTTTATAAGGGATGATTGATATGGGACCAATTCAGATGATGTGTTACTGATACGAAGAGATAACCAACTTGCTTACGCACTGACTTAGACTTTATACCTAACGTTTTGAGTTCTACTTTTAATTTGCTAGACTTGCTTCTGGCTGTTTCACCATAGATTGATAATGACGATCAGTTTATTATGAGTGGTGTTTATTACGGGTGTAAGCGAGATGAGACAGATGGATTTTTTCAAATATTTGGATGTTTTTGAAATGTTTTGAGGCTGTTTTTGGTATTTTTTCGAGATTTTGCAAATGTTTTGATTTTCGATTTTCCAAATGTTTTGGGATTTTCAAAGATTTTGACCAAGAGACTAACCTAAAGACCTATCCTAGGGGCCTCAAGGGCTGGTCAGATAGACTAGCCTTGACTGACCGATTTACAGATGACGATATACATGATGAAATGTCAGTTTATTATGACAGACTCCTATAGGACTGACCCAAATGTCTCGGGGGATGATCAAAGATCAACCTTGCCTATGTTCAAGCTCGAGACGATGTAGTTTGACAAGACGCTTGTTTTTGGCTTTTGACCTATTTTTGGGATTTTGATATGTTTTGATGTTTTTGGATTTTCTAATTTTTTATGTTTTGGATTTTCTGATTTTCTGATTTTAAGATCATACACGAATCTGATCTGATAAGAACATGTCCCCAACGTGATGCAATAGACTACTCCGATAAAGGTGGACAAACTGACCTTGAGGATGGGTCGAGTAGTACTAGGAGGGATCATGATACGAAGACAAGACCAAGCTATGGTGCGGATGCGAGTGGATGTGTGATGGATGGAGACTGAATGCGATGGATGATGGAAGTGAAATGGATGGATGATGCTGAACAAGCCGTAAAGATCCTGGTGGATGGAAAGTGCTTATTTACACAAGGTGACTGTTTGCTAGGTTTTCACCAAGGTACTTGCCCAAAGTGCCAAGGTGGTTTTCACTAGAGGACAATTTTTTGATCCATTTTTTTTGCTTTTAAATTTTTTGTCATTACCAAGACGCTTGTTTTCCAGGTTTTCGCCTAAGTAACCATTTTTTCAAGACTTTTTCTGATTTTTTGGATTTTTTTGGTTTTATAACCTAGAAGGTTTAGGCATAAAACTTTTTGAGATGGGAGCTATTCATGGGCTCCTGTAGAGGTTCCCCTTCAGGTGTTGATAGCTAATATGCCCCTGACTTATAACTTGCTGTGATGATGAAAGGTCCTAACCAATTAGGTTCGAACTTGCCTTTGCTGCTGGGGTTCGAGACTTTCTTTTGATTTTCTTTTAAGACCAGTTCTCCAACTTGGAAAGTCCTGCTTCTGATTTTCTTGTTGTAGCTCCGTTTGAGTCTATTTTGATAGACTTGTAGATGATTCAAAGCATTTATTCGTTTCTCATCCAAAAACTCCAGCTCATTTAGTCTTGACACCTGATAGTCCTCATCTGTGATGAGGTTTTGCAATGATATTATGAGGGATGGGAGCTTGATCTCAATGGGGAGAACCGCCTATGATCCGTAGACTAGGGAGAAGGGGGTGGTGCCAGTGGGCGTGTAGATGCTGGTTCAATAAGCCCAAAGGGCGGGATTAAGTTGCAGATGCTAGTCACGACCTGTGTCATTGACTATTTTCTTAAGGATTTTGAGGATGGTTTTGTTCGTGGCTTCTGCTTGGCCATTGCCTTGGGGATAGTATGAGGTGGAAAAGCGATGCCGAATTTTGAATTTCTCGCACAAGTCACGAACCTCTTGGTTCTTGAATGGTGTCCCATTATATGAGATAATGGCTTGTGGGACACCGTAATTACAGATGAGATAGTTTAGGATAAATTTTGAGATCTTCTTTCCAGTGATATATGTCATGGGTATGGCTTCCACCCACTTTGTGAAGTACTCAGTTATAGTTATGATGAATTTGTGGCCATTGGATGAGGTGGGTGTGATTTTCCCAATGAGACCGAGTCCCCATTGCGAAAAGGGCCATGGTGTGACAATCGAGTGAAGCTCTTGAGCTGGAGCATGGATGAGGTCCCCATGCTGCTGACATTGTAAACAAATTTTAGCATGATCATGTGCTTCTTTTTGCATTGTGGGCCAGTAATACCCCATCCTCAGCAGTTTCTTAGCGATGGTCATCCCACTCGAGTGTGAGCCACAGATACCATTATGAACCTCGGTTAGAGCAGTTAATGCCTCCTCAGTGTTTAAACAGCGTAGCAAGGTACCTTCTATGCTTCTACGGTATAAGGTATCACCTAGGATGACAAATCTGGATGCCTTTTTGATAAAGGTTCATTTTAGGTTTGATGGGAGGTCAGCGGGTATGACTCCTATGCGAAGATATGTATAGATGTCATGATATCAAGGATCGCTAGGACGAACGATTTCACACACATTCTGATTTCGGTACCTCGAATGTGGGGACGAGAAGCTGCTCAATCAGAAATTCATATTTCGGCACGTTATGAGGGATGTCTAATAAAGACCCAATTGTAGCCATGGCGTCTGTTGCTCTGTTGTTGGTTCTTGGAATCTGCTCAAATGTTATGTCAATGAAGGATTCCTTTAGAGTCTCCACCAATTTCTTGTATGGAGTGAGCTTATCATCCTTAGTCTGATATTCATTATTGACTTGATTTATGATCAACTGAGAGTCCCCATACACCTTGAGAGCTATGATATTCCATTACACTGCTATCCTGAGGCCTATAATCAAAGCCTCATATTCCGCTATGTTGTTAGTGCAAGGAAATGCCAATTTGTATGACTTCAGTATGCAGTCCCCTTGTGCGGTGATGAAGAAGACACCAACTCCTGATCCATGTTGTGTGTATGAACCATCAAAGTATAGTTTCCAATGGTCAGTTATGTTGAGGTTAAAAATGGATTCATCTAGGAATTCTGAGACAAGAGGGTTCTCAGAATAAATGGGTGCTTCTGCTAGTTGATCTGCAATAACTTGTCCCTTAATGGCTTTCCGTTCTACATACTTGATGTCATACTCTGATAATATCATTACCCACTTTTCCATTCTTCCTGTGAGCATTGCCTTTGATAGGAGATACTTGAGGGGATCAATTTTCACAATGAGCTTTATCTTGTGTGCCAACATGTAATGTGTAAATTTTTGAGATGGAAAAACTACTACGAGGCAAGCTTTCTCAATGAATGAGTAATTTAGCTCATGACCAACCATTGTTCTGCTGATATAGTAGATGGCCCTCTCCGTTTTGTTTTCATCATGCTGAGCTAGGAGAGCTCCAAGGGCTGTTGCTGTTGCTAACACATATAAGATCAATGGCTTTCTTGGTATAAGTGGCATTAAAACTGGTGGTGTCAGTAGATATTCCTTGATTTTGTTAAATGCCTCTTCACACTTTGTATCCCATTTATACACTACCCCCTTGTGGAGTAGGTGAGAGTATGGGTTTTTCTTGTCTACCAGTTGTGCTATGAATCGTCAGATGGATTGAAGTCGGCCTTGGAGGCCTTTCAGTTGTTTTAATGTCTTTGGTGCTTCCATCTCGAGGATTGCTTTTACTTTTGCTGGATCCACCTCGATACCCCTCATGGAGACTATGTATCCTAGTAATTTACCTGATTATACGCTGAAGACGCACTTCTTAGGGTTTAGTTTGGCTTTGTATTTCTCCAGTCTGTCAAAGATAGCACTTAGGGTTGCTATATGATCTTGTCTCTTTCTTGACTTAGCTAGAATGTCATTGACATAGTCTTTGACTGTTTTATGGATCTTGTCATGGAATATTAATGTCATGGCCCTTTGATAGGTTGCTCCTACATTCTTTAGGCCGAATGGCATCATGTTCCAGCAGTAGGTCCCCCATGGACAAGTGAAAGCTGTCTTGTGTTGATCCTCTTTTGCTATCATGATCTGGTTGTATCTTGAAAATTCATCCATTAGTGATAGCATCTCATGCCCTGTTGTCATGTCTACTATCATGTCGATGTTGGGAAGCGGGAAATCATCCTTGGGACATGCCTTGTTCAAATCTCTAAAATCCGTACAGATTCTGATGGCTCCATCGGGTTTTGAAATAGGTACCAAATTGGATACCCATTCTGGATAATCAATTGGTCGGATAAATCCTGCATCTAACAACTTTTTGAGCTCCATTTTGACCAATAAGGCTATTTGAGGATGCATTTTTTGAAGCTTTTGTTTGACTGGCTTTGCTTCTGGATACATAGCTAAGTGATGAACCACAGTCTTTGGATCAAGCCCTGGCATGTCAGCATAACTCCATGCGAATTTTATTTTCCTTTCCCTTAAGAATGCTGCTAGGAGTTCTTGCTCTTTTGATAATAGTGATTCTGCATAGAAAGTGATATCCGGGGCCTCCTCTGTTCCTAGGTTGATAAGATTGCACTTTTTGGCCAAGACTGCTGACTTCTCCTGATGAATAGCTCTTAAGGAAAGATTGAATCCTTCATCCTCGGGCGCCTTAGAGAGGTTTTCACCGTTGGATACGTCCTTTCTTTTTACTATTTTCTTGTCAGAGAGTTCCATAGTGTGGTTTTCACTCAAGGACTTCGATATGATTCTTAATTTCTCACTTTTGCGACTAAAGGATTCAATCGTTTCCCCGTAATAGGCCTATGTGTCCAACTCCATTATAAAACCTGCCTTATGTTCTCCATCTGGAACATTATCCCTCAATCCCATAAATTCTGAGAGCGCCTCATCATTTTTGAATGTATCGAGAACTGGTGGTCTTCGTTGGTCATAGTCAATTAGTTGAGGGTACACTAAACGAATCTCATGATTTGGATGGTCTGTTTCAAAGGAGAGGGTGCTAATCATACACAGGGTGGTGTCCTCAAATAACCTAGGTAGATTGGATATGGTATCTTCGTCATCACTACTAATATAGGTCTCAGTTATGAAATTATGTGTGTCTCTACCTATGACTATTGGTGAGTGTACTTGTACTAGTACTGGTTGAGGAGAGACATTAACTGCTCTAACCAGAAGACTTCAGCCATGTATGGTTATTCTCGGAGGGGTACATCCAAGACCAAGATTTGTTATGGATCGCGTCTCTGGCATGATAGGTATTATGAGCCCATTTTCATTTTGTCCTAGTCTTTGATTTCTTTCATAGCCCATTGCGAGCATCATTTGTAGGCCCCTACTTATTTCATCCATTGGTAATTCAGGTGTCAGTCTTTCATCTCGATACAACATGTGAGATGGATCTGCTTCAATAACCTTATGGCCAAGGTCTCCCCATCTTGCAAATTCGGGATAGTTTTCTGGATATGTTTGTGATGTAGAAGCTTGGTTTTCTTGTGGACGTCCCTGTGATCTAGGAGATTGAGGTAACTCTCCTATCACAAAAGCATTGTTGGGGAACTTGTAGCTTCCACAACCGTCCTCCTTGATGATGAGCTTGATGTCAGAGATGGTGGGAATGGCGGGTGTCTCTGTCGCAGAAGTGGATGCGAGAGTGGCGGGGTCGATGTATGGTGTGGATGGGCCCTCATCATTCTTTGGCACTTGGGGGATTTTGTAATACTTGGCTTCAAGATTTTTGCAATATGAAAACGGTTCGGGATCTCCATGGACGGTGACCTCTTGTCCATTATGTGTAAATTTCACACATTGGTGGAAGGTTGATGCTACAACTTTCATCGCATGGATCCATGGGCATCCCAAGAGGATGTTGTATGGCAAGTTGAGGTCCAGGACCTAACAGGTGGTTTCCATGAGTGTTGGCCCTACTTGAATAGGGAGTTTAATTGTGCCTTGAGACACCCTTTCTTGGTCATCATATGCTCATATCGTGATGCCCTTTCCTTTGTCGATGGAATCTTCTGATATTTTCAATTGCTTGATGAGGCTGAGAGAACAAATGTTCAAACCTGCACCTCCGTCCACCAAGATCCTTTTGATTTTGCTCTTGTTTATAATGGATTCCAAGTGAAGTGCACGGTTGTGAGATGGTTGGGCAGGGAAATATTGGTCAGAGAATGTAAGGAGATTAGGTGTTATGATATTTCCGACCATAGCTTGGAATTGGTTTGCATCGAGATCTGCGGGAACAGTGGATGAGGCTAATGCTTCCTCAAGGATCTTCTTATGGGATGATGATATTTTTAACAACTCCATGATGGATATGTGTGCTGGTGTTCTCTTGAGTTGTTCTACAACATTGTAGCTATGCAGAATAGATCTAGATGAAGGGACTCTATTAGGTTGGGATGATCCTGCAATGGTGACTTTGCCACCTCTTGTGGTGACTCCACAATCTTCGGCATGGGCACCCTTGATGGTGATGACCATGCAATATTTATTTAGGGAGGCAACGACTGTTTCGTACACATGATTTGCACTACCCTTCCCTTTATCATTTTTATTCCCTTTGTTGCCATGATTCGACATCGGATTTGTGCAGATTTTAAGATCCTGATTTCTGGTAGGTTGTTCCACATTTATGATTTTCTTGTCAATGAGATCTTGGATGATATTTTTGAGTCTCATGCAATTGTTTGTGGTATGAACTTTGATTTTATGAAATTTTCAAAGTTGATTTTCATTATACCAAGGGGGTTTTACGTCAGGTTCTTGGTAATTCTCGAATGTAGGAGGCTTGATGATTTTTTCGTTGATCAAATTTTTCATTATGTCCTCAAGTGGTTCCCCCAAAATGGTGTATTTTCATTTGGGATAAATTTTGCGTTGGGGTGGTCCTCTTTGATCATTGAGGTTATTGATGGTTGGATTATTGTTGGGTTGATATATTGTGTGATGAGTGTTTTGGCGTTGATTTTTGATTTGCGGTGTGGGTGTATTTTGGCGTGGACCACTAATGACCACCTTGGAATCTACGACACCATCATTAATAATGTTCTTGTTCCTTGCCCATGTGCGAGGTTTATTGTTGTAATTAGATGATGGGTGGTTTTTTTTCTATTCTTGATATGATGTTGATTCCGCGGGTTGAGTCACAAGGGCTCTTTCGATGCTGAGCGCCTTGGATATCAATTGCTCATATGTGGTGATGCCCTGAACCTTGAGATGAAATGCCAGGCAGCTTTCAAGGTTGGCTATGATGGTACAAACTTGTTGTTCTTCTGGCATGGTCCACTTGCTCCGATTGGCCTTGGATCACCATCGTTGAAGGAATGAAGCAAAAGATTCATTCTTTCCTTGTTTTAGAGCCTATAGTTCTTCGAGACTAACATCCATTGCAATGTTACATGCGTAGTTCCTAATGAATGCATCCCTAATTTCTTGGAATGTTCTAATGCCTGAAGGTTAGCGAGAGAACCATTCTATAGCAGGACCTGCCAAGCTTCTAGGAAATAACCGCATTAGATAAGTATCATCATATGCGACCTCCATGCAATGAACCTAGAATTCCATGATGTGATCTTCAGGGTTTCCCATCCCTCGATATTTGTCAAATTTAGGGATCTCAAATCCCTTGGGGAATGGTTTCATCTCTAAGCTCCTATCAAATGGATAGGGACACAAGTTGCTTGGTGTTTTGGTTGTTCGTCCTAATTGAAGGTTGAGCACTTGTTGCGAGAGCAACCTGAGTTGTGTCATCACATCACTTTGCGGATCAGGGGGTGGGATGAAAGTGTTTTGGGTTATTTGAATCATGGGTTGGATGGGTGGATTGGTCAGTGCATTGTTCGATGGTATATGTATGTTCTAGTGAGTGAGGTAGGCTTCTACCTATTTTTGTATGAACAACGCTTGTTGTTGATCTTGTTGTTGTTGCGCTAAGAGTTGTGCTTGTTGTTGCGCTTGTTGCTGTTCCAACAATGCTTGTTGTTGTGCTTGCTGTTGTTCCCACAACGCTTGTTGTTGGGCTTCCAATTCTGCTGCTTCTTGCTACTCTTGGTATTTCTTTAGTGCTTGCTAATATGCTTGCACTTGCGTTGCTTGTGCAAGAAGTTGTGCTTGTGCTTGATATTGAGCTTGTGCTTGAGCTTGCGCTTGTGCTTGTGCTACTTGTGCTTGAGCTTGCACTTGTGCTTGTGCTGCTTGTGCTTGTGCGGTTTGTTGCTGCAATAAAAGTTGTGCTTGAGCGGCCCTTTGCATTTGCAATGCTTGTGCGGCTTGGGCGGATTCTTCTTGTTGCGTTTGTTGCGCTTGTACGGCTTGGGCAGCTTCTTGTTGTTGTTATTGTTGTTGCAATAAAGCTTGGGCTTGTTGTGTTTGTTGTGCTTGTAATGCGGCTTGTGCAACTTGTGTGGCTTGAGCAGCTTGTTGCACGGCTTTTTGTTTTTGAACTTGTTGGTATCCTCTTTGAAAAGCTACTTGCAATGCTGCGTCTTATTGGCTTGATGTGGTGAAAGTTGGTGGTGGTGGAGGTGGTGGTGGATTCAGAATGGTGATGGATGATGATGTTGTGTTGATGTTTTGGGTGTTGGATAGTGCTATTGATGTGATTGGTCCTTGAGAGACCATGCTTTGTGATGTTAGGGGTGTGTTTTATGATGTTGCCATTGCTTGTGCATTTATCGTTTGTTGTTGCAATATCAACGATAAATTTTGAGTGTTTGGTACAATGTTTTTATTGATGGTTGGGATATAGGTTTGATTGACACTTGGTAGGGGAGGAAGCCCTAAACCAAGGAGTGGTGCGGATGATAATGGAAATGGTGGAAGAGGTGGGAAGGTGAGTTGTTGTGAAAATGTCGTGGTATCAAATAAGCCCCCTAGTCCAAACGTATCTCCCTCTTCTTGTGAATTTGTGAGAAGAGGTGTTTGAGGAGTTGTGTGAAAGAATGATGATGATGGATCGTGATGGAATGTGAGAGGAACATTTTTGTGTAATGGGTTTTCGGGTATGTTTTGTTTCGATGTGGTGTTTGCGCCCAAGTTTTGATTATTAACAAGGGGATGTGATTGAAGAGCATTAAGAAATGTGTTTCCCTTGTTGACATTGGGTTGGGTTGGAGCAAACGATGTTGTGATTTGCGGAATGTTTTGTGTGATGTTTTGGGATGGAGGTGTAGATGAAATGGGGATGGTGGATGAGATAGGTGGAAAGGATGTTTCCACTATGGTACTTACATCAAAATCTGAAGGCAACTTGGCCCCTTGTTTTGCTAGTTTAAGCATGTACAACGAAGGGTTAAGTCTCATCATGATGTTGATGATTTTATGGTTCTCCGTATTTTGGAGCATTTCAATCATTTCCTCATGAGACATTCCAAAATTAAGGTCCTCTCCTTGGTTTTCTTCTTGCGGATTTTGCGATGATGAGAGGGTCAATGGATTGCTTGATTCTGCTGGATTCATTTCTGCATTTGTTTGGCTAAGATCGCTTGAAGCGGGTGTTTCTTTGTTGGCTTCCATACTCTTCTTGTATTAAGATCTCATTTGAACCATAAAACAAGGATCAATCTTCGAGAATATGGGAGATGAATCTCTTGATTCTTTGGATCGATCATTATTTTATGTCCCAAAGTATAAAGTTTTAGGATTCCTTGAGGATCAAAGGTGACAATATGATGACAATGTTAGGGATGGATGATACAAATGTTTTTGGATTTTGATAAGTCTTGAATGAGATACTAGGCTTTTAGGACTTGCTGATTTTGATTTTGATTTTGTTTTTGGTTTTGAGATTTTTCCCTTGATTTTGATTTGGATTTTGAACAAAAACACCCTAAGATGTTTGATGATGATCTAAGGGATAGCTTTGTTCAAAGGATGATAATTTGAATGTGTGTGAGGAGAAGGATGAATCTACCCACACCTATTCAAACAAGATGATTGTTTCACTAAGTATATGAAGAAGGATTCATCAACACATACTAAGCTAGACAAGATGATTTTGATAACTTTGACTAAGTATATGCAAAAGGATGCATCTACACATACCTAGCTAAAGGTGTTTTTGCTAATGTTTTCAAGGTTTTGGTCTCAATGATATTGATGATTTTGATTTTTTCCATAAAGCCTAGTATCAAGGATGATTTCAAGATTTTCCAAAAGGTGATGATGAGATGAAATTTGTTTTGATGTTTTGAAGGATGGATGAAAAAGATATTTTGATATGTTTTGTTCCTAAGATGAACCTAAAAAGATACACTTTGTTTGCTTAGACCTAGGTATTGAGGAGCATGCAAATGCTTCCTAAAGACCTTTGTGACCAAGAAATGATTTCATTTGAACATTCATTTTCAGATTTCCAATCAATGATTTCTTTTGCTTTGGGATTTGGAGTCTTCAACACATATGAAAGTTCATTTTTCTTAGCTTTGCTTAATGTCTTTATTTTACCAAAAACACTTTCTTCAATTAGGTTTTCAAACTAAGATGTCTAATGTCTTAATTTCTTCAAACACCACAAGATATATTATGTGGAAATTCAATGAACTCAAGGCAAGGGTTTTCCTATTGTTTACTTAAGAAGAAAAATTGAGATATAATCCAATGTTTAGAAACCTCTAAGGACGTGAATCCCAAGGGAAAGCAATAACATGTGGATTGAGTCAATTGTATTTGTCCTCAAAAGAGTTTGAAATTTGGATGATGTTAAGTGTTTTTTTTTTAGATGTTTTCGATCAAGCAATGCAATTTGCAACTCAAGAATAAGTACAATCCTATGGATGTGTAAGACAATATTTGTTGGATTCCAACTTGGACAAGTCCAGCTACGCTTATCTCTAGTGAATGGTTAGATGCTTGACCCCACTGGCTCCCCTCCACGACACTCACTTATATGGGGCAGCCAAGCATCAACACCCATGAAACTCCCATGGCATGTTTTCCATTTCTACTAGAAGACTGTAAAAGTGTGGGGTGGCTTGAGAATGACCGTTCTTGCACCAAAAAATAGATAAAAGGATTTTGGAAAATTCTAGCACATGGGTTTTAGTAAGGACTTTCCATTTGTGGAGATTGACCCATACAACAAGAGTCCCCTTTTGGATCCATCTTGTCAGAATCAACCGCGTGATATTGGCGTTTCGTCCAATATCCACATTTATATCCCGGTTGGAAATACTCTTGGCTTTAGAGTGTTACCGGTTGAGTCATTCCCTTGGGTGAGTACTTTTTCCCCAAGGCAGACCCTCTAAGATAAACAAAAGCGAATGAAGAAAAATATTCGTAACTCGATCAATCCTTGTTGGCAATAAGGAGAGAGAATATACGCAAAAAAGCCCCCACTCACACTCGCACAAGATTTTGTTCAATTTTAAGCCCAAATCAAAGTGTGGAGGCGATTGCTTTATCTCATCCCAAAGTCATGAAAAAGACCTTTTGATTCTTAAGATCGCTATAAAGCGCGGGAGAAGCGCATACGTCCTTTTTCGATGACTTTAGTCTAAGTAAGCCCTCACAAAAACAAAAGCTACACTTGTTCTTTTTATATCCACAAAGCAATATGTGAGTTCATTTTAGAGCACCGAATCACAAGTGAAAGACATTTGTTCACTTTTTTAATCCAATAAACGAAATCTAGTAAGTTGTTGATCCTATTGTTCGTTTTAACCTTTTGCAAGAAGAAATTGAAAGGTTCTTTTTAAGCCCAAATGAAAACTAATGTTCTAAGAAAAAAGATGACAAATTCTTAGAGAAGTGTTATACAAACACTTAAGTGTTAAAAAACACTTTGATGGGACAAAGTATCATCACCATGCTCCTCCTTCCTTTGTTTTCGATTTCCAACCTACAAAGAAGAAAAACAGTCAGATTCTGGAAAAACACAAAAATTAAAAAAAATAGAAAAAAGAGGAAGAAGCAATAATAAATTAAAAGCACGTGCTAAAAATTAAATTCTCCCTTTTACTGTCTCCCAGCGTCGCAACTCGTGAAGGTGTCGCTGTTTGTTCTCCCAACGTCGCTCTCACAACGCCGTTGATTGGTAAGCGGTGCTCTGTGTCGGGACAGAGAGCTCGATTGCGTTGCAATTTTACCCAACGTCAAAGTTTGTGTCCAGGGTCACAGTTTAATATTTTTTTGAAAAATTCTGCAGGTCGGCGAGTCTAGCGGCAGAGTTAAAAATTTGAATTTTTTTGGCGGGATGAGTCCAGTGGCGCAGTTTGTGTTTCACGAGGTGCCATATAGTGACGCAGATGAGCCCATGGTGCTAAAATAGTGATGTTGACGAGCCCACGGTGCTAAAACAGCGACGCTGACGAGCCCGTGTTGGAATTTTCTATGTGAAGAAAAATGCGGAAATTTCAAACAAAAGTTAGAATTAATGATATCCTTCCCTCCTTCTAGCACCAAATGTGTGAACCCTTCTCCTAGTACCCGCAAAACAACATGAATAAACGAGTTAGACAAGGAATTACAAGCTAAAATAAGGATTCCCCATGAAATCCATTTACAAACTCAAAATAGGAAAGAAATTGATAAAGAACACAATACAAAAGATAAAACTAGATTTAATCCTAATTAAAGAAGCAAACACTTGATCCCATGGGGGAATTGGTGCCAATTTGATGTGAAAATTGGCCCTTTCCCAATTCCTATGATGAAATATTGATATGTTGAAGATGATATTGATCCACTTTTAATGAAAGATGAGAACTCCAAGCCAAATCTGCAAAAATCCTAGCTAAGAATTCAAATGATGGATGAGAATGGCTAAGTATTTTAGCATGGTAACTTTGCAATGTTTGTGGATGATAAAATGAAGAGAGGATCTCTTCATTTATAGGATTTCAAGATGGATGAAGGCCCAAATTTGAGCAATGTGGGACTAAGATTCATCCAATGATATGGTGCCACTTGTCAAGCTATGAATGGATGATGGATGTGCAGGATTTGGGGTTTGTGCCAATAAATGCCAATATTTGAAATTCAAATTTATTGAAATGACATGCAAGAGGGAAGGGAAAATGCAATAAATGCCACTTGGCTCAAGGAAAAGGACATGTAAGAGGAAGTTATTGCCTTGTTGGATGTACATGTTGACTTGGAATTTTTGAATTCAAATTGAGAGAATATTCCAAAAGATGCCTTGTGAGGAAAATAGAGATTTAATAAATGAATTAAATCTATTTTCATGTGCAACTTGCATTATCTAGAGGATGTGACATGAGATAAGGTTAAATTAATCAAGGGTTAATTAATTTAACAGGAGATTAGATGATGTGACTTATTTGACTTAGATTTATGGATTTATTTAAATCAAATAAGAGAGGAATATGGTAAGAGGCTAATTAAATAAGGATTTTGATTTATTTAATTAAAAGGGATGATGTTAGATTAAATAAAATAAGGTTTTAATTTATTTAATTTAATGGATGGAGTTTAGAGATTTAATCAAATAAATTGATTATTTAATTAAATAAGGATAATTAGATCAGATGGATTGATTTAATTAACAAAAGAGAGTGACTTAATTAAATAAAATGATTTATTTAATCAAGAGGGAATATTGATGAATTTAATCAGATAGGGGAATTTGATTAAATGGTTAGACCGAGGGACGATTCAGGAAGAAACGATGTTAGTAAGTTAGGATCGAATGCACGATGTCAATTAATATATTTTACGTGTCTACATGAACTTATCCCAAGGCTGGTGGATGAAGGGCATATCAAGATACTGATGAGAAAATTTATGATAGAATAAATCAATGTTGTATCCTTCTAGATTTATCCAGATAAAGCACCTAGACCAGATGGATTTCTGACTCACTTTTTCCAAAAATGTTGGAGCATTATAGGTAGTGAAGTGGTTGTCACCATAGAGGACTCAAGGAGCTTTGGAGTGGTTCTAAGGGAGATGAATAACACCTTCATTGCTTTGATCCCAAAAAATGAGAAGTCATCTTCATTAGATGATTTCAGACCATAGCTCTCTACAACACTTTGTACAATGGTGAAAGAAACAACAAACAAACTTATACAAATTTCCCAGAGTTAATCTTTGAGGAGCAGTTAGGGTTCACACTTGGAAATTCAATTTTGGAGGGGGTCATCATTGCGTTGGAAGCCATTCATCCTATTGAAATAACAAAAAAATAGAGCATGCTACTAAAACTAGATATCAAAAAAGCATATGATTGGGTGGATTGGAGGTTCTTGTGTAGGGTGTGTTGGAGTATAGGACCACTAAGAGGGGGGGTGAATTAGTGGTGAGATAAAATCAATCTCAAAACCTTAACAATATTGATCTTACAAAACTTTAGATATGTATTGCATAAACAAAACACAAAGATGTGCATATTACAACATCACATGTGAATTAGGAATACTGAATCATGCAATAAGTAACATATCATCAAGGAGACATGAGACACCATATTTATGAGTGGAAAAACCCTAAAAAGGGTGAAAAAACCACTTTGAACAATTGATTTTATTATCTTCAAAGGGTACCAACCCTTATTACATTTAGTGAGCACCAACCCACTGAGAGCACCAACTCTCCTTCGAAGTAGCAATCCCGAAAATACTGAAGCACCAACTCCAAACTTTGAATAAGAGAAAAAGTATATTATAGAGGGTTTATCTGTTTCACTTCAAACCAATGCTTTACCAAAGTCTCAACATAGATTGAAGAGGTCTTTTTACATCAATCTTACATACAATCAACTCACACAATTTCCATGTCTTCAAACACTAACAAATCCTACTTTATCTTGTATTTGAGAGAAGTAAACTACTCCAATCATCCTTGACACCTTTTTCTTTAAAAAATCACACTATCTCTGTCAAATTCACTTTACAAATCTATTACAACATACCTCAACAATATTTTTGCGATCAGCAAAACACACCCATACCTTATGCAATCATCATGTTTTGAATGTAACAAATTCACTTCCTTGGCATTCACCAAGACATACTACAAATTGAATTCAAGTGAGCCATAGTCAATTACAGTCAATTTTGGACATTCAAATATGCATTTATCATTCTTCAAATACTACTTCTTTTCATGAAAAATCAATAACCATTTCATTACACCAATTCTTTGTCAAAAAGCTTATACAAAAGATTGTTTTTGAATATACTTCATTGTGAAAACTAGCATTAAATCCATTAAGACTTCAAAATAGAAACTTTTACTTCAAAGAAAAAGGATTTTCTTTCTTCGACATCACACACTCGCTATCCCCACTCTCCATGCGTAACACACACACACACTTTACCTTTAGAATTTGGTTCCAACCAAAAATCTACCAATGATTGTTCACCTTCACATAGAAACAAAGCTGTAAAATAAACCGACGTTCTATCTCCTGTCAAATTAGCTACCTCAGGAAATAACCGTTGAAGAGTTTGAATATAAACCCTCATCTTAACTTGCCACCAAATTCAACTTTTAAAAGGATCCACAAATCTTTATTCAGACAAATTATACAAGGTTCTCAACCTGATCGAAAGGCTAAACCAAATGAAGATGATAGTAAAATAATGATGGAAAACCCTTAAGTTGGTCACTTAAGTTACTAGTGACTAGTAACTACAAGTCACTTCCAAATTAAAACAAAACTTAACCTTGCAGCTTATTTTACATAATAACCAAATGTTTAGGGTTTTTGAGTCAATATTTCTAACCAATAAATTAACACTAAGCACTCAAATGATCTTGAAAACTGAGAAAACCAACACCAATAAAAGTCTCTAATGAAAGATACAATTTAGATAACAAACCCATTGATGATCACAAAGAATACTAAACTTTGATAAAAAGTTAGGGTTTTGATTCTTCAAACATTTGATGCTACCTTTTCCCTTCATACCTTAATGCCTTTATAGTACCTTGAAATACCTTGATGCATTTATAGTACCTTGAAGCTTTGATACCTTGAAACCTTTGATACCTTGAAGCCTTGATGAAATGATTTTGACTTGAAGCACCAAATTACTGAGTATGCAATGGAAGTAACCCATCAAAATTGAATAACTTGAATGCCATGGAGAACATCAAGAGCATAATGTAAATGAACAATGAATCATACCAGTGCCAAAAATAACAAT
The DNA here is from genome assembly GCA_007258455.2 of Sequoia sempervirens. Taxonomy (NCBI): domain Eukaryota; kingdom Viridiplantae; phylum Streptophyta; class Pinopsida; order Cupressales; family Cupressaceae; genus Sequoia; species Sequoia sempervirens. The sequence continues at coordinate 251,700,258 of VDFB02000003.1, forward strand.
CCTTCATGCAAACAACTTTGAAATCAATGACAAATCAATGCTAATGCAACAGACTCCCCCTTTGGCATTGATGCCAACTTCTTTCAACTTTGCAACTTATTGCTCTTTTTCTCTCCCTGTGAACTTGTCAAGCTTATCTCCCCCTTTGACAACAATGAAAAAGGGGCCAATATTTCCAAGCAATCACTCCCCCTATGAATAAAAAGCTATGGAACACCATGACCAACCAAGCTACATGCTGCCAAAACCCATGACAAATTAGACTCTCAAGCTTAAAACATTGTCTCCCTATCAAAGTCCACTGAATTAGAAATTGTTACAAGACTGTGCATCTAGACCATAGATATCACTTTCAAGATTAATTGAGCACTGTCAAGAACAAAAGTACTATCACTTTAGTCAAGACATAAGAGAATTGTTAAGCAACACTGTCCCAAGCACAAGATGATTCAAGTAACTGACATCAAGCAACACTGACTCAAGTAATTGAATCAAAGTACAAATGAATACAGCTTACAGTTCATTGTCACCTTGCAAAGACAAACCTATACACTGTCACTTGACTCACACCTTACTGATTACTGTCAAGAGAAGGATTGCAAAGATAAACCTGTACAAGACCACTATTCCACTGAGCACAGGCACTGTCACATGCAAATAACAATGTGTAGATTGTCACACTACAAATAAACTATTCACTGTAATCATAGTAAAGAGCATAGTAACTATGAAACAAACCATAGTAACCACTAAACTACCAATATATTGTCCTATAAATTGTCCATTGTTACAGTATGAGCATCCATGTTCAAGTAGCACCGTGTTATACAAAAAAAATTCCTTCTATTGTCTAAGCAATAAAGACACCATTGAGAGATTGTGTAGAATCATCAAGATTAGTCATCTTGACACCACATTTTATACTACCATCTCAACAAAGACTATCCACTGTCATTGCACAAAAGTATTGTTCCAGTCACTGTTTCAAAGTAGCAAACCTTGACATTTTTTAGCAACCACTACAAACTAGCTTTTTGCAAGGAATAAAAACATTGTCCAACAGTTAAGGCACAAGTATTATTAAAAAGAATCCATTCCAATGAAGATCACCACTTGAGGCACCACCAAGGACATTTGAAAATGTTTTCACCATCAAGAAACCTCCACAAATAATACAATATCTTGAAGCAGATATAGATTACCTTGAAAGAAACATGAAACATCATGAAATATCACTAAACTCAACATGAATTAAGCAAGAACATTAGAACCACTTACAACTGAGGAAGCTCATTGCAAGAGTCCCTATCTACAAGCTATTAACACAAAATTTTTAGTCACAAGACATTGAACTTGCATCAAGCACCAAGAATAAGCATGAATACCACTGTACAATAACCAAGCACCCATAACTGAGTAGAATCAAGCATCCTTAGCTAAAATCTACTTCCATTCAGTGTACAATCATTGTCAAAAGTAACAAATGAGCAAACACTACTGTGTATTCAATATACTACTATCCATATCAACATTCACCCTGTGAATCTTGTCATTTTAACATTAAGGCACATTGAACTTCAACAAAGTCACAATATTGAAAAAAGTTAACATTAAACATTGCATATTAGTACCAACTAGCAAGTTGCTGCCCTCCATATCACTTTCAAGATGCAACACTCCATCACTTAGCAACATTTTGCATCCTTTTGCACTAATAATCAAAGCAATGACCAAGGGACTAAAAGCATTGAGCATAAAAGGTTCATCAAGTAAAAAATTTTGTGAGGACAACCCAATTGATCACTACGATATACAAGAATAGTACCATACTGCAATCAAATTTAGCTCTGTGATATAAGCCATGACTAAAGAACACCCTATCAAAGGCACTATATAAAGAGACAGTTAGAGTATTATGAAGGTGTTGGTCAATATGGGAGAATACACCATTGTGATCAAGTAACATTTCTCAAGAACAGGTATTGGAAGCCAATTCTCAAATTGTCATCAAGCACAATACCACTATCAAAAAAAAATGTTGCTACATTGTAACTTGTCATACACACATTTCATTAAGGTATGGTCTACACAAAATATAGATGCAAACTATGACAATAATGTGATCATTGGAACACCTCATGATAAATTACTAAGATCTATCTTTTTGCAACATAGACATATGATACTTTTCTTCTCTCCTTAGACTACTATTTTTCTCTTTCAAAGATTGTTTTTCAAAGCTATCCTTCTTCCTAATAAAAACTCGGTGCCAAACACAGTATTGGTTAGACTAGTCACAACTTGATACTCTGCAAGGATACTCACAAGTATCTCTTCTTTCTGATTTACTACAACTATAGATGGTGCCATTCAAGCTACTTCTAAATACTCAATAAATTTTTGGTTCTTTCCTTCCATTGCTGCTACATATGAGATTAATGTTCCCAAAATAATACCAATAATACCACTTCTAACACAATCATGAAAAACACTCTTTTTCCCCTTCATGAATTACTTCATTTATTATGGACATTAGTAAAAAATGAGCAACATTTCTCAAACATGGAAAGCACTTCCATGTATCACTGCACATTGTCACCATTACACTGAAACATCATAAATATAGAGAAGATTAAGAAACATTCCATTAGGAACTCTTTGAACTCTTTTATTTTTTACTTGATGAGACCTTTTTGCTATTGACTAAGGGGTTTGTATAATACAACAAAAAGAGAAAATACCCCTCAATTTATGTTATCCTTTATGCAGCTAAGGATACTTCTTGTGCAACATGCACAAGATTGAGTTCTTTTTATTGTTTCCTTCTCCACACTTTCTTAATACTTGGCTTCTTATGATGATTTCTACAAAATAGTGCTTTATGTCCAACTTCATAACATCTATAGCATATGACTTTGTTTCTACTATTTAACCATTCATAAGAGCTTTTAGTACATCCAACTTTCTCTCCATGAACCCAACATTCTTTTTCTCTATGACCAAATTCATGGCATGAATAACAATAACCATGAAAAGAATTGTCAAACCTAAGCTTTTGATGCTATATTGAATGGAAAGATCTTCTCAAATTGTTGTTGCTGGCTTGAGCAGGGGTACCTCCTTTTGTCATCTCCTTATCTCCAGCCTTAGGAGCAACAAAATTATAGTCTAGATCTATTTTCTTCCTTGGATTTTTTATGATCTTAGAATTTCGCCCTTCTTCAAAACCTAACCCAGTAGTGTCCTTGTGATTTTTTTGCTTGCTCAACATCTCATATAAACACTTGGTACATTTTTAAAACTGAAGTGTCTTGTGTAACTTGGAAGAAGCTTTTTGTAATTCATTTCTCAAAGAAACTATCTTTGATTCATACTTTTTACAATCAAGCTCTTTTTCCTTAAGTTGATTATTGACTTCTTCTATTTTCTTAACTTTTGCAATTTGAACCTTCAAATCTATTATCATTTTTTCTGTATCTTGAAGGTATGAAATTGTTTTAGTCTTGGACACCTTTTCTTCATGGAGCTACAACTTTAACCTTTGATTCTCAAATATAAGTTTCTTAATCTCTTCAAGGGCACAAATAAGCTCACACTGATAAAATTTGACTCAAAATACGACAAAAGTTCGTTGGAATTTTGATGCCATTTCGTCAATTTTTCGACAAAATTTGAAATGTCGAAATTCTAACCCAGCCGACGATGCTAGGTCAAAATTTTGACGTTTCAAATGTCGTCAAAAAAGCGACGAAATGGCGTCAAAATTTTGATGAACTTTTGTCTGATTTTGAGTCAAAATGTATCAGTGTCACCTTCAATATCAATTCCACAATCATCTTCATCATATTCTTTTTCAAAATAACTCACAAAGTGATCTCCTTTTTTGTCAATATTACCAACTATAAAATCATCTTCTAACCTTGGTTTAGGTTGTGCTTGTTTTTTAGTATATTGCTAGGTATTTCTTTTTCTTTTTTCCATTGTACTCCACCACCAAGATCAACCAAAGTTGAATAATTCTTTTTTAGGAATCTTACTACTTTGATACCACTTGTTGGAGTATATGACCATTGAGAGGGGGGTGAATTAGTGGTCAGATAAAATCAATCTCAAAACCTTAACACTCGATCATACAAAACTTTAGATATGCATTTCATAAAAAAAACACAAAGATGTGCATATTACAACATCACATATGAATTAGGAATACTGAATCATGCACAAAGCAACATATCATCAAGGAGAAATGAGAAACCATATTTATGAGTGGAAAAAACCCTAAAAAGGGTGAAAAAACCACTCTAAACAATTGCTTTTATTATCTTCAAAGGGAACCAACCTATCGAACCCCAATCCTAATACTTGCAAAACAACATAAACATTTTTAGATGGTGAAATGCAAGCAAGAACAAGGATTACCCATGGAATCCATTTACAAAGTTCAAATTAGGAAAAGCAATGAAGAATACAATGAGATAACAATAAAAGAGATTGAATCCTAATTAAACTAGCAAACTCATGATCCCATGGGGGAATTGGTGCCAATTTGATGTGAAAATTGGCCCTTTCCCAATTCCTATGATGCAAGATTGATGTGTGATTATAATTAATCCACTTTGTTGATGCTTGATGAGTGCTCCAATGGAAAAATCTGCATAACCTAGCTAAGATTCAATGATAATGGATGAAATTTGCTAATGATTTGAGCATAGTAAGTTTACTCAAATTGTGGATGCCAAAATGAAGAGATTAGCCTCTTATTTATAGATTGACAAGTTGAAAGCATGCCCAAAATAGAGCAATGTGGGACTAAGAATTAGCCAATGGAAAAGTGCCACTTGTCAACTTGTGAGTGGATGGAGGATGTGCAAGTTTTGATGATTGTGCCAATAAATGAATATTTTGAATTTTGAATTTGTTGAAATGACATGCAAGAGGGAAGAAAGAATGCATTGAATGCCACTTGGCTCAAGGCAAAGGACATGTAAGATGGAGTTAATGCCTTGTTGGAAGGACTTATCCCACTTGGAATTTGAATTCAAATTTGGGGAATATTCCTCAAAAGATGCTTTGTTGAAGAAAATAGAGATTTAATAAATCAATTAAATCTATTTTCATGTGCAAGTGGGAAAAGCTAGAGGATGGGACATGATATGAGATTAAATTAATCCAAGTTAATTAATTTAATGAAGAGATTAAGTGATGTGACCTATTTGACTTAAATTTGTGGATTTATTTAAATCAAATATGAGAGGAATGTGATAATAGATTAATTAAATAAAGATTCATGATTTATTTAATTAACATAGATGATGTTAGATTAAATTAAATAAGGTTTTAATTTATTTAATTTAATAAATAGACTTTAGAGATTTAATTAAATAAAATTTACTATTTAATTAAATGGGGATAGTTAGATCAAACAAGTTGATTTAAATATCGAGAGAGAAGGTGACTTAATTAGATATCTGATTTATTTAATTAAGAGAGGAATATTGATGAATTTAATCAAATAGAAGTATTTGATTAAATGGTTAGTCCGAGGGATGATTCAAGATGAAACGATGTTAGTGGTTAGGATCAGATGCACAATGTCAATCAATACATTTTATGTGTCTACACAACCCACCAAGAGCACCAAATCTCCTTCAAAGCACCAATCTTGAAAACACCGAAGCACCAACTCTAGACTTTGAATACAAGAAAAGTTATATTATAGAGGGTTTCTCTGTTTCACTTTAAACCAATGCTTTACCAAAGTCTCAACACAGATTGAAAAGGTATTTTTACATCAATCTTACATACAATCAACTCTCACACAGTTGTCATATATTCAAACACTAAAAAATACCGCTTTATCTTGTATTTGAGAGAAGTAAACTACTCAAATCATCCTTGACACCTTTTTCTTTCAAAAATAACACTCTCTGTCAAATTCACTTTGCAAATCTGTTACAACATACCTCAACAATCTTTCTACAATCAACAAAACACACCCATACCTTTTGCAATAATCATTTTTCAATTATAACAAATTCACCTCCTTGAAATTCATGAAGATATACCACAAACTGAATTCAAGAGATCCATAGTCAATTACAGTCAATTTTGGACATTCAAATTTGTATTTATCATTCTTCAAATACTGTTTCTTTTCAAGAAAAACTTAGTCACCATTTCATTACACTAATTCTCTGTCAAAAATATTATACAAAATATTGCTGTCGAATATACTTCATTGTCAAAACTAGCATTAAATCCATTAAGATTTCAAAATAAAAAAAATTACTTCAAAGAAAAAGGAATTTCTTTCTTCTGCATCACACACTCCCTATCCCCACTCCCCATGTGCAACACACACACACAATTTACCTTCAAAATTTAGCGCAAACCAAAAATATGCCAATGATTGTTCACCTTCATATAAAAACAAAGCTTTAAAAACAACTGACATTCTATCTCCTGTCAAATTAGCTACCTCAGGAAATAACCATTGAAGATTTTGAATATAAACCCTTGATCTTAACTTGCCACCAAATCTAACTTTTAAAAGGAGCCATAGATCTTTATTCAAAAAAATTATACAAGGTTCTCAATCTACTCGAAAGGTTAAACCAAATGAAGAGGTTGGTAAAATAATGATGGAAAAACCTTAAGATGGTCTTGATTAAGTTACTAGTGACCGCCAACTACAAGTCACCTCCAAATTAAAAAAAAACTTAACCTTGCAGCTTATTTTACATAATAACCAAATGTTTAGGGTTTTTGAGTCAATATTTCTAACCAAGAAATTAACCCTAAGCACTCAAATGATCTTGAAAACTGAGAAAACCAACACCAATATAAGTCTTTGATGCAAGATACAATGCAAAGAACAAACCCGCTGATGATCACAAAGAATAACAAACTTTGATACAAAGTTAGGGTTTAGATTCTTCAAAGCTTTGATGCTACCTTTTTCCTTGATACCTTAATGCCTTTATAGTACCTTGAAATACCTTAATACCTTTAAAGTACCATGAAATTTTGATACCTTGAAACCTTTGATACCTTGAAGCCTTGATAAAATGATTTTGAATTGAAGCACCAAATTACTAATTATGCAATGAAAGTAACCCATCAAACTTGAATAACTTGAATTCCATGGAGAACACTAGGAGCAGAATGTAAATGAACAATGAATCATACCAATTCCAACAATAACAATCCTTCATGCAACAAGATTTGAGATCAATGACAAATCAATGCCAATGCAACAGGGTGCTACTGGCATTTGGGTTTGACAAGAATTGGGTAAATTGGGGTTTTAATTGTATTGCTAGCCCTAAATTTTTAATAATTGTGAATGACACTCCAAAAGGTTTCTTTGAGGCATCCAAAGGAATTAGATAGGGAGACCCCCTCTCACCATTTTTTTTTATCATCATGGCTATATAAGAAGGGGAATTAGTGTAGTAGCAAGCATTGGGAGGATAAAGTGAATTCAAATAATGAGCAATGTGCATGTTGTAAGCCATCAACACTTTGCAGATGAAACTATAATTTTTGAGGCAACTAAGTGTTGTGAAGCTCACACGATGAAGGAAAATTTAGATCTCTATTTAGAGGCTTCTAGCCAAGAGGTAAGTGAAGTGAAATAAGAAGTCTACTTTTTTCATACTCCCCCATGCAAAGAGAAAGATATCCTTAGAGTATGGATATTCAGGAAAGGTTAATTACCATGCACATACCTTGGCTTTCCTTTAGAAAAATGAGTGGGTTGTGACAAGCTATGATACCCCTTGGTAAACAAGGTAAACAATTGGATGTCATCATGGAAGGGGTGATGGATTTCATGGGTTGGAAAGTTAGTTATGCTAAAGGTTGTTATTTATACAATTCCTATTTATTTATTGTCATATCTTACTTTACCCAAGGGGACATATCAAACTTTAAATCAAAATATGAGGAATTTATTATAGAAGGAAATGCAAACAAGAAAAAGTTTGTGCTAATTGCATGGGATAGGATCTGTAAAGCAAAGGAGGCCGGGGGATTATGATTAAGGGATCTTTCGAGGAAAAACAAGGCCTTAGGGGCCAAATTGGTTTGGAAGTTGTGCACATAGAGCAAGTTGAAATGGGTCTAGATTCTTCATAATAAATATCTAGGGAATGAAATTGAAAGTAGCATCTTCGCTACCACCAAACTTCCTCAAGGTTTAAGAATTTGGAATTTCATGGTGGAGTGGAGGTAGCTAATAACAAAATTATTATAGTAGGATATACATGATGGTAGCACTGCTCTATTTTGGGAGGACTCATGGGGGGTACCCCATAATCAACAATTTGTAAGACTTGCAACATATAAAAGGTCTACTCATGTAACTTTTGGAGATGGATGTGAGAGATTATACTTGGAAATCAACAATGTTGATGGGATTTGTAGATAGAAATGGAAGTAATTTAGAAGGCTCAATATTTTAGTTGTTGAAACATCAAAGCTATAATCAATTCTCAAAGATAGAACCATAATTATTTGGGAGGACAAGGATAGGCTAGTTTAGACTGCTGCTAGTTCAGGGTAGTATAACATTAAGGATGGTTTCTTGGTGCTAGGGAAGTAGGATGGGAGGACCTCACTCCTATAGAAATTGTGTTTAGACAATAGATGCCTCTAGAAATTCAGGGCCTTTTCATGGACCACAATCCAAGGAAGGATTTTGACAATGGATAGGCTTAGAAAAATGGGCTATCATGGCATGTCATGGTGTGTAATGTGAAATTCAAGTGAGGAAGAAGCAAATCATATATTTCTTGGTTTCCCCTTTGCTCAGAGTTGCTGGAAGTGACTATGTGTGAAATTGAGTTGGGCAGGTACCCTCCCGAATGATATTTTATCCCTTTTCAAATCATGGACCTTATTAAAAAGGAAAGTGATATATTTTTCTATATGGATAATTATCCCATCTATTCTAATTTGGGAGATATGGAAAGAGTGGAATAGGAGAATATTCCATGGTAAGGAAATGAACACACCATCCTTTCAAAACAAGGTGGAGGTAGCCATAGCTAAGGTTGTGAATAGTAGGGTTTCAAGAATAAATCCTTAGAAATTGGAATTCATGAAATGGGATATGAAACTGAGAATGGGGTGGTTTGGTCTCAAGGTCCCAAAATTTGGTAGTCAAGGGGCAATGAGACAACATGAACTTTGTGCCCAGGAGTTTTAGAGGCCTCCCGTTCAGTCATGGGTCAAACCAAACTTTGATGGGGCATTAAGAGAAAGCCTAAGAAGGTCACGTGTAGGATGCATAATTCATAATTGGAAAGGGGCTATAGTAGGGGAACTTTCAAACCCTCTTCCAAATGGGAAAAATAATACAATAGAACTACAAGCAGTGATATGGGGGCTTTAGTTCTGCTTGGAGCTTAGGCTCAAAAGCATCAAAGTGGAAGATGATTTGTTTTTGGTGATAAGTGATCTTAGGATGAGAAATGTTTTAAATTGGAAGTTGCAAGGGTTGGTGGAGAGAGCTATAGATCTATTGGGGAAGTTTGAACACTTTGTGGTGAAACACATATACACAGAAGCCAACTCTGAGGTAGATAAATTATCAAATCTTGGTGCAAATAGGGTTTTTAAGAAATAATCTTCTCCCTTTTCTCAAATGGATTAATGGTTGTCATGCATGGACTCATGCATTAAATCCCAATGGTAGGAGGGTTGTTAGAGTTGGTTGTAGGGTGAGTGTGGCCTAAGTTACTAGCTTGACATCTTTTGCCTCACCAGATGCTTGGCTCAATCCAGGCAAGAGATGGGATTTTGCACTATTGGTTGGTGTAAAATCACTCAAAGATGAGTGAAAAGTTCTTGGTGCACGTGGCACTTGTTCACTCATTTTTGTTCTATACTTGAGCCTTGCTATGGGGAAGCACATTGGGCTGATAGGTGGCAAAGCTCGTGTCAAGTTTTATGCATGTGGATCCCTAAGACTTTCCCTAGAGTTAAATCTCTCAAGCTTTCATTGACTTGACCTGGGGGCACGTTGCATTTTCCTAATATCTCAAGCATCATACTAAAAATTGTTTTGGGAAGGTACATTGGGATGACAAGTGACATGACCAGTGTCAGGACATATACACGTGGTGCCTTGGTGCTACTTTGTGTATAATATCAAAGATTTTATTGCGAGGAGGTATGACAATGTGATAAATTGAAGTCTTGGATGTGAATTACATGCTTCCCTTTAGAGAGATCTACCTAAAATGTATTGTTGGGATTTCCATTTTTAGAGGTTCTCCATGCTATGACCTAAATTTAATGCTGAAATAACGTTGCAACTCTTTCACTCAAGATAATTTGATGTGCATAGTGGATTAATTAAGATGTCTTATCACTCAAGCTAGCTTAAGTGTCTTAACATGTGGGTTAGCTTTGGGAGTTATGGTGAAGTATTTACTAAGTCAGGCTCCTTTCCATGTGAGAATTTGAGGGAGGATTTCATAGTCTAAAAGTGCTACACGGATATATTGTAATCTTGGAAATATTTTAATTTCCAAGCTTCGACATGAGCGAGTTGTTATTTAAAGGATGAACCTAAAGGCCCAACATTTAGTATGCTTGGAGTATTTTATGGATAGAGTAATGGACACCCCTATAAGGCTGATCGGTTCTCATCAGTAAATGAATTTTCTAGGTGAAGTCTTAGAGCTTAGGTTGAGGATTCTTCTTGAGAGTGACTTCGTATTGCTTGGTGTAGTGAAGTTGATACTAGGGCCTATTTTCTTAGTGGAAGATGAAAGATATTGGGTGGAAACATACATATCTTCATGGTTTATTCCATGTTTTCTTGATCTATAACTACCAAAGAATGAGGTTTTATAAATAACAAGGAAGTTGGTGAAGCCATAGCTATTGGGAGGCCTAGAGGAGGTAGGGTGTTGCTTAGCTAGGTACTAGAATTCCAAGGCCATGAAACCTAGGCTTGCTCAATGTACCAAGTGTTGTGGTCAAGCTCTACCCTTTCTTGCTCTATGTCAAAGGAGATGACCTATTGCTTCAGTGAACACAAGTGTTGGAGGGGGTGAGGTTCTTAAGGAAGTGGTTGCATATGGAACTAGTTCAGGATTTCGCATGGGTTGGCAATTTCATTATATATCTGCAAGAGAACGGTGTTGAATAAGGTCAACTGTTTCAATTTTGGCATAATCATTTTGTGTTTGCCTATGGATTTATGAGATTTTTGTAAACTATTTTTTGTAGGATTGCATGATTGTCCCCATTTTGATAATTGGCTCCTTTTTGGATTGCTAAGAATGAGAGCATTGGTCAAGCTCTTGCTTGTACATAAAAAATGTAATATCCTTTTTTAAATATTAATAAAAATACACTCTTACATAGCAAAAAAATAAAAATATAATTATTCTACAATAATTAAAAATTTAATAATACAATTAATTATAAATTAAAATTATTCTAATAACTATTAATTATTTTTTGTGATTCCATAAGAAGACATAAATAATTAAAATAAATTTAAAACTTAAGTCTAAATTAAATATTAAAGTAGATAAACTAAATGTTAAGTCAAAATATATCAAAATACAAATATTAGTTAAAAATAATAATTAAGAAAATAATAATAAATAATAAAATTATTGAGCTAATAAATAATTAAATTAAAAAGTAAAATTAATTTTAAATTTATTAGAATTGAAATATTAATAAAATATAATTCTATTTTTCATTTCAATATTATCAAATTCTTTTCTTTTCTTTGTTTTTAAAACAAAACGCCTACTTTTAAATTGTTAAATCATTTTAAAAATAGAAATAGAGAAAGTTATTAGAATTGAAATATTAATAAAATATAATTCTATTTTTCATTTCAATCTTATCAACTTTTTTTATTTTCTTTGTTTTTAAAATAAAAAGCTTATTTTTTAAATTGTTGAATCATTTTAAAATAAAATAGAGAATGACAAAAAAATACTAATGGTTGAGATTGATTGCATCGTCTTGCATCCTCAATTCTTAACCATTGATTTCAAAAAGCATGTCATCCATTTCATATAGGGAACATCTTTGACATAATTTTGTGACATGGTTATTATTATTGTAATATTTTTTATGGATATAGCTACCTAAGATCAATGAGCTTTAATTAAAGAAAAAAAAAGACCCAAAATAAGAAAAAAATATTCCATCAAATGATGCAAACATATAATGATTGTTACATTACAATGAGAAACCCTTATACATATAATTAAGGTAGAGGCATAAGACAACGTAAGATTATGATATTGTGTAAATATCATGACTTGAGAGAAAAAAGTATATTTCCTAATTAGACCTAGTTAACATGTGTAAAAAGGACACATCTAGATGAAATCAAATGGATAGAAAAAATATTCACAACCCTCCTTAAGTAGAAATTAGAGAGAAAGAGTACCTAGTACAAAATAATATCTCACAAATAGAAAAATACCTTGGCCAAAGGAGAGAAAATAAAAAAGAGTGAAAGGAAGGAAGAATAATGATGAGCCCCCAAGGAATACTTTCTTCACTAATGTAAAAAAAAAAATCTCTAAATTATGAGAAGAATAAAACCCCATTTAAGAGTAAAGTATCCCCCATAAGAGGGAAGAAGGGAGAATTGCAACTCAATATCAATGTGTAATCTCTTACACTAATGGTAGATTCTCAATATTGAATACTAAATATCATTTTAAATTTGTGAACAAAATTTCTACCCTTAAGAAGGAATAAATGCATAGATATGTGAAAAATATCTTCTCATTCTAGATATAAATATGAGAGAAGAAAATTTTGAATATATGTCTCTCCAATCCACTCAAGTGTTAGCATATTAGTGTCAAAAGATGTCACAATCAAATAATGAAATCCAAACTTAATTGATGAAGAAGGTGGTAATCTATAGCCTTGTGTTAATTAATGAATAACAAGATCTAGAGATAATCATGGTGATGCAATAGCTATAATGGAGCTATTATTAAAGAGGAGATGAATTTATTCAAGTTTATTGACCAAATATGCAACATTAAATTAAAAAAAAAAACTAATATGTCTATCAAGAACTTAAAAACTAAGCTATATTTGGAAGACTAATATGAAGATACTTTTATGATAAATCATTAAAAGATACAGATGTATAAACAATAAAATTTGAAGAAGCAAGATATGTAGGAGATAAAATCTTAATGAATGTCATCCATCTATATTGAACATCATGCAATATATCTATTTATGAGCACCTGTGTATGAATATGTTAATTTTGGAATTGAAGTATCCTCAATCTCAAGATATTGACTTGTAGATAGTGAAGATGAACACTCAAAATATTGATTAGGAGTCATAAAGGTAGAATAATCAATTGGTTTATCTATATGAGGAATATCAAGAGAAGCTTCAATTGCATAAAATTGTTCAAGACTCTCCAAATAAGCAAGCTTCTTTGTTGTATCATTGTCATATGGTAAGCTATCAAAATAATCATAGGGTACAAGACTATCCATAATATAATCTATTGGGAATGGAGATTTATTCACATCTACATGTACATCCCAAATTTTAGTTTAAATAGTGTGAGGGAACTCAATATGTGATATCATGGAACACACAGTTTCAATTTCAATGCTAGAACCAATCAATAGTAGGACATGGAAATTCCTATTAGTCTATACTTGATCCTACAAATAAGTACCTAGTTAAGGGAAAAATATATATAAATGAGGCAAGGGATGAAGCCAACTAAAATATTTTAAGTTTTTGTCTTGTTAAGACTTATAGTTCTCTTTGTTATAGGTGATAATTGAAGGATAAAATTAAAAATCTAGTACTGACTAAGATAGACTCCTAGTGAATCAATTTAAGTTGAAATAATAGAGAAATGGAACCCTTGCAACAAAATATGATGGTCCCATATTTTTCATTTTCTAAAAGTATAAAACAATATATAAAAAAGTAAATTAAAATTGAAAGAATAGGTAGTTGGTTTAAATTATGGAAAAACCAAGTTGGTGGCTATGAATAGCTTATAAATAATTTTACAACACTTATAAGAAGTTAAAAAAATAGACTGTGAGAAATTTTATTGATTTCTAAAGGAAAAATTCCCTATTAGATAGATTGAAAAATCCCCCATCACTATTACGTTATTAGGTTGATGGTGCCAACATGTGGAGCTATGGTGTATGGATTAGATAGTTTAGCTCACAAAGTCACCTAGTAAAAGTGGTGACTATGATGTGGTGGCAAACCAGAGGTTAGCTACTATAAAATAGTGGGTTGATGGAGAGTGTCAATGGTTGTGGTAATAATAGGTGGAACTATGGCCATAGGGCTTAAGATCCTTCGCTAGATGTGATTGGGGGCTAGTCCCCATGTTGTTATGAAATATGTTTCAACCTTGCTCTTATTGAAAAAATTACAAAATGTGCAATTTTGGGTTTCTAAAATAGAAAAAATATTTTTTTTACACTATAGAATTAGTTGTTGGCCAAAATAAATATTTTTTGTTGTTTATCACTATTAAGGGAGGTTCCTATTGTGTATGTCTCTTTGATATCTATAGTTTTTTAAAAATGGGTCTGTTTGGCCTCTTGGATCAAAAGTTATGGCCTTGAAAACATTTCATAAGAAATGTAAAAAATATGTTGGACACATAAAAGAGTTGTAAAGGGGAGTTACACTTGTTGAAAAATTTGTGATGTGTATTTTGATACATAATAATGCATACTTAGTTGGAGATAATGAAACCAAGGTCGAAGTTGAGTGGATTATAATGGGGTTATGACAAGCAAAAGGAATATGCTATTTTTAGCCTATAGACTCATCTTGAGATTTGAGATTTTCTCACCACTTTTTGGGTTTGTTTAGCTCATAGTTTTCTAATTACCATTTTATGATTTCATATATTGTATCTCCTATATTTTAGGTTCTTGATATGGATATTGTTAAGTTTTTAGACTTCCTCTAGTATTCTAGTTGGTGATACTCTTTTGAAGGTTAATAAATAATAAATTTGTTGCTTTAGAGGGTGAGGGTTTTCTACCAAAATGGTTTTCCGCATATACACTTATATTATGGAATCTATTTTATCTTCTATTTATATGTATTTCTTCTTTATATAATTGTTAAAAAATTAAAATTTGTACAAAAATATCCTTAAAAAATTTAGTGTAGGAAGAATTTTTATATACCTTGGCTCCTTTCATATGTGACCATGAGCTCCAATAACTCTAAAAAATAGAATATGATATCACCATAAAGTCAATATAATGGAAGTGGGACCCTTGTGAGTATGGCACCCATAATTTTGTGCAACTAGCATATGTAGACTAATATGGGACATAGATAATGACATAAACTTGTACAACATAACCAGACTAAGCATCTAATTCCTAAGATTATGATGTAGTTCCTACATAGAAATATAATGTATTCTATGGTAAAAAAAAAAAAATTATGACTAGATAGAAATAATATGATTGGTATGGGCCTTACTAAATAAAATTGTACAATGGTATAAATGATAAAGAAAGGGAAAAAATTCCCCTGATATCCTAGGCCAAAGTTCTTTGATTTTGATGATTTTATAATTGATCTAGGAGTTTTTGGACCTTCTAAATAGATTGCAAGGTCATATTTGACCCAAAATACTCAAAAGAATTAGGTACCTACTAGATCTAGAATGCACCTTCCAACTTCAAACCCTTGTAGCTATGACCTCCAATATATAAATTAGATACAAAAATAGGAAAAAATAACTTTCCCAGACACTCTAAACATAACAATGTAATTAAATTTATTCCATTGAGATAAAAAAATATGTTCTCAATATAAAACCCCAAAGATGAAATTTTCCAAAATTTGACATTTTTATTAGGTTTTTAAAATTATTTAGGCCATTATTTATTGGAAAGAGAAGAACATATGTATTATTTTAAAAAAATATAAATTTACAAACTAGATCTCAAAAAAGGATAATAAGAAGAAATCCCACAAAGTTTGATATCATGTAAGAGTTGGCTCTTAAGATATCCACCCAAACTCAAAGAGTTTCAATAAAAAAACAAATAGATGCAAAATGAGATTTATTTTATTTTATTAAAAGATGTAAATATAAAGTGGTAATTATTTTACAATGAAATCCCCTTGTATATATAGGCAAGGGTGTGATATAGGACAATATAAGATTATGAGATGTGTTTTAGTCTCATGAGTTAATACATAAAATGTAAATGGCCTAAGTAAACTTGAATAACAAGTGTGAAAAAGAATCCAAAAAGAAAAATAGATATGTGGAAGACCACACACAAAAAAATTGTAATAATTGGAGTAAAAAAATTCATATAAGAATAATATTATAATGATGATAAAAATAGTTATAACACATAATCTCGTATGTAGTGACCCATCTTGTAAACAATATTTACTTGAATACCATTTCAATCCTTGAAAAAAATTCAAAAAAATTGCTTAGTTGTAATAGGGCGTTGAATTACACTCATAATTGTTGGTGTAAATAGGATTTTTACCTATCTAGGTCCTATTTATATGTTAAGTCCACTTAGGTCCTAGGAGGGAATCTTTCTAGTTAGCATTAATTAGGAGAGAATATTTCTAGTTAAGCATTAGTTGTCACTTATATTTTGGAATTTAATGCTTGTGTCCTAAGTCATATATTTGTTGGGGGTCTCATTATTCAAAATTAAGGCACATGTCAAGATCTTGTCTAGTCCTATCTCACACTTTTCCTTTATAAGCAATGCATCATTTGTATATCATCATACAATTCAATTCATTGTAAGTCCAATATATCACTACAATCTTAAGTATTGCATATTGGCCATATCTTGTATCCATTGTTGCAATTTCATGTTCTTTCTTTTCCCTCTTGTAAAAGGTTATTTTTTGTTTTTGTCAGTGGTCCTAGAGGTTTGAGTCCTTGAGTGAATATAACATGGTATCAAAGCTTTAGAATTGCAAAACCCCTTCTTATATTTGAGGGTGATTTGAGCTTGAGCTTTTGTAGGGTGCACATTAGGGTAAGATGGACCTTACGGTTGAGTTCAGAAGGCCCATAAACCCTTATTTTTGTTGATTATCAAGGTGAAGAAAGCTTGCAATATGAACTTAAATAGGTGAATGCAAATCTGAAATATGTAGATTAACCTTTAGCCTTAGTGTGAAGAAAGAATGAGAGAGAGAGAGATAGAAGAATCATAACACATGCAACAACATATTTACGTGGAGAAACCCCAAAGGGAAAAAACTCCACCACCGAAAGAGAGGCAAGTATATTACTAGTATTATGAAATATTACATGCAGAAATAGACTTCTCTTATCATCCCTGTAAAATAATGCAACACCTTGTTACCTTGCAAACCTGCAAAACTGAATTTAAATAACTCTAGCTCAAGGCCCCTATTTAAAGAGATTTGTGAGGATGAAAACCACCATGGTTTCACCAAACAATAGGAAGCAATACCACCTAGAAAAACCCATGCCTCCCTTCATGATATGGTCATGACATCCTAAAAATAGCCTCTTATAGATGCTCTTATAGTTGCCATAAGGCATAACTTATGCATGAGCACCTGGGGTCAAAGATAGCATATTCTGTCATAGGAATCTATCATACTTGTCATAGGAATCTGTCATATTTTCATAGCATCTGATGAAAACTGTCATACATGTCATAGATGCTATTACAACATCCTAACAACCTCATTCTAGAAAATTCCAAGTGGGACACCTAGCTATTTTGTCCTTTTCCTAAATGACAAACGGTAACGGTAACACTACATTTACATTGTCTCTTTCACCACCGTTGGTTAAACGGTTTCACCTCTTATGGGTAAATGTTGAAAACACTTTAGGAGAATAATTAATTAAAGGATTTACAAGGTTGATGGCACCTAAATCCTAACAATTTTTAAATAAAAATACTTGGTATTTTGTGAAAAAAATTGAACCATTTTTGCAGTTGTTGTGTGGTCTCACAACATGCCCTAAGAATGTAAGGATTGGGGACCCAAGTTGAAAATTATTGCTTAAGAAAGATGCTAGTTGGTTGGTGGCATCATGGAAAATACATGGGAAGTTAGAAATCTTGAAAATAATTCATGATCAAGTGTATTGGGTGTCAGGAGTCTAGGTGAATGGGTTGGGTAATTTGAATTTGAGTAAATGATCAGGATGAGTTTGTGGAGAAAGTTCAATGAGTTGCTATAGTCAGGAGTCAAAAGCCCACGAGATTGAAAAAAGCTAGTAGATGGTGAAAGCCAAGTTGGGATTTGCTTCAAGAATTCTAGTACATTGACTAGTCAGGTTTTAAAGGTAGTCTCAAGTAAATGGGTGTTGGGTACCCGAGTACCTAGGTAAATGGTGCATTAAGGCAAGAATGTTCAAATTTGTTGTTTGGTTTTACCCGAATCCAAAAAACATCCAGGAACCTGCCTAAAGGTGATGGTTACGAGAATATTAAAGCGTGTTACTTGCGGATTGGTTTTGAAAGGATTAATCATAATTATGGTTTTATGATAATAAGGTTTTTATTAATGTTTTAAAAGGGAATTGACATGTGGAATTTTATGTGTAGGAGAAATAGGTTGTTGGATAACATTCGGGTATGGATGGTCAGGAAAATTTGGATTGTGAGCAGATCCAACAATATTATCCAAGTTAGATGGCATGTACTCTGGAAGTTCATGCAAGGAAGGAGTGTATGGAAAAGAAACTCAGGTAACTGGGGAACTAGAGATTCGAGTATTATGCATGTGATGAAGGAGATGCTAAGATTCAAGGTACTACACTTACTGGTATTTTCTCTGAAGCCATAGCTTGGAGGTAGGAACATAGGGCTAGTGGATTAAAATTTCTATATCTAGCTGATCACTCTGAATATCCAACTACTTCCTACATTTTGTTTGAATATTAAGTTGATAATCTACTCAATCCGGTTTGACATCCTAATTTCATTTTGAAGATATGAGCCTGAAAGTTTTAAGTGCTAAAGAAAGTCAAAGTTCTTGTTGACTTATTCCAGGAGTTTCTTTTTCCATCTGTCATGTGCCACATGTTGTGCTACAATTTTTTCCCTAGATTCTCTTTCACGTGTATTGATTGAACTCCTTGGGTTCCCTATTCTTATAAAAGTTCAAGAGTTGTTTTATTTTTATAAGTTTGGAATTTGTGGATTCTGAAGAGCTAATTTTTTTGTGAGTTTTACTCTTTTTCCTATTGTCTGTTCCATTCTAGACTAAAAAATTGTATGTTCTAGTTGAAACTAATTAATATTAAGGCCAATTTAAAGCAATTTCCTAATACAAAAGCATACATAGATGATTGTTTGTTCCTATCGGAAAATACTATGTGCTGCGTTAGATTTGGGTGCATAATGACACTATCCAGTAGAAAATAATCCATATTTATTTAAACCCTTGCATCATTCTATGCCTAGCTATGAATCAATCTAGTGAAGCATAGAGTGGGTTGCTTTGATTTAATTTGTTTCATAGAGCATGCATGGATAATACTAGGGAGAAATATTTAAATTTTAATGTCTTTTAAATAATGCTTTATTTAAGAATAGATGTTTAATATTTTTAGAAAATGTTTCAAAAATGATAAATGCATGGAGTATTATTGTAAATATTTCATTTCCATGAAGTTGTAGAGTGATTAATGCTAAATATGCTTGAATATGTGCAAGTAATTTAAATTCATGAAATATTATTGCAAATCTTTAGTTTCATGAAGTTTTTAAGTGACATGTGAGTGATCAAATTGAGCATAAATGTAATAATTGTTTGGATACCAGCTAACCTACAAGACCATAAACCCCTCATTTTTAACAACAATTTACACAATGAATCTTGAGTGAACCTAGTGCATCAAGACTTGAAATTCCCGAGCCTTGGGATCGAACTAAGATCACCTTAGATTTAGGTTTTCCTAGTGGATATTTCAAGTAAAGGTAGGTAATTCCTATGTTATTTTGTGTGAAACACTCGCATAAATAGAAGTGGTGCTAGGAGGGACCTTTTGTCCTTAAGTAGGTGTTGGTGTCCAATGTAACGTCCCACCGAGAACCCTAGAGGACAAAACCTAAGCAACTAAAAATGATATATATATATATATATATATTAAATGAAATGTTGCACCATTGAAACTATACAAAACTTAATTACTAACCTATGCCCTCTAGGGTGCACAACTACATTACTTATTTCCCATTGTCCAAATTTATAAAACCCTATAACTAAGTACTAACCAAATTCTAATCATCATTAAACATCACATTTACTCATCCCATATAATCAAATAAACCATGAGATGCAAACATACCATAAATAGAAAATAATAACTGATTGCATTCATTTCAATTAACATGTACAATATCACTGAATACATAATTCTTCACATACATGAGATACATCAATTTCAGCTTACAATTACATCTTGTTCAATAATACTTCCTTGTTACATGGGAGGAGTACTCAACACATGATACATGATACATGATATAGACACAGTACAATGATTACAATTCTCAAAAGAAGATGCAGTGCAATAGTCTTCAGATCAAGTGAAGCCACCACAACATTAGTAGGAGAAGGGAACCCAATGGAGAACGTAACACATTCCACCCAACCATGTGAACCCAAAGGTTCACCCCCGGTGCTAGGAGGTAACAAGGGGTCCCACCATCACCAAAAGACAAGGACTAGACATCACAAGATTGACATAATTCATGAGCACATGAGGAACAAAAACAACAAATAACAGTGGCTATACTTCCAGATGCACATAAATATCTAGGGCAAAACATCAAGCAAGGAAACTCATGGTTGTCGTAGGGGAAGTGCCATCACATAGCCAGTTATAGGTTATCCAGGTAGATCTTCCTAGGCCCCGACCCCCATCCTTGGTTATCCTGGTAGCCTCTACTAATCTCTGGCCCCTCATGCCAACTTATGTGGAATCAACTTACCTCTCGTGGAGACGAGGTAGTTGATTTTTCCATTCTAGGCCTTCCCAACTCACCTCAAGGCTAAACGGGCACTTGAGGTTGAGTGAGGTATAAACTTATCTTGTTAATATTTTAGCTACCCAATTCCCCCTAGTTTATTTTATGTTATCACTTATTAACAAAATTCCACATGGATTATCTAGGTGCCCCTTTGTGTGCCAACCCCCATTGGAAGCCACCCCCTATCGATAACTAGCAAACCAATGAAACTAAAAACAAAACCACTTGCACAACACAAAACTCAAAACAAATCTCAAGTGAGGCATTAACCCTACCGCTTACAAGTTTCACTCATACACAAGGTGTACCTAAAGTGCAAGGCTGATAACCATCATAATCTCACT
Organism: Sequoia sempervirens; assembly: GCA_007258455.2. Classification (NCBI taxonomy): domain Eukaryota; kingdom Viridiplantae; phylum Streptophyta; class Pinopsida; order Cupressales; family Cupressaceae; genus Sequoia; species Sequoia sempervirens. The sequence continues at coordinate 251,721,644 of VDFB02000003.1, forward strand.
TAACTACAACGATCATCGTAAGGATAACAAAGAATTCCATCTAATTAACAATTCACCCTAGCCTTTGGAAGACTCCTAATACACAAAGAACTGATACAATGAACAAATCCCAAAGATTTTTTCATCACAAAATCAACGCATCATCTCACACAATTAACTCAGATTCATAGTAAAAGTAATGAATTACATAATAAATTTACAAGCATCCATCTCCTATTCCTTAATAATTGCTTTTTATATATATCATAGGACACAAATTAAATTTTATATTGAGATCAACCAAGTTTCCTATATAATTATTTTGAATAAGGAATAATTTATTTCCATTAAGGCTAATCTATTAGTTATTCTAGACACAATTATTTTAATCTCCTATACCTAATGTTTCTCTTGCTTAAATTATTTATTTACAATACATAAGAGCACCAAAACTTTTATGAGGGATACTAGACACCTGTGCACATACATTTTCCCACACACACACACACATATCAATATGTGTATAGGATTAGATAATGAACATCAATTGTTCTTATCAAAGTACTAATTTAATCACAACAATATCCATATATATATAATCAATAATAATAAACAAATACCCTGCAAGTTATAATCATATATAAACAACCCCTCGCATAGGAGTGAATCTTGTTATACTCAAATATAAAGATATTTTGTGGCCACTTACTGATAAACATGCAAACCTCTCATCGTGATTTCCCTATATATCATAGAACTATTATATATATATATTTACTATTTGTTAAAGACTAACATACATTTATATCAATTGAATACAATCGAATTACATTGCATTTACATCTATTTTGTATAATTGTAAACAAGATTATGAAACTAAGGGTTAATTAACTTGATTATGCCTTGAATGATGCAAAAAGGAAGAGGTTGAATCAGTTGACTCACACCAAGCACTCAGTTAAGGGAAAATAAAGTAACAATGACTAGCTATCTCCACGTCAATGGAGAGAAGGAAAAGAGAAGCTACCTATAACTTAAGTTAACATCATAAGGTAATCCATTGTTCAATGACAAAACCAAAGATAGAAGGAATATTGGTATGGTAAACTATAGTGAAAATTATCTCTAGATCTCCAGATTACGAGTGTGGTGGTAATGGTTAAAATACACACTCATATGCAAGAATAAAGGTATCGACCACTACGCCATGGAAATAACCTTGACAACGAATTGCAAAGTAGGGACTTATCACAATTATATCAAAGAAGAATCAAATTCCTAATTTTAATTGGAAGAAATAATGGAAAACAAGTACAACATTAGAAAAAATAGAACCTTTAAAATGCAACACAAAAATCAAACTCTTAATCATTGCCAAACATGTCAATCAAACCTTATATCAAGAACATTTCAAACAACCTATCAACATACCACCATCCACTAACATGTCCTAGGATGCATCCTTCTTACAATGGGAATTATCATTGGAAATCATTTTAGATACTTATCCTCAAAACACATTACTTAGGCAAGAGATATAAATAACATTTACTGTTTGTTCATTTTGATCTTGTCTTATGTTTTATCTTGTTGACTCATTTCGAGGACCTCTCAATGTTATCTATCAAAATAATTTAGAGAGAAAGGAATGAGGCATCAATCATTATCTTTCGTTTGTTGTGCTTGTGGGATGTTCTTTCAAAATAAATTTGGCGAATACTTGCTTAGTTGTGTGTAGGGAGTTCATTTTGAATAGATTGTTGTCTATTGCATATGCTTTGGTCTGAAATGTTCTAAACTTCTAAACTACATTCCAATGAGGTTTTTGTATGTCAAGGTGTGAATAAGGATTACCCTATCTATTTGCAAATTCAAAGTCCATCACACTAGATACAATTGCATCCTGGTTATCAATACCACAATGCATGAGTGTCTATGTGTTATATAAAAAATAAGGAATGATGAAGTATCTTGATCCTTGAAATGAGAAAATCATCAATCTCATCACTATATCTAATAAAGTATTAAATGATCATAGGCTTGTTGGACTTATGAATCAATCTCAAAACAATGGTTAATCAATGTCCATCTCATTCTTCTACTTTCATCCATCTTATTCTTCTTATTCTTCTATCTTTACTAATAGTTCTATCCAAGAATCAAATCTATGTGATATATATCAAAATGTACATGAGGCTGCCCATGGTCAATGATTGTCTATACATCATAAAATTCATCTACATCAAACATATGAGCTTTCTAAGAAGTATCATTTTTCCTCTCTGAGCTAAGCTAATGCTAAACCTTTTTCGTGACATCAACCCAAAATTTCAAATTTCTGCTCAATCTCTTGAGGGGGCAGGGTACCAGCTTAAATCTTTCCAATGGGGTGATAGTGGGGTATCCAAAAAATTAGGAATTTTTAAATTTTTGATCTGAGCAATAAAATTAATACGAAAAGCATTAGTCTTTGAACGAATGTAACAGATACCTCACTTCAAAGAGGGGCAAAATGTAGACACTTAAAATTGTCCTAAATGATATTACACACTTGAATCTGATTACTAACACTGTTTCATCCTAATTTCATCTTTTTTATGACTATTAATTGAATAAGCCTAGTTATTTAATTAAAATTCATCATTTTCTCATCTATTAATTTAATTAATTTAGTTAGGTTAATTCACCTCCTTTCACATTCACCTTTCATCCTATTTAATTGAATAATACAAGTTATTTAATTTAAACACCTTATGTCCTCTCATTTCATTAAATAATCTTAATTATTTAATTAAATACTATTTGAACCCATTTTCATTAAATAATCTAATTATTTAATGATAATCCTCATATTCCTCAACTTGCACAATTAAAAATTTGTTTTAATTAACTAATTACTAGTTTTCTTCACCCATACACTTGCATAGGAAATATTCCCTTGGAATATTCTTCTATTTGGTTCCAAAAATGGAATATTCTTTTCTAACAAACTTTCCAACAACTTTGAAAGTGTGTTTGTTTGAATCATTGTGATCCATTGATTGAATCTTTGATCCATGTGATCTTGCATTCTCATCCATTGATGATAAACCTTGATCCATGTCTTCACCTCACTTTTCATTTCAACCATTGATTGATAAAATAAATCTTAGCCCTTGATTCATCATTTTCTCTTATAAATACCTCACGTTTTGGAGAGAAATGGATCCACTTCAATAAAATAAAAGCTATGTTGCTTTTTTGAATACTATCTTTATTCATCCTTGCATCCATTATCAAGCTTTTTCATCTTTTTCATCCACCCTGAGCATAGTTTCATCCATTTTATCTTAAGCTTTCATCAATTTAGTTTGATTAGATGCTCATTTTATCCAAGGGATTGGGAAAGGGTCATCATTCCATATCAATATGACACCACTCCCCCAATGGGATAAGGTTTGGAGTTATAGATTAGGTTTCTTTTATGCTTTCATGGTTTATTTTATGCTTAGTTTAATGGTTCCTCATTTTTGAAGATTTCAAACATCTTATTGGGATCGTAGCTTAGGGAGCTTAATATAGCTTAAATTCATTTGGATCTAGTGTATTTAACTCATACTATGACTATGATCACAACTCTTAATGCAATTTTTTCATCATAACATTGCATAATCTCTCGGAGTTCTAGTTTACATTATTTATGTTTTTCTAGTTTATGTAACTTTGATTTTCTCTTAAAATGTTCCTTGGGTTATTCAATCTATTTCATATTTTTAAAAGTTATTATTTCTTGTTGTTTCAATTTTGTAATTACCATATTTTTGTTTGTAAACATTCACTACTAAGTTTGAATCAATTATAGTTTGAAGTTGGTTTCCTTGTTTAAAAACATTTTCTAAAAGTGTGCAAAAGTTTGAAACTGAATCTAGGATAACCATTACCATAGTACTTAATCTATTTTTCGTTGGCCATAATGTTATAACCAAAACCCATAATCTATAAACCATAATCCAATCATTACCATACACATAGTCATAACTCTTTGTCCTACATCCCCCACATCAAACCAATACCTTTTCTATTTCATATTTATCCATTTTGACCATAGCCTTAGTCCTCCATACATTATCCACATTTTTACTTGTCCTAACTTTGAGTTCAAGGTACACATCCCTTTTTCACTCATTTTAAAATTTTCCATAACCTTAATCATCTTTAACTCACATTCAACAACTTTGAGAATATTAGGATATCTTTGATTATTCAACCATTCCCATATTTCATCTGCATAATCCTTATAGTCCATATTTTATCATCATCAAATTCAATCCTTTTCCATATTTCAATGTTTCACTTTTAGGTTTCATTATCAAAATCATCACCTTAATCAACCCATTCAGACGTTTAATTATCCTAAGGCCCATTGTTTAGTCCTTGGAAACTCTACACCAATTAATTGATTCCAAAATCAAAGTCATAATAAGTCATCCTAAGATCCAAGTGCGTACCTTAAACTTTGATTAAATTTTAAAAAAATCCAATCCATATAGTCCTGTTAATAATTCATCCCCATCTTTGGTAATATACCATCATTCCATGCTTAAGGTTATTCCAAGTCATCTATTACATCACCTATGGTTATCCTTCATTTTTAGTTTTTGACTACCTCTTGTTGACAATGTCACCACAAGTCCACACAATTTACAATCCAAATCAACACAAAGATAAAAATAAAAATACCTAAACCAATGGACCCATATCCGACACTTGCAAAACCAAAACTAACCATACAAGAAAGGAAAAAATCATAATCAAGGGAAAATCCAACATCATGAATCCTTTAGATCAAATCCTTTTCTCTAATCAAGAGAAGTACAATGATTATAATTATATTTTCCATCAACTAAGATATGATCCTTATTATGATGATGTTGATGATAGTCTCATTTACCAAATATAATGTGCTCCTTGTGACGATGAGGATTATCTAGTCAACCTGTAGACATCCAAATTTGGACACCTAATTTATCCAAATTTATCACTTTTCATCTAAACATCCTCTTATCTGAGTTAATTAAGTAATATTACTATTATTTAATTAATACCCTTAATTCTGCCAAATCCCTAAGGTATTTAATTAAAAATTAAATACCTTACCCTCCTTAATCCCCTTTTCATCAAATGAATTAAATAAATAATACATTTATTAAATCTCTCACATGTAATTTTCATCTAATCCATCTCCTAATCTCTTCATTAGGGATGTACACATGCCTAATCCTTGATTAGGATGTGTCACATCCTCCAACTTTTGCAAGTTGGCTTCTAATCCTCATTAACCCCTAATTATTCTCTGATTACTTATTAGTTAAGCCTAATCAATACCTTGGTCAACTCTCCCTATCCCCCAAGGAATTTTTAATTCCTTTTTATTCATCCAAGGCTCCTCTATTCCCCATGTAAATTTTTAATTCACTTTTATTCCTCCTAGAATCCCCTTTTCCCATGTATCTTCTAGAATCTTTGACTTGTCACATCAAGTCGCATGTGGACAAGTGCTTCCATCTTTGGAACCTTGTCTTGTCCATGGGATTCTTCCAAGCATGTGAATTTTTAATTCACATTTATTCACCCAAGATTCTTCTCATCTCCCAATGTACTTCCAAGGTACATGTCCTTCTTACACATCATGTACCTCCCTTCCACCTCACTTCCACATCATCTTATCCTTGGTAATCTCACATTCCACATGTCAAGATGTGAGGGCTTGTGAGTCCTCAACTCACCATATCCCTACATCTTGACCTTGGTGGCTCAATCTCAACCATTGAATTCTCTAGAGAATTCAAATTTCTCTATAAATACCCCCTCCTCTAAGGAAAAAAAAAAACACTTAGTCATTTGAGCAACCTTATGCTATCATTTTGTGCACTCATTTTACAAGCATTTTCTCTCATCTAGCCATCTATTTTAGCCATTTGCATTTTCATCCCACCATAGTTAATCTTGCATTTAGCTACATCAATAGCCATCTAAGGAGCATACAAAGTAATCAAAATCAAGGGCCAACCAAGGAATTTCAGCTGCAAAGAGAAGGTATAATCATTTGCAATCTTCTTTCATTTTATCTCTTTGAATTAACAATTCCTTAGGATAATTTTGAGGTGTTTCTTTGTGTTTTTCCATTGCATTTTAGTTGTTTTTGCACATTTAGAATAGGTAAAACTCAAGGATATCACATTTCTGGCACTCCCGGTGGGACCCACAAGCGGGTTCCTCTATTTAACATTTGTTGTTGTTGAGATTGTTTGCAGGAACAGGTCGTAGAGGAGTGACTACACCCTCCTGGTCACTACAGAGGGGCGACTATGCCCTCTGGTTCATTGCAGAGGGGCGACTACATCCTCCTGGTCACTGTAAAAAGGCAATTATGCCCTCTATTTCACTGCAGAAAGGTGATTATGCCCTCAGTTTCACTATAGAAAGGTGATTACACCCTCTTCCATATATTTTTTCTAACAAGTTTGCTGCAGTAGGGCAGATAAGCCCTCTTCCATATTCTATTTCTAACAAAGTTTGCTGCAATGGGGTGGATACGCCCTCTTCCATATTCTATTTCTAACAAATTTGCTGCAGAGGGGCGACTATGCCCTCTTGGTCACTATAGAGGGGCGAATTTTTCCCTCTTAGTTACTACAGTGGGGTGAATTTTCCCTCTTGGTTATTGCAGAGGGGCAAATACGCCCCAAAAAAACACATTTTGAGAGGTAAAACGACCATTTTAGCTTCATTTTTGCTCCTATTTTTTGTTGTTTTCATATCCTAACCCCCTAACATTATTTTTTGCAAGGATATTTGTGTTTTTGCTAACATTTTGTAACATATTCTTATGTAATTAATGAAGAACGAAGGATAAAACAACTAACATTTGCTTGCAGGGCTATCCGTTTGCTCAGATTTTAAAAGCTATCCTTGTTGTTTTCGTTAATCTAAGAACATAGTTTAATTAGGGGAAGTAATATTCATTGCTTGTTGGGTCTATCTTTTTGTGTCACCCAAGGGGGCATTATTTTGTTTTCACTTTCCCCTTGCACTTCGTGTGAGCCTGGGGAGTAGTTGGAAATGATTAGTGCCTTCGTTTTAGTGGAACCTGCTTGGGGATTTCATCACCCCAAGGGACGATTCCAACCACGCGTACCGGCGGGGTATATAAAGGGGGAGAGAAAAAATTGTACCTCAATCCAGTTGCATCGTAATTGGCGGAGCGTCGAAGCTAGGGTGATACCTAGATAGATGTGAAGAGTTGGTCTGAGCCCTTTAGTATCTCGCTGGGGTTCCCTACTCACGCTTGTGATGGGCTGGTGTTCACGGTTGTGCCTCATGTACCAAGAGTATATCAAGGACTCCCTAGACGCCTTGTGCATCCTAGATTAAGACCTTTGTTGGCCATACCCTTAATACTAATCGTAGGATCATGCTTGTTTGAAAGTGCTTTCTTGTGAGAAACCAGTAAATTTTTTGACAAGTTTTCCTTATTGTTGTCATTAAGTCCTTGCCATAGTCATTTTCATCTAAACCAAGTCCATGTTTGCTACAGTGGGGTGAATTTTCCCTCCTGTTTATTGCAGTTGGGAAAATTTTCCCTCTTGAACAATCAAAATCACCTTGTTTATCTTTGTTTAGCCTCTAAACCATCGTTTAATAATTCCAAACCTCTGTTTAATCATTCCAAACCTCTGTTTTGTCATTCTAAACCTCTGAAACATCCGTTTAATCATTCCAAACCTTCGTTTAATCATTCTAAACCCCTGTTTTATCATTCTAAACCTCCATTTAGCCATTCCAAACCTTCGTTTAGCCATTCCAAACCTCCATTTGACCATTCCAAACATCTATTTGACCAAGTAGTCTTTTATCCCTTTCGATCCTCTGTTCACTCATTTCGAGTAATCTGTCATCCATTCCAATTATCCATCTCCTCATTCCAAGAGTTGTTCATCCTATCTAATCAATTGTTTACTCATTTTGAGCTTTCATTTCCGCGACTTGAGAGTCGTTCATCCATTCTAAGCAATCGTTTACCAATTCTGAGTGCTTGTTCATCCACCCCTATCATTCGTTTTCCCAATCCGATCATCTATTTCCTCAATCTGATTATCTAACACCCTGCTCTAATCACCCGTCTCTTCATTCTAACAGCTTGTTTACCTACTCAGAATGTCCAAAAGCAGTGGGGCGAATCTACCCTATAGTGGGGCGAATTTGCCTTGTAGAAGGGAAAATTTGCCCCTCTGTGAGGGAAAATTCACCTCGGAAGGGAAAATTTGCCCCTCTGCAGCAAAAATTTGGCAAACAGACAATAAACAGATCTAGTTCCCAAATCCGACTGGTGGAACCAATCCCATCATATCCTTCAATCCAATCCTAATCTAAGCTTTAATCTAATCCCAATTTGAGCTTTGGTCCATTCAAATCGTATTGATACATCATCCTCAAGAATCTCTAGGTTACACATCCCTTATCATTTCCCCATCCAAATCCCTTGAACTTTGTTTTAGGTTATTATCTGAATTGACCTAAGTGTCTAAATTGATAGTCATCATCAACATCTACTTGGGATTTTCATCTGTCCTAAGTCAGTCAATCATTGTCATCAACCCAATCAATCTGCTTTCAATCTCAAGGTGGATTCGGTGCCGCAATCATCCATTCATCCTTTAATTCGATCAATCAGTATCCCAAGTCACCCAGGGTAATCTTTGAACTTGGTTTAGAATCCCTTCCATCATCCTATTTGATCTTATCAATCATCTCATTGATTGATCTTATCCAATCCAATCCAATCCAATCACATCCCTATCCAATCACCTCTAACCCAATCAATCTACTTCCATCTCGAGGTAGATTCGGTGTCGTAATCATCCTTTGATCATCAACTCCAATTGTTAGAATCAATCCCATCGCATCATCCAATCATCCTAATCTAAGCTTGTCCTAAATCCTAATTTGAGCTTTAGTTTGTTTCCATCAAAAATCTTTGATCCATTCTCATTATCCTTTCATCATCATGAATCCTTATCCTCCATCAATAGTAGTCAAGGGAAACCCTAATTATGTTGACGACGATAACGAAAGTCTTGTCAATCAAGAGGTATATGACATAGATCCTCTTGACGATGTCATCACTAATAAGCTTTCTCCACCTGCTCTCCAAAATCCAATTACTCCTCTGAGCTATCTCGTTATGTCTTCATCCATGCCTAATCATGCTCCTTATGCTACCTTTGACAAGGGATATCTAGTATCTTCCCCTTCTCTGTCTACGTCATCCTCTTATTTGACATCCGCATCCTCTTATCCTAATCTGCCATCCCACTACTCCTATTACCATCTCCCATCCATGTTCCCCTATCCTAATCCTCTTTCCCAATTTTCCCATACTAATCCTACATCCTTTTACCTTAATCCTACATCCACGTCTCCTCATCCTAATCCACCATCCCAAAACCTTTATTATAATCCATCACCCACATTCCCTTGTCCTAATCCACAATCCATGTCCCCCTATCTTAATTCACCATTCCAATATCCTTACCTCAACCCTCCATCCAATCTTGTTCTTCCATCTACTCCTAGTCCTACATCCAATCCCATTCCTCCATCTACTCCCAGTCCTACATCTAATCCCATTCCTCCATCTAACCCTAGTCCACCAATCCATAATCCCTCATCCATTTCTACCACCCCAGCCAAGCCAACCATATGGAAGTCTCTCATTTCAGAAGTTCTTTAAGGACTCATGACAAAGAAGCCATCCCCAACTCCACATCTTGAAGTAATAGAACCATGTCATCTTGATCCATCATCCCCGATCACTAGTGATGAGACCTTTCTCCATACCACACCTATCATTGTTGTTACCACCCCTAGTATTGCTCAAACCGTTGAAACTATCGAACCCACTGAATCCATTGAACCCCTATCTCCTACTCCAAGAGCCACTAAATCCATTGAAGACACCCAAGTCCAATCCACTCCCTCTACTCCTAGATCCACCCAATCCATCAAAAATACCAAAATACAATCCACTCCTCCCACTTCTAGTAGTATTGAAACCCATTCCCATGAACCTCATGAATCCTCCATACTTTCATCTACCCCACTTGAAGAGTCCCTCCAACACTCTGTTATCCTGCCACCCTCACAAGATGAGTCATGCCAAGAGTTTGATCCAACGCATACCACCATATCCCCTCCTCTACATCAAGATCCCACAATCCCATCCAGTCCATCTTAAGATCATAGTCCTTCATCCATTCTGACCCTTGATCCCCTTGACACTCTAGATCTAATCACTACATTGCATGGGCCCTTATCACCTGCTGCCACGAATCTCGATCCTATCATATCACCTAACTCCTCTTCTAATCCCTTACCGCTTACTCCACTCAACCAGGATGTTGTTACCTCATCATCTCCACCTCATGATCCTCCATCACCGCATATTCCATATCCCCTTGGTCCCCTCTCATTCCTCCATGGTGGTCTCCTTGTAGAAGAAAAACAAAGCATAAACACCAACCCTACTCCCCCACATAATAATGGACTCACATCATTCTTCCAGAATAACAAAAATCCTGTCCTAGATCGAATGCTCAAGAGAATGAACTATTAAGGAAAAGGTTTAGGCCTTCATGAGCAATGTATTATAGAGCCCATCCAAGCTAAAGAACATTTGTATACACAAGGTCTTGGATGTACTACTCGCAAATTGCAATCCAAGAATGTTGGTACAACCTCCACACATCTTCCACGATCCTCTCCTAAAAAGATAAGAGGCTCCTCCCATAACTCCACTAGATTGTTCGTTGCCATTCCCCCTCCTCCATCATATCGCTTCAAAACAACCATCCATATTCCTCCTTCATCCGCTCCATCCATTTTGGGTCCTTATGTTCCCCCATCTTCCATCACATATACTCTAGGACTTACGTCCATTTTGGGCCCTTACATCCCAAAATCACCTCCTCCATCTCGTCCTATCATCCATCCATCACCTATCCATGTCACCCATCATATCTATCCCACTCTCATGTTCCCTAATCAGGATCAACAAAGACATGTACCTGTACATCATCCATCTACATATCATCCTCAAAATCTTACCTTTGTCCCTCCACATCATCCATCCACTCGCACCCATCCCATTGCTACTAAAAGCACTTTGGATGCCAAAGTACAAATTCATAAATCTAAACATCCACATGAATCAAAATATCCTCATAAAAGAAATGTTGAAAAAAATAGAAATCAAATCCAAAATCCAAATCAAATCCGTAGGCCGCAAAGGCCCACCAAAGCAACAATCAAAACCATGTGGATCCCAAAGAAAATAGATGCAATGCCTTCAAATGTAGCCTCTATAACAACATCCAAAGTTGCTAATCCAAAAGCTAATCATGAAAATCCTCCTAAATCCACTTTGGGTCCTTATGTCCCAAAATTTTCTATCACCTCTCCTCCATTATCTCCACATCCTCTATTACACCCTCCATTAGCCCAACATTATCCCACCATTAATCCTCCTATCCTTTCACACCCCCCACCACATGTGCCAATGTTGGTCCTAAACATTCTTCCCCATCATACATTTACTCCATCATTCCATCCATACACTTTCCAACATCCCATCCATTATTCCACCTACCTCCCCCATAAAATCCCTCTAATTCATCCTCTTGCATAATCCATTTATCCTAATAAGATTGTACCAACATCCAACAGTCACTTCAAACATGGGCTCTTAACACCTTGTATGGAACTTGATGCTTAAGTCCTTCATCCAGCTTCTTATCGCATGTCTTCTAAATCCGCTTATTCACCTCCCTATCCTTATCCATCTCCTTTTGCATGATATCCAAAAAGTCAAAAATCCAAAAAAGTCAAAAAATCCACAAAAATCCAAAAAGTAAAAAAAAAAGTAAAAAAATAATAATCCACAAAAAAATTTAAAAATTAAAGAGAAATAATTCATCCAATGGTGAAAACTTGGCAAACAAGTGCCTTGGATAAGTACCGTGATGAAAACCTAGCAAACAGGCGTCATGCGTAAATCCCCATCCATCCTTTTCCACACTTGGGGGTAGCTTCATGATATGCATTCCCTCCATCTGCTATGCTTCCTACTATGCTTCCAAGTATGCACCTGTCTTCTTGCTATACATCCCCTACATCCTTTTCCTCCATCCCACCTATCTTACGCAACCTACCATCATATCCCATTTATCTCCCATCCCTCCATCCTTCTTGTGATCTTGATCAAAATAGGGGCACCTATCTATGCATGCTTTGAAAACCTCTTGGTATACATTCCCTTCATCATGCTCTATTGTATTCCTTAGTAACCCATCCTATCCTCCTCTAGTTGTCTCCTTTATCTTCCCATCCACTCGTCTTCCATCCCTCATGCCTCATCATACATTGACATATCTCGAATGGGGGCATCTACTTCCTTTGTGACATAAGTCCTTGGAGACATCATTCATCGATCCTATCTAAATTTTTGTCTTCCCATCCTTATCTTCCTATCCATCCATCCAAAAAATCCCTTTCATATCCCCATATTTGTCTTCCTACCTATCCAAACAATCCCTTCCGTCTCCCCATCCTTGTCTTCTTATCCATCCACACAATCCTTTTAACCTCCTTATCCTTATCTTCCTATCCATCCCTATCTCTATTCCCCATCCCTTTCATCCCCCATCCCTATCTCCCTATTCACTTGTCTCTCTCTTCATCCCATCTCATAATCCCTTGTCATTGGTATCTGGCTATAGGCTTCCCCCAATGCAATCCAATTCCATCTATCTAATCATCATCACTCCTGCTTCTCTTGCACATCTTTCCAATCCCCTGTTACTTTTCGTCACTCATCTCTCCATCATACCATTCTCCCAATTCATCTTTTGATGATTTGTATAACTATCCCATCCCTGAGCTTCATGTAGTCACCATCACCCTATCCAATCCAACAGGTCTATCCTATTTCATCGCATCGGTCCCATCATTTTAATCTTTTGTCGAACTAGGTTGCCCCTGCGCTTTCACATAGGAAAGGTCGATCATTTGATCCACCCCCGGGGCTCTATCCATCCACTCCTTTATTGTCTATCATCAGTCATTGCTTTTGTCCCTCCAATCCTTGTCATCCACCATTAGTCTTCATTGTCCTCTTTCTGCTTTTATCCATGGTCAGTCGACAACCTTTTATCAAACTACGAGGGCTTTGTGCTTTCATGTAGGCAAGGCTAATATTTATTAGCCACTGAGCCCTTAGATCTTTAGGGTGTTCCTGTCTCATTACTTGTCTCCCTTGTGTTGTGTCATCAAGCTATGCCCTTATCTAGCTGGTTCTTAACAAACGAGATCCACTAGTATCAACAGATCCAATCGATTTTGAATCCATTATTGGTCTCAACAGGATGCATCCTTCCTAACAAACCTCATCAATCCCATCCACCTCCTTGATCCTATGGAAAAGGACATTTGAATTGATTGTGATCTTTTGATGCTTTTGGCTTTTGTTTATCATTTGAGCTCCCTATCATCACTTGTTAGGGCCTCCTTGATCCATCATATCATGGTGTGCTTTGACTAGTACACATAGGGGCATATCTTGATCTTTTATTTGTTTGTGTCTTCTTGGTTGTCCCGCATAGTACCCACCAAGATCCTTGTGGTATTTTGTTATGCTAGGGTATCCTCATGTGCTTTTGGTTATTCCAATACCTGTCCTGACCAAATTCATGGTGACTTTGGGGTGTTGGGATAGCCTTCTTGTCTGTTGTGTTTGTTTCATGCATTAGACACTAATCCACCTTGGTTCCACATACCCTGGCACTTGGTGTCTTATGCTATAGAAAAATTCAGTGCTCCGAAGATGGTAAATTTCTTTAGGATTGCATTTCATCTTCCCTACCCATGCATTCATCCTTCATCAATCACTCTCCCCTATCCATCCGATCTTTTATCATCTCTTTAATCATCATCATCATCCTCGGGATGTATCCTTCCCTATCCTTTAGTGGTGTTTTGGGATGTATCCTTCCCTCATCAATACCACTCCTTGGGATGTATCCTGTCCTATCCTCATGTTGTTTTGGGATCTCTCATTCCCTCGTCGACAATAATCCATCCATCATTAACCCCTTTTGGCTTGTAGCTTGACTAGGGCAACATCACCTTAAATCCATTTGTGCTTCATCCATCTCCTACCGCTTATCATTCCACTCCTTTGCATCATCTTCTTCATCTCCACTTGCATCATCTCATCCATTTCGAGAGAACACCTGTGTTCTCTTGAACCCGCATGTCCTCTCGAGGGGGCATCCTCAATCCCTAACCTTCATCTTCACCCCCATCATTTTTTTCCTTCCTAGTCACTCCTTTGAATGACTGGGGCATCTTTTCCAATCTAACCATCTTCTTTTGGGTTCTATATTTTAATATTCTTTGAAATGATGCTACTTTGTAACACCATCTCAAAGAGGGGAAAAATGTAGACATCCAAATTTGGACACCTAATTTATCCAAATTTATCACTTTTCATCTAAACATCCTCTTATCTGAGTTAATTAAGTAATATTACTAATATTTAATTAATACCCTTAATTCTGCCAAATCTCTAAGGTATTTAATTAACAATTAAATACCTTACCCTCCTTAATCCCCTTTTCATCAAATGAATTAAATAAATAATATATTTATTAAATCCCTCACATGTCATTTTCATCTAATCTATCTCCTAATCTCTTCATTAGGGATGTACACATGCCTAATCCTTGATTAGGATGTGTCACATCCTCCAACTTTTTCAAGTTGGCTTCTAATCCTCATTAAACCCTAATTATCCTCTGATTACTTATTAGTTAAGCCTAATTAGTACCTTGGTCAACTCTCCCCATCCCCCAAGGAATTTTTAATTCCTTTTTATTCATCCAAGGCTCCTCTCTTCCCTATGTGAATTTTTAATTCACTTTATTCCTCCTAGAATCCCATTTTCCCATGCATCTTCTAGAATCTTTGACTTGTCACATCAAGTCGCATGTAGACAAGTGCTTCCGTTTTTGGAACCTTGTCTTGTCCATGGGATTCTTCCAAGCATGTGAATTTTTAATTCACATTTATTCACCCAAGATTCTTCTCATCTCCCAATGTACTTCCAAGGTACATGTCCTTACACATCATGTACCTCCCTTCCACCTCACTTCCACATCATCTTATCCTTGGTCATCTCACATTCCACATGTCAAGATGTGAGGGCTTGTGAGTCCTCAACTCACCATAGCCCTACATCTTGACCTTGGTGGCTCAATCTCAACCATTGAATTCTCTAGAGAATTCAAATTTCTCTATAAATACCCCCTCCTCTAAGGCAAAAAAAAAAAAACACTTAGTCATTTGAGCAACCTTATGCTGTCATTTTGTGCACTCATTTTACAAGCATTTTCTCTCATCTAGCCATCTATTTTAGCCATTTTCATTTGCATCCCACCATAGTTAATCTTGCATTTAGCTACATCAATAGCCATCTAAGGATCATACAAAGCAATCAAAATGAGGGGCCAACCAAGGAATTTCAGCTGCAAAGAGAAGGTATAATCATTTTCAATCTTCAATGATTTCATCCTCTTGCACCAAGATACCCTCGAAAGTAGAAGAGATATTAGGAGAGGAATTAATGAAAATAATAATAGAGGAGAGAGGAACTCATTTTCATATTCATGTAAGAAAAATTCTTTAAATTAATAAAGTTTTACAATAAGATATCAATTATTATGAAAACATATTTTTGTAATGAAGACATTATGCTATGTTCTATAGATCAAACTAATGGTGCACAACAAAATTGGACAGTTTTCAAAACATAATTCTAGAATAGGAAATAAATTTGAATAGAGACTCTAGATAGATATTTTCACAAAAAAACTAAACCTAAATTGACTAGATAGGGGTGCTATGTGCCCTAGACCAGAGAGGGAAATTTAGAAAACTTCTAGAAACCACCTACAATATTTAAGGGTTTCAAGCTACAAAGGTTTAGGTCTAGGAGTAAGAATTTTTTTGGAAATGCATTAAAACTAAGTTTTTCTATATGAAGAACACACATGCATGCAAATTTTTTATATTTTTGAAAAATGTGATAAATCTAAGTGATAATTTTCAAAATTTACAATGTTGTAATTGATTGATTTTTTCTAGAAAATGTAGAAAAGAAATGCTTTTTGATCTTTTGAAATGAAAATTCTATGCAATTTTACACTTTTTTTAATGTTTTAGAATGCATAAATGATAAACTAATATTACCATTAAATTTATCAATAAAAATAACTTATATCTAAGCCCTAAACAAGGAAAATTATATTTAAAATTATGTCATTTAAATCTAAAAATATTTTTCATTTTTCCTTTTAATTTATAATGAACAAATAATACAAATGCAAAGTTCTGATAAATGAAATAAGTACAAAATAAAGACAATATATTCAAAGCATGTATATTTCTGTATTAATTTTTAGAAATTATGCTAATGAAAATAAAAAAATTACCAAGTGTAGGATATGTCAAGTTCACCAAAATATGAAGCAAGAGAAGTGATCCTAGATCTAATTAGATTAACTAGGATTATCTCCTTTTCACTTTGGCTCCGCATTCAAACATAAACCAACTAGGGTTTTATGAGTGACTTGATTCCACAAGGGAGAGACAACCTCCTTGGTTTTATGTTTTCTTGATTTGTAAAAGAGATAAATTTGATGTTCGATTTAACAAGACTATGTGATATATAACTCTATATTTAAAAATTTAATTTATCACACAAAAGAAAACAAAGAGTAATAGAAAAGGTTCAAATCCGAGATTGAGATACACATAGGAACATTTGATGAAAATTTGGTGTTGATTTACAAGGATAGGGGCGTGGGGTGCCCTATATTGTCTTCTTCATTTTTGGGATTTGTAAAGTCTGAGATGTAGGTTATAATCTTTGTTTTCTTCTAGAATTGTCTCCTACTAAAGCTCCCAAATCTAACCTACACACGTGAAAAGAGGGGAAAAGGTTGTGTTGTATAGGGGTTTTTCTAATTCAAACCTCATTTTGGTATTTTTACCTCCATGTATAGTGATTGATGATGATCAAGAGGGATCACCCTAGATTGGGTAAAGGCCAAAACAATGATAATTGACTAAAATGATAAATGATAAATGACAATGTTACCTTGATGTGAAATAATTGATGAAGTGATGTTACACCACAAGTTTCCACAAATTTTGATTGATAGATTCCTTAATTTCTTGATAGACTTGTAAAAGGTTAGTTCCCAAAATATAATAGCTTGGTGTAGATAACATATAGAGGATAGTTTAATGTATCTTCATAATTTGGAAAGATTGATCATAATACCTCCTTCCACATAATTTTCTTCATTCTTCTTGATGTCTTGCAAGTTTGATCTTGATTGATGAAGGTGCTACAATAATGCTCCTAATTCTACCCTTGAATTTTCCTAGACTAATTTTAAGATCTTTAATTTTTCTCAATAGAGTTTCTAGGATTTCAAATGATGAAAAAGACTAATATTTATATGTAATTCTTCTAATTTACCAAAAATAAAATGCCAATAGTTGATATGACATTGGAATTTTAAATAATAAAGTATGACCACCGATATATTCATATTGGAGCAAAAAAGGGTTGGAAAAGGGCATGGGGTGCCCTAGTCCAAAGCTATCCTTTTAATTGGGGCCTTAAACATCAAGGAAAAATATTAAATGCTTATTTTCATTCCCATTATTTAATTTTTCAAAGATATTAATAAAATGGGAAATGAAATGCATAATTAGGTCCAAGCACATAGGGGAGCTAAACCTAGTGTGAAATTGTCAAGGACAAAAATTTTCAATGCTACACTTTAAAATCCACAATTATAATAGGTTAATCCACTTCAAATAAGTTTTAAATCTGACCTAAAATATTTTGCATTTCACCCAAACACAAAAGACAGAGGATCAATATAGGGAATGCGATATAAACAATTTATAATCTTAATTTTATTTGTATCCATGACAAAACAAAATTGACTTTAATAAAATTTAAAAATTCATACAAAATTTTAGTATTAAAAACTTTTATTTTGTGGATTTTTTTATTATTGTTTGAAATTTATCAATGGTATTGGGAAAGTCACATGTTTAGATAGTTTAAACTATTTTCTCAGATGCTTTCATATTTTCTTTCCTAGTTCGATTAAAAAAAAATAGCTGCTACCCTAATCATTGTTAATACCATGGTGAGTAGTGATGAGAGCCAATTATGTCCCACTTTATGCCATATTTTAGCATGTTTCATACACCTTCATATTCATCCCCACATTCTATTTCCATTCAATATCTTACCATTTTTCCATTTTAAGCTGATTATGATTTAATATATATAAGTGATATTTAATAGAGTTTTTTGATAAAAATATGGAAAATAATCATTGGTTGTCTTTATTACTAAGCATTATTATTTTATGCCTTGGAAAATATATCTTGTAACATACATATTTCTTGTCACCTATTTCATGGGAACTTCCTATCACATATTGGTCAAGAAGTTCTGTTTATTAGCAATTTACCAACAATTTATTTTTGTCATCTTTTGATATCAGCTTCCAAGGTGGTGACAATTGGAACTTCTTATATGATAGTTATGTAGATCATTACCATATTTTTTTGGAATTTTCACTAGGCTGCCATTATATGGAATTTATGGTCATTACCTTCTAGTAGATTATTAGTGGCCACGTGGACTCTTGATTCTACTAAATTGTAGATCTTTGGTTATTACATATCCCTATATGACTACTTTCAACACTTGCTTCTCTTTGCTGACTTAGCTAAAATATGGAAGGAAGCTTGATTATGTGAAATACGTGGTTATTGGCCATGTAGGGGAAACCCGTGGTCAAGATGCATTTTCAAAATCATTTGATCTTCATATCTTCTATTTCTATAACAAACCAATTTGTGATTGTGATGCAGTTTGTTGCCCTCATCGATTCTTGCTACCATTGCCATGTGATCCTCTCAACTTTTGATTTCCACCTCAACACTGCCATTTTGCATAGATCTATGATAAAGGATTTTTCATGTGAAGGGAATCGAAAATGTTGTTGTTATCTATTCTTGCTTGTTGTCTATGGATTCCATGTAAACCATTAGTTTGTTGTCCATTAGCCAAAAAAAACTCATTCTATTTTACACTACTTGGTTAACCTTTATAAATATGGTCTGTAGTAATAATAAGAGGTAGAGATAATTGTAAGCAAATTTGTGTAAGCAGGTTTATGTGCATAGAACATTGTATGGAGTTGTATTATTTTTTATAAATAGAAACTTTCTTATGATTGAAGCAGCGTAGAAGGTATTTGTGTTCTATCATTAGATGTATTGAGTAGGCAGGGCCCACTCCTTTGAATGTCTGGTGATTTCTATTTATTTAGCAGTGTTTATTTCCATTATTTCTATGTTATTTATAAGCGTGGTTTATTGTTTATTACCTGTAAATTGGTTATGAATCGTGAGATTATTCTCTAGAATAGATATTTATGTTGTATATTACTTTATGATTTCTAGATTAGTTTTCTTTGGAGCTATGAGTCTAATTTCTATTGTTGTTGTTGTTGCCAGGAAGTGACAGTTCCTATCACCAACATTATTTGGATTTGCAATAGGTTTTTTTTTCTAGCTGTATTTCATCCCCACTTAGCTCACTATCCTCATCCCTTTAGTAGATAGCCACAATACCTTTCACAAGTCTACAATCTCTGGATTGACATTTTAGGAACAAACTAAGGAAGTTAATGTACAACTTTTATAGCAATTTGATTCCAAGTCTTGATCCACAGTTTTTTCCATCAAGTAGGAAACATGGAGAAGTCACAATCATTCTATAATTTAGTTTTTATCACTTTCATATGGTTTGGGCTTCTTATAGAAGAGAACATAGATCTTTCTACTAAGTCATGGTTTCTTAATGATGGATTTGCATCTTGTTTCAAAAGAAAAATATATCATATGGAAAAAAATCTATCAAATCATGGGCTACAATTGTAAAGGGTCGGGCATGGATGAAAAATGAATTCTAGAACCAATATCAATATATGAAAATCCAAGATATCAAGGTCTCAGATACACATCTCCAAGAAAACATTTTAATGGTGATAAATGATAGTTTGGGAAACCTCATCCAATGAAAGAATAAAAATATAAGACATTAATAACTCTTCTAATCATTCTCCTTCCACCCATAATTTCCTTACTTTGACCATCCATACTACCAACCTACACCCACATCCTAAAGCTATTGATTGGGACCAACAACATCACCTATTTTACAAAGTGAAGTATTCCCATGAAATAAAATATTGTTATCAACTACTAAAGAAAAATAAAATCTAGATTTCATATCAAAATAAAAATGAATAAAAAAAATTACATGTAGCCAAAAACCAAGAATAAAGTAGAAAATAAATATGGATCCAAAAAAAAGAGCATTGATGAATCCAATCAAAGTAGGCCATAAAAATTAATCCATAAATCAAAAGTTGCATATTACATACATTAGGTGTGTACCACCTTCACAATTGTCATGCAAAAATTCATTATCCAAAGAGAATGGTGGTCCCAATCCTAAGTTGAATCCCAAATCCAAATCTAATTTTACCATCCAGTCCAAACAACCCTCATTCCAAATGAAATCTCAAATCCATCAATTTGCACATCCACCTCCAAAGCACCAATTATGTCATCCACAATGAAAATCCCATTCCTCACCACTGCTATCTAAATCCATAAAAAATCATCCTAAATTCAATCCTAAACCTAGAATCCATCACATCATTATATCCAGACTTTACCACAAGTGTTATGATGGCACTTTATTATATTTTTATAAGGCCAACCCAACTATCAAAAAGCACAATCACAATTGTGAATTATATACTAGTGCAAAAATCCTAGAATTTTTTTTTTGTAAGGAAATATGCTATTTGCATGTCATGACTGAAGCATCCTGATCAGCTAGATTAGCCATCCATGAACATGATACCTAAAGTCCATAATTCCAAAAAATACAAAAAATAGCAAATTTAATATATATATATATATATATATATATAATAGTAAAGATAAATAATCCATCCAATGGTGAAAACCCCTTCTTTTGGCACCTTGTTCAAGTACTATGATGAAAACCAATTCATGGTTTTCATGTGTAAGTCCGATAGCTATGTGAATCTTCAAATTGGGAACAATTGTCTCATTAATTCCACCAAACCTATGCATCCTATCATGTCATTTCATCACACCCATCCATATCCAGTTATTCGTACCTCATCCATATTTTCCACTCAACTTGCTCTTAATAATGATTAGGGGCATGCAATGTATTCCTTGGAAAAATATTGACATAGTCACCCTTTGGCCACACTCCATCTACCCATCCCTAATCCTAGATCAAACCATGATAATCCTATGCAATATAGTCTTTACAAATCTCTCCCGACATCCTTCCATCAATTTATATCCTCTCCATCATATCCATTTTTTCAACCATTCCATTCAAAATATGTTTATCCTTGTGTCTAGGCTTGGTTTATTCCTTTCAACTGGTTCCAAACATTAAGACGACAAAAAATGAACACTTACCCAAACATATTACCAATTTACAATAATTCTTGAAAAAGACTTTATCCATGTTGATGCCCCATTAAATCCAAGCACACCCCATCCAAAATATTGCATCTATGCAAAAAAACCATAAGGTTTTTTCCTTATCTTGCTACTAGTTGTGTTTAATCTAAAATCAATCTAAGTAATCATCATCAAGACATGTCTTTCCCAATCTTTATGGTTTTTCAAGATGTGTCCTTTCCACATTAACAAAGCTATTATAATCAATCAATCAATCAATTAATAAATCAATTTGTATCTTGAATAGGTGAAAATATAATCCAATGCTCGCCATTAATCCTTGAATCCAACCATTCCATCCAATTCCATATTTCCATACACCCCTGGCTTCAACATGTCATTGGATACAATTTTGTGTTTTTTCAATGTTTTTGATTGCTTATTTTTGTAGGTTTGTGTATTTTATTGCCTATAGTCTTATTACCCCCTCCTTCACATCATCATGTTAGTCTTAATCCTTCATGTGAGGGTGTGCGAATGATAACACGTCTATTGGATCACTATTCTATTTGTAACTTATTTTGAGTGTTAGTTCATATGCACATAGCACATCATCATCATGATCCCTTATATTATGGTGTATAATGCTAAATGCTACAAAAATAAAGGTTGCCCCTTGCATATGAAGTTACTATGACATGTATTAATCATCCATTTATCCATAATTCCAATCATGTGTCATTTAGTTTCATTATATCCTTGTAAGATTTCATCATCCAAAATATACATCCATGCAATCAAATCTTGTCATACTAGACACATCAATCAACATTCCCAATCCTTAATCCATCATCAATCCTATATTCATGGCATGTACATCATCCCAACATGATTTCTCTGAAGTCAACTTTTATCCTTTATGACATATTTTTATCTCCCTTTGTCTTTTCAATATACCTATTAGGTTCCATTTCACCCAAACTTTGTATTGATGGGGTATCACTTCCATGATCTTCCCTAAACAACTGGGGCAACTTACAACCAAAGCTTCACTTTATCCCACCCCATTTTTTATCTCTTCTTTGACGCAATACCGCTATCGTGGCATTGTATGAAAGAGGAGAAAAATATGGAAACCTAAAATATTCCCTAGTCATATATCACCTAACCCTAATCGATTAATTCTATCACCTATTCCCGATCAGCCTAATCACCTTCAACTAGTCCTTATTGAACAATATCATTACCTATCAAATTTCCCCTTTACCTAAAGTCCACAACTTAATTAAATAATCATAGTATTTAATTAAACCATTTTTCAATCTCCTCACAAATAAATTAATAAATAAATACATATTCCACCTATTTTCCATCTCACATGTGGCTAAAATAATTAAATAATATTATTATTTAATTAGGCCTATATTCCCTTAGCATATTCCAAGAATAAAGGGCACCTAAGAACACTTGTCTTTATAAACCCCTTTGTTGGAAGCTTGACTTGTTTGTGATTTGTTTGAATGTTGTCATTGATGTCAACCTCTTGTATGAAGAGAGTGTTGGAATGCTATTGGTTTTGATGATGTCAACCCCTAGCATTGGAGTTGTTGGAAGATTGGAGTTGTTAGTATTGATGTTAACACAATGTTGTTGGTATTGACATTGATGTCTTAATTCAATATAGTTGCAGAAGTTATGTTTGAAGATATTTTTGGATGTGCTATAGTTGATGAGAGGTGTTTTAGAGATGTTAGTAGTGTTGTTGATGCAGTTGGTTCACTTGGTTTCAAAGTTCTTTTGAGAAAAAATGAATAAAAGAGAGTTCAATGTGACTGAGTGATGTTTAGTTTTATGCTCCACATTTCTTCATGGTTGACGATATGCCTACGTGGTTTTGATATGATGATTAGAGGAGTTCAAATTTTCTATATCTAAAGTTTTTGGTTTTGAATCATTTTATAGTGAAAGTTGTGTTTGACAGTATGTATGTCTGGTGAAACAAGGTGTCTAAGAGAAACGAGATTGCTCCACAATGAAGGTATCTTGTGGATCTAGAAATGTTCTTATATTTTATGTATCTACCTTTCCTTGAAGTTTTAGGTGTTTTGGTGTTCCACAATATTATTTGGTGAGTTGGATGTATGTGCTAGTGTACTTGGTTGCATTGAATGATGGTTTTCTCAGTTTCAGGTGGTTGTGGTAGAGTTGCAAAATATTATGATGATGATGGAATATTTTAATATTTTGTATAGATATTTTGTAGTATTGTTATGTGGTCTGTGAAGTTGTCTTCAAACCTGGTTAAGCATGAAATTAACTGATAAGGGTGTTAATACAGGTTTGGATGACTTGGCATGTTAGAAAAAATTATAGAAGTGGTATGTTGTTTGCAGAAGCTTTACAAAGTGTGTCAATGTAGATTTGGGTTCTAGTTAACCCATGGTTTGGTCATCCTTCACTTCTTTCCATCGTAGAAGTGTTTGGTGCTGACCTATTTTTTAATTGTATATTTGAGGTGCGTAGCTGACCTTGGAGAATATTTTCAAGGTTGTGGATGGTATATAAGCAAGTTTGTTGGAGATGAGTGTGGATCTATAGAAGGTTTGTGAAAGATGTGAATTTGATTAACTATGGTAATCTGAGTGTGAGCCTAATGCCTATGACTCTGAAGCAGTGACTAGAAGGGTCTATATTTGTAGTGTTCTCGAAGTTATTGGAAGCAATGAGCTGAAGGTTGCAAATGGTGCAAAGTGGTTGTGGTGGATCTTCTTGTTGCTTTGAGATGGATTTCTCTTTATAATAGTTCCTTTATTTCTTCTTTCTAATTCAACAGTGAGCCTATTGAATTCAGTGTTGCTATTACTTTATATTGTGATCAAATCCTCACTGTGGTGTTTCCCTTCTTAGGTTTTCCATGTAAATCTGGTGTTCTATTGTGCATTTTTTTTTGATGTGTTACTATTTCATTCGTTTACTTTCATGCTAAATCTGATTAAGGGTTTAAGGGATAATAAAGACTTGAATGTTATTCAGGGTTTTGATGTTTTAATGTACAACTAATTCACCACCCCTCTCAGTTGTCCTATGTATCTAACAATTGGTATCAAAGAAAGGTTACTTGGAAGAAGCTTAACTACTTGAGGTAGATCCAAATGGTGAAAATGAAGGAGGCTCCCTTGTTTGATGGGATGAATTATGCATTTTGGGAAACTAGGATGGAAGGTTTTTATTTTTCCTTAGGGTTTGGAGTTTAGAAGTCAATTGAAGATGGATATACCATGCCTACTAATGATCTAACAATTGATGATGAGATCAAGGCATATGATATCAATGGAAAAGAAATGAATGCTCTTTTTAGTGGTCTTGTTGATTCAAAACTTGTGAAGGTTATGGGCTACAAATCTAGAAAATAAATCTAGATGAAGTTGGAAAGTATCTATGAAGGAGATGATAAGGTCAAGCAAGAAAAGATACAAATTTTGAAGACTAAGTTTGAAACCCTAAGAATGTCAGAAGATGAATATATTGCAAGCTACATGCAAAGAGTGGATGAAGTTGTCAATTCTATCAATGGCCTTGGTGGAAAGCTAGAAGAAGATGAGGTGGTAAAGAAGGTATTAAAAACTCTTCCTAAATCATATAGTTCTAAAGTTTCTACAATTGAAGAAGCTTGGGATTTAGATCATTATTCTAGAGATCAATTGTTTGGTGCTTTAACTACTTTTGAATTGAGAGAGTTTGGTCAAAATGATTCAAGAAAAGAGACTACTTTTAAAGCTAGAAAAAAAGAGGATGATGGATCAGATTTAGATGATCTTGATGAGATAGAAGCAAATTTTTTTAGGAGATTGAAAAAGGTGACTAGAAAATATAGAGGTAAGTTACCTTTCAAAATTTTCAATTGTGTAAAGATAGGCCATTATGCTTCAAGATGTCCAACCAAAGTTTCAAATCATAAATATAAGGATAATAAAGGGAAGTTTTTTAAGAGAAGTTATTATGTTAAAAAAGATGCTAGCATATCTGATGATGAATCTGACTACTTGGATGATGAAAATGATGAATGCATGTTCATAGCTTTGAATGTTGGAACTAATTTTATTGACTCTGAAATATGTATGATGGAAATTACTCTAAAAATAGGTCACAACATCAAAGGGACTATGGTGATTACTTTTCATGCTAGAGAGGAGAAAAATCACTAGATAATTGACAATGGATGCTCAAATCATATGACAGGTGATAAGAGTAAGTTTGTTAAACTTGAGAAGTTTGAAGGTGGTCTTGTTAAGTTTGGTGTTGATACATCTACTAAGATATGTGGAAAAGCTTTAATTAGTTTTGATGGAAAGCATAATATAGATGATGCTCTTTATGTCAAGGGTCTCCAACATAATATTCTAAGTGTAGGAAAAATGTGTAGCAAAGGATATAATCTTGTATTTTAGGATGGTGGTTGTGAAATTAGAAAAGGAATATCGGTAACTCTAGTTGCTACAAGAACAAGGACAAAGGGGAATGCTTATCAGCTCAAAGGTGCTAACGGTAAGTGCTTTATGACTCAAATTAATGAAATTTGGCTATGGAATAGAAGAATGTGTCGCATAAATTTTGATATTCTAGTGAGGATCAACTCTACTCAATTTATGAGAGATCTTCCAAGAATTATAAAGCCTATCAATGCAGTTTGCAAGGAATGTCAGGTTGAGAAGCAAACAAGAAAGAGTTTCAATATCAAAGATTATTCTACTATAGGACCTTTGGATTTGGTGCATATAGACCTATGTGGACCTACAAGAACAAGAAGCTTTCAAGGTGATTGGTATTTCATGTTGTTAATTGATGATTACTCTAGAATGACTTGGGTAACTTTTCTTAAAGAAAAATTAGAAACTCTAGACAAGTTTAAAGAATTTAAGGCTATGGTTGAGAATGAAATGGATGTGAAAATCATGTGCTTAAGGTCTGATAGAGGTGGAGAGTTCACCTCCAATTAATTTAAATTTTTTTGTGAAGATCATGTGATAAAGAGGCATTTGTGATCTCCCAGAACTCCCCAAAAAAATGGAGTGGTGGAGAGAAAGAATAGGATTGTTCAATAAGCAACAAGGACAATGGTGAAGGAAGAAAATCTATTGGATTTCTATTGGAGAGAAGCTATTCATATTGCAATATATATAATCAATAGAGTACAAGAAATAGTAAATAGTTCAAAGAATCCCTATGGACTATGGTATGGAAGAACTCCTACTGTCAAATATTTTAGTGTTTGGAAGAAAATGTTATATCAGAAGAGATGAAGAAAACTTGGGAAAGTTTGATGCAAGATTATATGAAGTAATCTTCCTTGGATATTCTACAAGAAGCAAGACTTACCAATGCTACAACAAGAGGCTAAAGAAGATAGTTGAAAAATTACAAGTGTCAAAGTAGATGAAGAACCATATAAAAGCTTAGTATTGATAGAAGGATATGAATATGATGAGTCCTCTTGTAGTGAAGAAGAAAAGGAGAAGAGAAGGAAAAGGATATGCAGTTCAAAGAGGAAG
Source organism: Sequoia sempervirens (assembly GCA_007258455.2). Taxonomy (NCBI): domain Eukaryota; kingdom Viridiplantae; phylum Streptophyta; class Pinopsida; order Cupressales; family Cupressaceae; genus Sequoia; species Sequoia sempervirens. The sequence goes on from VDFB02000003.1 coordinate 251,748,886, forward strand.
ATGCTCCAAAAAGGATTCCTAAGACTCTTAAGTATGTGCAAAAGAATCATTCTGAAGATCATATCATTGGTGATAAAAGTAGAGGCATGTCAATAAGAAGAAAAGCTGCTATGACAAAAAGAATAAGAAAATATGTGTCTACTTTCCAAATTAGAACCTAAAATAGTGATTAAGGCATGTAAGGATGAGAATTGGACCAAAGCCATGGAAGAAGAATTAATGCAGATTGAGAAGAATCATACTTGGAAATTAGTCCCAAGACTAGCAAACAAGAATGTGATAGGAACTAAATGGGTATTCTGGAACAAAATGAATGAGAATGGAGAAGTCATAAAAAATAAGGCTAGACTTGTGTGTAAGGGCTACTCACAAGTGGAAGGAATAGATTTTAAGGAGACATTTGCTTTGGCGGAAATAATGGAAGCCATTAGGATGTTTTTCGCCTTTGCAACACATAAGGATTTCAAGGTTTATCAAATGGATGTGAAGTCTGAATTCTTGAATGGTGAGTTGGAAGAAGAGTTATACATTGAAAAACTAGAAGGATTTAAATTATCAGATGATACTAATATGGTTTAGAAATTGAAGAAGGTATTATATGGACTAAATCAATCTCCTAGAGCTTGGTATGCAAGATTGGATAAGTACTTGTTGCAGTAGGGATTCAATAAAGGTACCATAGATAACAATCTTTACTTTAAAGTTGAGAAAGATAAAATATTGATTGTGGTTGTGTATGTTGATGATATAATCTTTGGATGAAATGAGGTAATGTGCAAGAAGTTTGCAAAAGAGATGAAAAATGAATTTGATATGTCAATGTTTGGGGAGATGAATTTCTTCCTTGGGATACAAATCAATCAAACAAAAAAAGGAATATTCATTTCATAGTAAAAATATGTCAAGGAAATGTTGAAGAAGTTTGGAATGGAATACTCTAAACTAGTATGTATTCCTATGGTTACTAGTTGCAAGTTGAGAAAGAATGATGAATCTCCTAAGACTGATCAAAGAAAGTATAGATCAATTATTGGTGGACTGCTCTATCTAACTGCTACTAGACTGGCTATCATGCATGCAATTTTTCTTGTGGCTAGATTTCAAGAAGATCCTAGAGAATCACATTTGGCAGCAATAAAGAGGATATTGAGATATTTGTAGGGCACTTCAGACTACGGTCAATGGTATCAAAAGGATACTAATTTATCTTTAAGTGCCTATACAGATGAAAATTGGGTAGGTTGTGTGGATGACATAATAAGTACAAGTGGATGTGCCTTCTTTCTTAGAAGTAGGTTGGTTTATTGGCTAAGAAAAAAGAAAGATTCAATATGCTTATCTATTGTAGAGGCAGAGTATATTGTTGTAGCATCTTGTTGCACATAGGTGTTGTGGATGAAGCAAACATTGAAAGATATTAGAATATCATATAATGAACCTATTTCTATCTTGTGTGATAATACAAGTTCAATCAATATATTAAAGAATCTAGTGATGCATTCAAGGACAAAGCATATCTCAATCCGGTATCACTTTCTAAGAGAGAAGGTTGTAGAAAATGAGGTGAATCTAGAGTATGTGCCTACAAAGGATCAAGTTGCAAATATTTTCACAAAGGCTCTTCCTAAAGATACATTTGAGTATCTTCAGAAGAAGTTAGGGGTTATTGTCACTCATTTCAATTGGATGCATAAGATTGTGCATCAATCTAGTGGATAAATTCAAGATTTATTCTTTGTGTTTTGGACTGATGAAGGCTACTTCTCATTGGGAGCAGGTAGTATTACTATTGGTTGGAGAATTCAAATGGAGAATATTTTGTGCCCCTAAGGGGTAGAGTGTACAAAAGTGAGTATAGTGCAATTGATTATTGGCGTTTCAAGTGGTGTATGCAGATGTCAAAAGGAATTATTCTATGTAGATGTAGTGTGAAAGGTGTAGGTGTTTCCATTTGAATATTGTCAAAGGGGGAGAGAAAAAGAGTTCAATATAGGAAAGAGAGTGGGATAAGCTCATGGCCCTTTTCCATTAATGTCAAAAGGCAAGAGAGTTGGTTGAAAAACCATAATGCAGAAGATAATATGGTCTAAAGAACATAGGGGGAGAGAGTGTTCAAGAGAAAGAGAATGCGAACATGAAGAGAAAGAGTTATCCTAGTTAGGGGGAGTACTTCCTACTGTAGAGTTATTGGTTGCTTATTTTATTAGTGGTTTTTCAAAAAGTCAGTGTTACCATCAATGACAAAGGGGGAGATTTTTGAAAGATTTAGTTGTTTGTGAGCTTTTTAGGTGTTTTCATTGATTTCAACCCCTTGTATGAAGAGAGTGTTGAAATTTTTCTTGTGTTGATGATGTCAACCCCTAGCATTGGAGTTATTGTAAGCCTAGAGTTGTCGGTATTGATGTCTTACTTCAGTATAGCTATAGAAGTTGTGTTTGAAGAGATTGTTGGATATGATGTAGTTGATTAGAGGTGTTTCATATGCTACTGATGTGTTCCAAATATGTTAGCAATGTTTTTGATACAGTTGGTTCACTTGGTTTCCAAGTGCTTTTGAGAAAATTTAAATAAAAGAGAGTTAAGTGTGATAGAGTGGTGTTTAGTGTTCTGCTTTGCATTTCTTCATGGTTGAAGATGTGCCTATGAGGTTTAGATATGATGATTAAAGGAATGCAAAGGTTCTATATCTATAGTTTCTAGTTTTGGATCATTCTATAGTGAAAGTTGTGTTTGGTAGTATGTCTATCAAGTGAAATAGGGTGTCTAGGAGAAATGAGATTGCTTCGCATTTCTCCCCAATGAAGGTTATTGTCTTACGGATCTGGTAGCATGCTTATATTTTTCGCATTTTCCTTTCCTTGAAGTTTTAGGTGTTGTGGTGTTCTACAAGGTTTTTGGTGAGTTGGAAGTATGTGTGAGTGTATTTAGTTGCACAGAATGATGGTGTTCTCAGTTTCAGGTGGTTGTGGTAGAGCTGCAGAATGTTCTAATGATGATGGAATATTTTGAGATTTTGTATGGATTTTGGAGTATTTTCATGTGGTTCATGAAGTTATATTCAGACCCAGTTAAGCATGAACTTAATTGTTAAGGGTGTTAACATAGGTTTGGCTGACCTAACATGTTAGCACTAATTGCAGAAGTGGTGTGTTGTTTGTGGAAGCTTTGAAAAGTTTGTCAATGTAGATTTGGGTCCTAGTTAACCCATGGCATGTTTTTCCTTCACTTCTTTCCATCGTGGAAGTTTTTTAGTTGTTGACCAATTTTGTAATTGCATGTTTGAGTTGCATAGTTGACCTTGGAGAATTTTTTCAAGGTTTTGGGTGGTATATAAGCAAGGTAAATCATTTGAGATGAGTGTGGATCTATAGAATGTGTGTAAAAGATGTAAATTTTATTAAGTGTGGTAATCTGAGTGTGAGCCTAATTCCTATGACTCTAAAGCACTGAGCATAAGGATCTACATTTGTAGTGTGCTTGAAGTTACTAGATGAAGTGAGTTGAAGGTTGTGGATGGTGTAGAGTGGTTTTGGTGGATCTTCCTATTTCTCTAAGATGTATTTCTCTTTGTAACAATTCATTTATTTCTTCTTTCTAATCCATCAATGAGCCATTGGTAGGGAGCCCTCTGATAGTAAGCCTATTATATTTAGTGTTTCTATTAATTTATATTGTGAGATAATACTCATCATGGTTTTTCCCTTCTTGGGTTGTCCACATAAATATGGTGTTCTATTGTGCATGGTGTTTTGATGTGTTGTTGTTTTACTTATTTACTTTCATGCTAAATTTGATTAAGGGTTTAAGGGCTAGTAAAGTTCTAAATTTTAATGAGGGTTTTGATGTTTTAATGTAAAACTAATTCACCACCCTCTTAGTTTTCATGTGCATATAAAACCCTTATTCTCTCAACTCAACCCAAATTTATAACCTTCTTAGGCGTACATGTCCCTAATTTCCCTCATGCTCACAACTACTTACGAAACATGGTAAGTTAATCCTAGTCATTCATAATCTAACCACCTTAATCTCCACCCTCCATATTCTCCTTGATCCTATGGATTTCTCCCAACAATTCTCCATCCTTGATCTCACTATCAAATCTTGAGCATCTATTCCTTCTCTCAAAATCCTATAAATTTTGGTACTCAGTCCTTCATTCCTAATTCAAATTATCATCTATGCTAATTATATGTTGTGAAATTTATAATATTCAAGAAAGAAGAACCAACATACCAATCATTCAAGGAGAAAATCATTAAAAAATGGAGACTTTTGGTAACATTTCATGTTGGTTTTGATGTTATTATCTTGTTTCCTTTCACTTTTTGAGCTCTATCTAGAGGTTTGTAGTAGTTTGAAACAAGAATATTGTGTTTACATTAGTTTCCATTTATGATTTGAGATTAGTACTTACACCAACATCCCTTATTAATATCTAAGTATCAAATCCCTAAACCCAAAATATCTCTATCAACACAAACACCTCCAAAGAACCAAATATGACACCCCCAATCCAAATCCCATGCCTCAAATCCAACATCTAAATCCATATAACTTCATCCTAAATCCAACCAAAACCATAGAATCCATCACATCATTCCAACCACACTTTACTACAAGATTTGTGATGGCACTCTATCAAGATTTATACATTTGGTCAATGTTGGATTAATTGTTGAAGATCATCACCAATATTGTGAATTGTATACCAGTGTAGAGATACTAGAAAATAAACTTTGTAAGACATGATGGTATTGGTATGTCATGATTGAATAAACTACATCATATGTCCATTCACATTGTACTTAGTCAAAAATTCCTAAAAAGAGAGAGTAAAAATTGAACAAAATTCCAAAAGAATAGAAAATAAAAAACTAAAAAAAATTATAAAGAAAAATAATTTGTTGACTAGTGAAAAAAACTTCTTGTGGCATCTTTGGAAAGTACAATGATGAAACTCCATTCATTGGTTTCATTTGTAAATTATCTAGCTATGTGAACCTTGATATTGAGTACAAGTTGTCTCATCCATTCCACCATACCTATCCACCTTGTCATTGTCATCCCATAAAAGCCATTCACAATATCCATTTAGTCATGCCTCATCCATATTACCTATCTACCTTGATCTTAACAAGGATTAAGGTTACACATGTCATACATACTTTGGAAAGCTCTTGGAAAAACCTTTCTTTGGCCAACCACTATATACCATCACTTAATGCCTAGATATCACCATCCAACCCCATTCTTGTATCATAACATGTTAATCCTATGTGATATAGTCCTTAAGAATCACCCATTAAATTCCTCTATCAATCCATATCCTCTACATCCCATTTATTCCATCACCATTACATTTAAACCACTATTCCTTATCTCTAGACTTGGATTATCCCTTTCTATTGGTTCCATCATCAAACTAACAAACAAAGAGAACACTTATCCTAACATATTATAATATATAGCATGCTCCCCAAAAAAATTTATCCATGTTGAATCTATTAAATCCAAGCATACCCCACTTAAAATTTGCATCCATCAAAAAATTTCCACAATATTGGTTCCTTATCTTTCTATAAGTCATGTTAATCTAAAATCAATCCAATCAATCATCATAAATACATGTCTTTCCCAATCCTTATTTTTTTTTAGATGAATCATTCCAACATCAATAATATTATCATCATAATTATTAAAACTATGAATCCCAATCCTAGACTTGCACAAACATAGCAAACAAGCACAATATTAGATCCCAATGCAATTTAGAACTAAGATTCCCCATGGAATTCATCTACAATGCTCAAAATAGGAAAGAAAATGAAGAAATGAACAAGGAAAGCAATGCAATAATATTTAAACATGCAAACTCTCAATCTCATGGGGGAATTGGTGCCAATTTGATGTGGAAATTGGACCTTTCTCAACTCCTATGCAAGCTTGATTGGGATTTGTTGATGGTTGAAGCTCCTTGATGAAATTTTGGCATAACCTAGCTATGAAATCATGAAAATGATGAACACTTGATATGAAATGGATGAAATTAGCTCTCAATGTGAAGAGAGTAACTTTTCTCTAAGTTGTGGATCCAAAATACAAAGGAAATCCTTCTATTTATAGAAAGATAAGATGGAGGAATGAGCAAAATGAAGCAATGTGGGATCATTCAACATCCAATGGGAAAGTGCCACTTGTCAAGATGTGAATGGAGGAAGCTTGAGCACATTTTGATGAATGTGCACAATAAATGATATTAGGTGGAATTTCAAATTTGTGAAATGACTTGTTGGAGGGAGAAAGGAATGAATTAAATGCCACATGGCTTAATGCACAAGGAAATGTAAGAGGAAATGAGTGCCTTGTTGGAAGGACAAATGCATTTGGAGGGATTTTCAAACTTGGAGGAATATTCCCTTTTTGATTCCATTTTGAAAGTAATTAGGGAATTAATAAATCAAAGAAATGATTTATTGGTGCAAGTTGCAAAATCTAGAGGATTCAGGTGATTAGGATTAAATTAATCAGGATTTGATTAATTTAATAGGGGATTAGTTGATGTGACAATTTCATTTATATTTTTGGATTGATTTAAATCAAAGTTGAGAGGAATATGATTTAGAGTTAATTAAATAAATATTTTTTATTTATTTAATTAAAGAGGAGATGATGTTAGATTAAATTAAATAAGGATTGATTTAATTTAATAGAATGACCTTAGGCATTTAATCAAATAAAATGAATTATTTAATTAAATAGAAAAAAGAGGGTTAATTAAATAACATTGATTTATTTAATTAACAAGAAGATAATGACTTAATTAGATAAACTAGTTTATTCAATTAAGGGATGAAAGGTGATGACAAGCTAAGAAGATGATTAAGGATGAAACAATGTTAGTAAATCAAGATTAAGTGTGTCGATATATTTTCCATGTCTACATTTTTCCCCTCTTTGAAGCAAAGTACTTGTTGTGTTGGTTCAAAGAATAAAATGTCTTGATCAAAATTCAAAAAAATTCTAATTTTTAATATTGCCCCATTGCTACCTCGGCGAGAGAAAACATGCTGATATACTGCCCCCTCGAGAGATAGGATGAAAATTTGGATTTTTGGGTGATCTCACGAAAAAAGAGGACAAGGTGCCTGGTGGGTCCAAAAAGGCTCTAGGACGCCAAAAAAGTGCAAAAATGTGACAAAACGATCCAAAACGGCCCTCGGTTGGGCAAAAATGGGATCAAGGGTCCAAAATCCTATCTGGACGACTAAACGGTGTCAAAAAACCCTATTTTTCAGGCTTAAATAGGCCTCGAGGGGTCACTTCCAATTCATTTGCACACACTACCTTTTGAGATTCTGCGATTTGAGCTCTAACCCCTTTGAGAGATGGCATAATGACCAATTCCTTGACACATTTTAGATCAAGTACGCATGTACCAGAGACTGCCTAGCATTGGACCATTAGTGAGTCAACTTGAATTAACTTCATTTTTTGATTTTCATGCACATTTATTAGCTTAGGAAGTTATGTTTTGTCCAACAGTCTAATATAGCGCTGCTTGAAACTTTCTTTTGGCGCCGCGTGGCCTCAAATTGCGCCGCAGTCGCAGTTTGGAGTTAGGGTTCAAACTCCAAACTTGATTGCATGTGTAAAGTATGTTGTGACAAAGCACTTTGAAAATTAGGGTTTGACATAGCCACGCTTCAAAATATGTCATAATAGCGGAGTTTTAGAGTTTAGGGGTCCTAGTAGCGCAATTTGGAACTTTAAAACTATGTTGCACTTGCAAACAACGATGCATATGTTGTTTTAGGCACGCCGGGGTAAATTAGGATCACGATTTTTTTTTTATGAAACTTAATTCGGTGATTTTCCTGATGCAAGAGGAGATAAAGATTCTTCATTCACGTGAGCACATGTCCTCCATACTTGGCAGATTATTTGGCATGCATGAGCGACTATAGGAGCACTTGGGGGTGATTGGCCTCTGGTACATTGTATATGCACCACCAATGAGGACTCATTTGGGTATGATGATAGTGCTCGCAGAGTGATGGCACAACAAGACATCCTCCTTCCACTTTCTGACAGGTGAGGCCATAATCACACTGGAGGACATGTGGCATATACTTAGACTACTTATCCATGGAGAGCACGTTATCTATTATGTGGATGCTAGGAGGGATGCCTATTATGATGTGATGGGCCTTGATGAGATCATCTTTTCAGAGGGCCAGATCGAGTTGGAGCGTTACAGGCTCACTGTGTCTCCTTTTCTCTTAGTTGTAGCAGCCACTATTTTAGGTCTCATTGCACCAAATCGATGGGGCTGATATTTCAATCCTAGATGGGGGCTCACTTGGGGGCAGATGGTTCGACGACGAGTATGCTTTGTGTGGGGGCTAGTACTACTGGCCTCATTGTATCGATATTTATATGAGTTTGCATACAGTGAGGGTAGAGCCATCAGGGCAGGAGCCACCCTTCTCCACATCTGGACCTGGGAGCACATCACATTGCTCCATCCAAGAGTGATAGCTGTTGATATGGAGCCAGACAATCTAGTTGTCTGGAGATACCAGGGAGGAGTTTCATTTACATTCACAAGATAGGCCGACATTCCTCATTGGAGGAGAGTTTTGGATGATATGCGAGTTTTCACATGGTGGCCATATCTTGGATGGCCTGCTTGGTATGATGATGCTCAACAACTCTTTTTCGCTTAGTAGGATAGATTGATGTAGGGTAGGAAGCATACTATGATTGAGCAATACTTGCTAGGCCGTGTGTACAGACAGTTCAGGGAGCCTCAGGATAGACCCGATGACCAGTATGTGGCGATATTCGTGCGTACTATAAGGGAGTCTTTGTGGGGCCGATACATTCCAACATAGGAGGCCATTGATTCTTTCAATTAGCTGGTGGCCAAGCCGTGGCCATATGATAAGGGTCAGGATGATGCAGGTACTACTTAGGCCTACAGAGACTGGTTCAGGCCACCTCTTTAGTTGACGATGCTAGGGACACCATCGGCCCGACGCAAGGCCAAAGGTAGAGGGGCAAGACAAGGCTAGGGCTAGGGAGGCCAAGGGGATGAAGACATGGATGGAAACTAGTAGCCAGATCAAGGCAGGGGCCCATAAGATCAACCAGGATGGGATGCCCTGAGATAGGACTAGGACCAGGGGTGGAAGGATCAGGATGAACATGATAGATAGGTAGACTAGCTGCCACGAAGAGATCAAGGACCCCCACTGCAACCACCACCGCCATTGCCACCGCCACCTCCACCTGATTAGAGGGACGCCAAGATTCAACAGTTGCAGGCTCATGTGCTAGGGCTACAAGGAGAGGTTGTTGCCTTGATGGCAGAGAGGGATCACTTGCGACTAGAGAGAGATTAGGCTATCTAATAGATATAGGTCGCTGAGCTTAGGGCAGCGCAGGAGATGGGCCATCAATAGCAGCTAGAGAGCATGTTTGCCTCCTCCTCCTGGAGTTTAGTGTAATTATGCACATACATGGAGGCGGTCTAAGAGGCTAATTACTATAGAGTCCATTACCATCAGGCTATGCCCCGAGCATCCCGGGTCCCAGACTTTTCTCAGCAGATAGGGTATAGGCCCCCCGAGGATCATGAAGAGAGATAGCCCGACGAGGGTGAGGGCAGCCATTAGGGTTAGCCTATTCTTTGATCAGAGACATGATTCTTTTGCACCCTACGGCCTTTTTTTTTATAGCCCCATGGGCGTTTGTACTTTATGTATTTGATACACACTTGATCCAGACTTGTACCATGATAGTATATTATTTGATGATATGTTCTATTCTATTTTATGCATTTATGGATGGATTTTATTTTCTATGTGCGATGTCATGATTCTATCTTATGTATGATGTGATTCTATATGGTGCCTATGTGATGATGGTGCTATGCGATGTATAAATTTATGATATGATGATGTGATGTAGTTATTTATGGATGCATTTTCCTTTTCAGTATTTTTTCTATGTACTTTCGATGATGATGTATGCAGATGTGATTGCTTAAACTAACAAATCAATATTGATAATGATGATGATATGCAATATTTTTATTTTTCATTATCTCACATATGATATGGTGATGCATTTATGGATGTTATGATGATGATATAATGTAGTGATGCATGATGTTATGATATGATGCCCTTAATGATGTATGTAACGACATATGTAATGATGTATGTAATGATGCATATGTTACAATATGATGCCTATGTTATGATAATGCAAATGGATGATATGTATGTATATGATGCAATGGATGTTAACAATTCCTATGTATATGATGTACATGATATGTCTATATGATTATGCAATTGATGTCTTGATGAGGTGTATGATATGAATTTAATAATGCATATGGGATGGTTTCTTTTATGCTTATGCAATGAATGCACATGTATGGTTTATGAGATGCTTAAAATAACCAATCTATGCAATGCATGTGATATAATTTAATGATTTCTATATGATATGCTATGCATTATGCAGTACGCTGATGGTTTATGGATGCAGGATGGGTGCACTGGCGATAATGATTTGTGAGTAACTGTCATGGTACCATGTTAGTGCGGAAAGAAGATAGAAGAAAATAAGAGATTCCAACAAGAGATGATAATAATAATGATAATGATGATGATGATGATTTTCTTACCAAGGAGTTGGGATTTTAAAAGGGTCATTTACCTTATGTTTGATAACATGCATAGGCACGATGCATCAAGGTATACAAAACCAGGATGGTGTTGCACCTAGTGTGATGGACTTTGACAATTAGATATGAGTACTCATGTTCACACCTGGCATATAGAGCCTCATTTAAAATATAGTTTAGATATTTCAGACATCTCAAACCAAAACATAGAAAAGGAAGCCTTTCTATGTGGTCAACAAGATACCTAAAATATCCTCCCTTCACCCAAACAAAGCACACATGACCAAGTTATATTACAAGAACATCCAATAAGTACAACAAATAAAAAAATAATGATTGTTGCCCCATTCCTTTCTATCTAAATCCCTTCGTTTGGGTCATCATCGAGAGGTCATCAAAATGAGCGCAATAAAATAATTCAAAAGACAAAGATAAAGTAAACAAACAAGTTAATGTTCTTCAATACTGCTAGTGAAGACTAAAACTACGGTGATGCCTAATGTTGATGTCCATTGTAGGAGGGATGCATCCTAGGAAATGATGTTATCAAATGATTGATTTGGGACTGACTGGATAATAAGCTATTGACACAAAGAGTTGACTAACTTGTTTACCTACTGACCTAGACTTGAGACCTTGACGTTTTAGTTTTCATTTTTAACCTGCTAGACTTGTTTCCAACTATTTCACCAAAGGTTGGGGATGATGATTGATTTATTGTGAGTGATGTTTATTGTGGGTGAAAGTGAGATGAGATAGATGGATTTTTCAAATATTTGGATGTTTTTTATTTTTTTGACATGTTTTGAGGCTATTTTTGGTATTTTTGAGATTTTACAAATGTTTTGTTTTTTGAATTTTAAATTTTTTTGGGGTTTTCTGAGATTCTAACCTAAAGAACTATCCTAGAGTCCTTGGGGGCTGATCAAAAAATTAGCCTTTCCTACGTTATACATGTAGATACGACATAGTTCAACTAGCATAGACTCAATTATTGATGAGATATGAACAAATGAATTGTCAGTTTATTATGACAGACTCCTAAAGGACTGACCTAAGTGTCTCAGGGGATGATCAAAGATCAACCTTGCCTACATTCAAGGCTCAGAGACCTGTAGTTCAACAAGATGACTATGTTTATGAATTTTTGACCTATTTTTGGATTTTGAGTGTTTTGAATTTTTTTGGATTTATTGATTTTTCAATGTTTTGGATTTTTCTGATTTTATGATGTTTTTGAATTTTGGATTTAGGGACTTCAAGAACATACATGAATCCAATCTGATGAGAAAATTCCCCCAACACGAAGCAATAGACTACTATGATAAAGGCATGACAAACTAACCTTGAGAATGGGCCGAGTAGTACTAGGAGGGATCATGACATGAACACATGACCAAGCTATGATGCAGACGAATGATGGATGGAGATAGATGGATGATAGAAGTGTAATGGATGGGTAATGCATAACAAGTCATGAAGATCCTGGTGGATGGAAAGTGCTTATTTACACAAGGTGCTTATTTGCTAGGTTTTCATCGAGGTACTTGCCCAAAGCGCCATGGAAGTGGTTTTCACTAGAGGATGATTTTTTTCTCTTTACTGTTTTTAATCCTTTTTTTGATTTTTTTTGGATTTTTTTCTTTTTTTCTTTTTTTGTTATCACCAAGATGCCTGTTTTCTAGGTTTTCATTAGGGTGACCATTTTTTCAGGACATTTTCTTTTTTTTTTGTATTTTTGGCTCTATGCCTTGGAAGATTTAGGCATAAAACTTTATGAGATGGGAGTTGTTCATGGGCTCCTACAGAGTCTCGCCTTCTGATGTTGATAACTGATATTCCCTTGACTTGTAACTTACTATGATGACAAATGGTCCCAACCAATTGGGTTCAAATTTTCCTTTGCCACCTGGATTCAAAATGTTCTTTTGGTTCTCCTTTAGCACAAGTTCTCTGACTTGGAAGGTCCTTCTCTTGATCTTCTTGCTATAGTTTCGCTTGAGTTAGTTCTAATACACCTGTAAGTGGTTCAAGGCCTCCATTCGTCATTCATCTAGCAGTTCCAGCTCGTTCAATCTTGACACCTAATATTCCTCATCTGTGATGAGATTCTGTAGTGATATTCTCAGTGACGGGAGTTCAATCTCGATGGGTAACATGGCCTCTGATCTGTAGACTAGGGAGAATGGGGTGGCATCTATGGGTGTGTGAATGCTAGTTCAATATGCCTAGAGGGCAAGATTTAATTGCAAGTGCCAGTCACGACCAACTTCATTGACCATTTTCTTAAGGATTTTTAGAATGGTCTTGTTTGTAGCCTCCGCTTGGCCATTTCCTTGGGGATAATACGGGTTGGAAAAGTGATGTTGGATTTTGAATTTGTTGCATAGGTCATGGACATCCTAATTTTTGAATGGTGTCCCATTATCTGAGATAATGGCTTGTGGGACATTGTAGAAACATATTAGGTAGTTCAAGGTGAACTTAGATATCTTCTTTTTGGTTATGTATGTCATTGGTATGGCTTCCACCCACTTTGTGAAGTACTCAGTGGCAGTAATGATAAACTTGTGGCCATTGGATGCGGTGGGGGTGATTTTTACAATGAGATCAAGACCCCACTGTGAAAAGGGCCATGGTGTGTTGATGAGATGAAACTTTTGAGCTAGAGCATGGATGAGGTCCCCATGTTGTTGACACTGCAAACATTTCTGACATATTCTTGCGCTTCTCTTTCCATAGTAGGCCAATAATACCTTGTCCTCAACAATTTCTTGGCCAAGGTCATACTGCTTGAATGCAAACCACAAATTCCATTATGTACTTTAGTTAAGTTGGTCAAGGCCTCCTCAGTGTTCAGACATCATAACAGGGTTCCTTCTATGCTCCTACGATAAAGGGTATCTCCTAGGATAATGAAGCGAGATGAATTATTGAAAAAGGTTCTTTTTAAGCTCGAGGGTAAGTTGCAAAGTAGGACTCCTATTCTCAAGTAGGTGTATATATTGTGATACTAGGGATCATTAGGACCAATGATTTCACACACAAATTCTGACTCTGGTACTTCGAATGCAGGCATGAGAAGCTTCTCTACTAGGAATTCATGCTTTGGGACATTGCAAGGGATGTCCAATAGGGATCCAATTGTTTCCATGGTGTCTTCCACTCTGTTGTTTGCTCTAGGTATTTACTCGAATGTGATCTCAATGAAGAACTCCTTAATACTTTCCACCAATTTCTTGTATGGAGTTAGCTTTTCGTCCTTAGTCTAGTACTCATCATTCAATTGATTGATTATGAGTTGCGAGTCCCCATAAACCTTGAGAGCCATGATATTCCATTGCACTACTATTTTGAGTCCTTTGGTTAGAGCCTCATATTCTGTGATATTGTTCGTGTAGGGAAAATCCAGCTTGTAGGATCTTGGTATGCAATCGCCCTGTGGAGTTATGAAAAAGACCCCAGCTCCCAATCCATGTTGTGTGTAGGAACCATCAAAGTACAACTTCCAATGAATTTCTATGCTCAAGTTGAAGATGGATTCATTGAGGAATTATGAAATTAGCAGGTTCTCTGAATACATTGGTGCTTCTTCCAGTTGGTCCGTGATCACTTGTCCCTTGATAGCCTTCCACTCTACATATTCGATGCCATATTTTGATAATATCATGACCCACTCGGCATCCTTCCTATGAGCATTGCTTTGGAAAGCAAGTACTTGAGTGGGTTGATCTTAGCAATGAGTTTGATTTTGTGTGCTAACATGTAGTGTCAGAACTTCTGTGAGGCAAACACCAATGCAAGATAAGATTTTTTGATGAAGGAATAATTTAACTCATGCCCTACTATGGTCCAAATAATGTAATAGATAGCCCTCTTTGTACCTTTTCCATCATGTTGAGCTAGGAGAGCACTGATGGCTGTTGTTGTTACTGGTATGTAGAGGATTAGTGACTTTCCTTGGATTGGCAGTATAAGCACTGGAGGTGTGAGAAAATATTCTTTGATCTTGTTAAAGCCTTTATCACACTTCTCATCCCACTTGTACGCTACCCCCTTGTGGAGTAGGTGAGAATATGGGATTGATTTGTCTGCTAACTAGGCTATGAACTAGTAGATTGACTGGAGCCTTCCCTATAGGCCTCTCAACTATTTCAATGTCTTAGGTGCCTCCATTTCGAGGATTTCCTTTACCTTAGTGCGATCTATTTCAATTCCTCTCATAGACACAATTTATCCCAACATCTTCTCTGATTGTATGCCGAAGACACACTTTTTTGGATTAAGGCAGACTTTGTATTCTTCTAGTCTGTCGAAGATGGCACTCAAAACTACTATGTGGTCTCACCTCTTCCTAGATTTTTCCAATATGTCGTTGAAAATCTTCCACAATCTTATGGATCATGTCATGAAAGATTAAGGTAATGGCCCTTTGATATGTTGCTCTAGCATTCTTTAGGCCAAATGGTATCATGTTCCAACAATATGTCCCCAAAGGACAAGTAAAAGCTATTTTGTGTTGATCTTCTTTGGCTATCATGATTTGGTTATACCCAGAGAATCCATCCATCAGTGAAAGAATCTCATGTCCCATGGTCATATCTACAATCATATCAATATTGGGAAGCAGGAAGTCATCCTTGGGACATGCCTTGTTCAGGTCTCTAAAATCTGTGCAAATATGGATGCCCCTAGTGGGATTTGAAATAGGTACAAAGTTTGATACCCACTTTGGATAGTCAATCAACTAGATAAACCCTACATCAAGTAACTTTTTCAACTCCATCTAAACCAACAAGGCTATTTGAGGATGCATTTTTCTGAGCTTTTGTTTGACGGGCTTTGCTTCGGGGGTAAACTGCTAGATGGTGGACCACAATCTCCAGATCAAGCCTAGGCATTTCAGCATAGGTGCATGCAAAGTTGACCTTTCTCTCCCTTAAGAAAGTAGCTTCGAGCTCTTGTTCTTCTAACATCAATGATTCATTATAAAATGTGATATGCAAAGTTTCCTCTATTCCCAAGTTGACTGGGTTACACTTCTTGGCTAGAACTGCCAAAATTTCTTGATGTAGAGCATTGAGAGGAAGATTGAATCCTTCATCCTTGGGTGCCTCAGAGAGGTTTTCACCATTGGATACGTCCTTTTTTTTACTATTTTAGGTTCAAAGAGTGCCACAGTGTGGTTTTCACTCAAAGACCTTGAGATTATTCTCAAATTTTCTCTTTTGTGACTAAAGGATTCAATCGTCTCCCTGTAGTAAGCTTGTGTGTCCAGAATGATATTAAATCTAGCCTTGTGATATCCATGTGGTACCATGTCTCGCAGTCCCATGAATTTTGAGAGCACCTCATCATTTTCAAAATTTTCTAGAATTGGCAGTCCTCGTTGGTCATAATCGACGAGCTGGGGATAAACTAGGATGATTTCATGGGTTTGATGGTTGTTAGTCTCAAAAGATAAAGTACTAATCATGAGTAGGGAGGTTTCTTCAAAAAGCATAGGAAAATCAGTTATGGGGTCCTCGTCACTACTACACACATCAGTTATGTCAAAGGTGAAGTTGTCTATAACTCGACCTATGGATACAGGTAATTGAAGGTTGGATACTGATTGCTAAGGAGGAGTTTTGACCTTCCTAACCAAGGCACCTTTTCCAAGTATGGGAACCTTTGAAGGGGTACATCCAAGACCAATATTTCTCATACATATCTCTAGTATGAGGGGTACTAGAAGCCCGTTGTCATTTTTGTCCAAGCTTTTTGTTTCTTTCATAGCCCATGGCAATCATAATTTGTAAGCCTTTACTGCTATCATCCATAGGTAGATCTGATGCTGGTTTATTGTCTTGGTACATGAGGTTGGATGGGTCCTCTTATATTATTTCCTAACCTAGGTCTCCCCAACTTTTGAAGCTGGAGGAGCCTACTGTGAAGAATGAGGAAGCATTATTTGACTGTGGTTATCCTTGTGACCTAGGAGATTACGGTAACTCTCCTACAACAAAATAATTTTTTGGAATTGTATAGTCCCCACACCCATTGTCCTGGATAATGACCTTGATATCAGAGATGGTGGGGATAGTGGGTGTCTTTGTCACAAAAGTGGAGGTGAGAGTAGCTGGGTCTATATATGGAGTTGAGGGACCCTCATTATTCTTAGGTACTTGGGGGATTTTGTAACATTTTGCTTCCAAATTTTTGCAATCGTAAAAGGGTTCAGGATCTCCATGGACAGTGACCTCTTGGCCTTGGTATGGAAACTTTACAGATTGGTGGAAGGTGGAAGCAATGACTTGCATCCCATGAATTTAGGGAAATTCCAGATCGAGAACTTGACAAGTTGTTTCCATGATGGCCGACCCTACTTGAATAGGGAGTTGGATTGTGCCCTGAGACACTCTTTCTTGATCATTGTAGGCTCTTATGGTTATGCCTTTTTCCTTTTTCAATAGCATCTTCAGAGAAGCCCAAGATTTTTATTAATTTAAGGGTGCATATGTTTAACCTTGCACCTCCATCTACTAGGACCCTCTTGACCTTGTTCTTATGAACGAAAGCCTCAAGATGAAGTGCACGATTGTGAGATGGTTGTGTTGGAAGATATTGTTCTAAAAATGTCAAGAGGTGAGGTGTAGTGAGGTGTGTGACCATAGATTGGAACTGATCCACATCAAGATCAGTGGGGATGGAAGATGAGGCCAAGGCTTCTTCAAGAATCTTCTTGTGGGCTGGTGAGATCTTCAGCAACTCCATGATGGAGATCTAAGCGGGGGTTCTTTTTAACTGATCAAGGACATTTTAGCCACTGGGAACAACTCGTGGGTTAGAAGTGGGTGCTCTAGGAGGCTGAGATGATCCTTTGATGGTAACTTTTCCACCTCTTGTGGTGACTCCACAATCGGCTTGGGCTCCTTTAATGGTGATGACAGTGACCATTTCTTCTAGGGAGGTGACAACATGGTCATACACATGATTCACACTTTTGAAGGTACCCTTTCCTTTATCATTGTTATTATTTCCCTTATTTTGGTTTTGCATCAAATTTGTCTAAATCTTGATATTTTGATTCCTAGCTAGTTGTTCCACATTTATGATTTTGTTGTCTATGAGGTGTTGGATCAAGTTTTTCAACCTCATGTAGCTAACAATTGTATGTCCCTTGATTTTGTGGAAATCACAAAGGTGATTTTCATTGTACCACGATGGTTTTACCAAGGGCTCTTGATAGTTGTCATAGGTGGGAACTGTGATGAGTTTTTCTTGCACCAACATTTTCATGATAGATTCAGTCGATTCCTCAAGGGGTGTGTACTTTTGTTTGGGGGAATTTTTTTTTCGCTGAGGTGGTCTTCCTTGATTGTCTAGGTTGTTGATTGTTTGGTTGTTTGGCTATGGTGTGACAGTGTTGGATTGTCGATTGTTATGATTGTTGGTTTGTGGTTGCTGAGGTGCTTGTGTGTTTTGTCGAGGTGCATTGATGACAACTTTGGCATTGACTACACCATCATTGGTAATGTTTCTAGTTTTTGCCCATGTGCAAGGTTTGTCGTTATAGCTAGTGGATGGGTGGATTTCTTGATAGGAAGGAGCCCCCCCTTGTGAGATAAGGGATCATTCGATATTGAGCACCCTACAGATCAACTGATCGTAGGTTGTGATGCCTTGTAGCTTGAGATGAAGGACAAGAATCTATCAATATTTGTGATGATGATGCACACTTGTTGTTCCTTGGGCATGGCCCATTTACTTCTATTGGATTTTGATTGCCATCATTTTAAGAATGAAGAAAACATCTCTCCCTTGGATTGTTTCATAGCTGAAAGTTCTTGTAGGGTCACATCCATAGCTATGTTGAAGGAATAGTTTTGCACAAATGCGTTCACAATTTCCAAGATTTTTTTGATTCCTGAAAGACGGGAGAACCAGTCAATGGTGTTTCCTACCAAACTCTGGGGGAACAGTTGCATCAGATAAGTTTCGTCGTATGCGACCTCCATGCGATGTACTTGAAAATCCTTGATGTGATCTTTAGGGTTTCTTGTTCCATGATATTTATTGAACTTTGGGATCTCAAATCCCTTTGGGAATGGTTTCATGACAATGATCCTATTGAATGGATAGGGGCACAAGTTCTTTGGTGGCTTTGTGGTTTTCCTTGATTGAAGATCGAGCACTTGTTGTGATAGGAATCTGATTTGTGTTGATACATCTCCTTGAGGATCAGGGGGTGGGATGAAGGTGTTCTACAGTGGTTCAACCATTGGAGGGATGGGTGGATTGGTTGGTGTGTTGGTGGCTAGTGTTTGCACATTTTTTTGTGCCAAGTATGCTTGTAATTGTTGTTGTACCAACAACACTTGCTATTGGTCTTGTTGTTGCTGCACTACTAATGCCTGTTGTTGAGCTTGTTGTTGTTGTGCCAACAACACTTGTTGTTGGGATTCTTCTTGATTCTCTTGGTATTGCTTCAATGCTTATTGGTATGCTTGTTGTTGTACGAGGTATTGTGCTTGTGCTTTTTCTTGTTGGGAAGCTTGGGAAGCCTGAGCAACTTGAGTGGCCTAATTGACTTGAGTAGCTTGAGTAGCCTATTAGGCTCATTGTTGTTGCAACAATACTTAGGCTTGCACCTGGGTGACTTGTTGAGCTTTTCAAGCTTGTGCCGCTTGTTGTGTGATTTGCACTATTTGAGTGTCTTGAGTGGCTTGTATAGTTTGAGCAGCCTGAGCGATTTGAGCTGCTTGTTGAGTGGTTTGCGTTTATTGCACAACTTGACTGATTGTTGGAGTGCCTTTTAGCAGGTTTGGTGAGCTTGAAGTTCTATGTTGTACTGGCTTTCCACATTTGGATTTGGTGGTGGTGGAAATGGATTTGGGATGTTAGATGTGCTGGTGAGTGGTTGAGATGTGCTTTGAGTGATCGTAGTAGATGGTATGATTGAGGTGTTAGGTCCTTAAGAGACCATGTTTTGGCGTGTTGGGATTGGTGCCATTGCTTGGATAGATACCACTTGTTGTGATATCGGTGGTATATTCAAAGGGTTACATGTGATGATTTGATTGGTGTTCGACAGATTGCCTTGGATTGATTGATTTGTGTTAGGTAAAGGGGGAAGTCCTAAAATAGGAAATGATATGGATGTTGGCAATGGAGGCAATGGTGGTGGAGGTGGTGGTGGGATTAGAACCAGAATTGGTGGAATACTTCCTAGAATGAGTGATGATGAGGCCCCAAAGAGCCTTCCTTGTTCAAATAAGCCCACTTGTACCAATGGGAGCAGAACTTGTGGGTCAAGAGCATATGTTGGTGTTGCATGAAAATATGTGTTGTTGGAATCATGGAATGTGAGTGGTACATATTGGTGGAGGGGATTTTGAGGCATGATACCTAATGTACCCATGACTGTATTGGCATCCAAATTTTGATTATTAACAAGGGGATGTTGTTGAAGGGCTTGGAATAATGCACTCCCCTTGTTGACAATGGGTTGTGTGGTGGCAATGGATGATGTGGATTGTGGAATGGGTTGGAAGATGCTTTGAGTGGGTGAGGTGAATGGTACAAGTGGCATAAAAAGGCTTCTCCACAATAGTGCTTACATCAAAATCGGAAGGGAGTTTGGCTCCTTCTTTTTCCAATTCAAGCATGTATTGGGAGGGATGTAGTTTAATCATGGCTCTAACAATTCGGTGGTTATTAGAGTTTTGAAGCATTTTGGTGATCTCATTTGGGTCATCCTTGTATTGGTGATTCTTCCACTTGCACTTCCTCTTGAGGATTTTTTGTTATAAGAGAAAGATAGGGTAGTGGGTTGCTAGGTCCAACAGGAAAAGGTGGATAATATGGATGATTGAACTCTTAGAAGATCTTGAGGGGGATGCTAGAATTTTGGGACTTTCTTGGATTTTGATTTGTTTGATTTGATTATTGGATTTTGGATTCTTGGATTTTGATTGATTTGGATAATGAAAAACTGGACCCCAAGATGTTGGATGTTATCTATGGGATAAATTTTCTCACAAGATGATAATTTGGATAAATGTAGGGAGAAGGATGCATCTACCAACATCTAACCAAACAAGATGTTTTGATGATAATTTTGCTAAGCATATGGAGAAGGATGCATCTATACATACCTAGCCAAACAAGATGATTTGATACTTGGAATCAAGGATTTTGATTCATGGATTTTCCAAAAAGTCTAGAATAAAGGATGGTTTCAAGATTTTCAAGAGTTGTTGGTGAGATGATTTTGGTTTGATGTTTGAAGGATGGATGAAGGTTGAATTTGATCCTATGTGTACCTAAAAAGACTCTTATTTACAAGAATTTTTTTTTTAAGAACACACTTTAATCTTTAAACAAGATGTTCAAACCTTTGAAAAAGTGTTGGATTTTGACAATAATAAAATGAGTACAAATTGGGATTGTTTCTTGAAGCTCTTCTATAGAAGTTGAAGACCAATCTATCTCTAAACTCATAGAGTGTTGAGAGACACTTTTGATGAGCTTTTGGACTAAGAGCTTTGAATTTGGGTTTCCGGATTTTGATCTTTTTTGAAATCATTTGATGAGGAACATTTGTGAGATTCAATTGTTCTTTAGCTTTGCTTAGTGATTTCCTTTTACTACAAACACTTCTTGATTAGATTTTTGAAACTATATGTCTAATGTATTAACTTCTTTTCATCCCACAAAGTGTATCATGTGGAAATCGAGGAAATCAAGGCAAGAGTTACCTAATGTTGACTTTAGTAGGAGAAAATTGAGATGAAATCCAAATTCCTAGAAACCTCTAAGGATGCGAATCCCAAGGGAAAGCAATAGCATGTGAATTTGTTCAAGGATATTTGCTTCTCCTAGAGGGTTTGAGATTTGATGCACATGTTAAGTGTTTGTTTTTCCAATGTTTTCGATCAAAAAGTGTTTTGATTTCAAGAACATGCACAACCCTATGAATATTTGAGATAATATTTGTTGAATCCCCACTTGGACAATTCCAACTACACCTACTTTTAGCAGATGGTTAGATACTTGACCACACTGGCTTCCCTTCACAACACTCACTTTTATTGGTCATCCAAGTATCAATACCTATGTATCTCCCATGGTATACTTTCCATCTCTACTAAAAGCCATAAAATTGTGGGGCAGCTTCAGAACGACCATTCTTGCACTAACAAATAGATAAGGATTTTGGCCTTTTTAAACAAGGGGTTTTAATGTAGGCATTCCATTCATGGGGGATCATCCATATGGTGAGAGACCATTGCTTCCATTCTCGTCGGAACAATCCTCGTGATACTTTCCTTTCCTCAAGTACCCACACTTATATCCTAGGTGGAAGTCACTTGGCTTTAGCGTGTTCCCAATTGGGTCATTCCCTTGGGTGATAACTTTTTCCCACAAGGAAGGCCCTCTAAGATAACACAAAAGTGAGCAAACACATCTGTAGTTTGATTGATCTTTGTTGAGAAACAAAGAGAGAACACACACGATATGTTCCAGTCATACTTGCAAGATTTGTTCAATTTTAGGATCCAAATTGAAGTGTGAAGGTAATCACTTACACAACTTAATGTCATAAAAAATCCTTTTGATTCTCAAGATCGTCGTGAGGCGCGAGAGAAGCACATATGTCTTTTTGATGGTATTATTTTGGGTAAGTGATTCAAAAAAAAGATGCACATGTTCATTTTAAATCCTCAAAGCAATGATTTGATTCTTTTTAAAGCACCAAAATGAAACATGAAAGCTATTTGTTCAATTGTTAACCTTAAACAAAATCTAGTAAGTTTGTCTAAAGTTCTTTTTAACCTTTTTCCTTGTTTGTTTTAAACCCAATTTGAAATCTATTGAGTCCTAAAAGCTTGAAGGAATAAAATCCTTAAACTTGGAATTATAATTGCTCCCAAAAGTTTCTAAAGACACTTGATACAATGGATAAATAACATTATACTTAAATCTCCTCCTTTCTCCTTCCTTGCTCCCACCTACAAAAACTGATTAATCTAGAAAAAATAGAGGCAGAAAACAAGTTAATAGCTCTAAATGATCAAAAGTACAAAACCACATGTTGAAAAAAATTGAAATTTGATTCTTTATCCCACCCCAGTGGTGCAACTTGCATATGCAACACTATTTGAGGAAATCAACAACATTGTATAATGCCACTAGGTCTAATACCAATGTTCTATAGCAGAACAAAGAGTGTGATTGCGGTAGAGTTTTAACCGGCAACATAGTTTGAAATTTAAAGATCCAAACGTTAGAAAATTTGACTAGCGTCACAGTTTAAAATTTTGAGTTTCTGGGCAGGAATATTTTAGCAGTGGAGTTTGGAGTTTGTAGTGTCACTGTATGGTGCCGCTGGGCTAATAGCAAAGTTGTATGGCACCGCTGGACTGATAGCGGCACAATTTCTTGTAGACACACAAAAATAGAAAAAAGCATAGAATTTTGTCAAAAAATGTGTTAAGAACTTGATATTTTCCCTCGTTCTAGCACCAATATGTGAACCCCAATCCTAGACCTATACAAACATAGAAAACAAGCATAATATTAGATCCCAATGCAAGTTAGAACTAATATTCCCCATGGAATTCATCTACAATGCTCAAAATAGGAAAGAAAATGAAGAAATGAACAAGGAAAGCGATGAAATTATATTTAAACATGCAAACTCTCAATCCCATGGGGGAACTGGTGCCAATTTGATGTGGAAATTGGCCATTTCCCAACTCCTATGCAAGTTTGATGAAGATTTGTTGATGGTTGAAGATCCTTGATGAAATTTTGGCATAACCTAGCTATGAAATCATGAAAATGATGAACACTTGATATGAAATGAATGAAATTAGCTCTCAATGTGAAGAGAGTAACTTTTCTCTAAGTTGTGGATCCAAAATACAAAGGAAAGCCTTCTATTTATAGAAAGACAAGATGGAGGAATGAGCAAAATGAAGCAATGTGGGATCATTCAACATCCAATGGGAAAGTGCCACTTGTTAAGATGTGAATGGAGGAAGCTTGAGCACATTTTGATGAATGTGCACAATAAATGATATTAAGTGGAATTTCAAATTTTTGAAACAACTTGTTGGAGGGAGAAATGAATGAATTAAATACCACATGGCTCAATGCACAAGGACATGTAAGAGGAAATGAATGCCTTGTTGGAAGGACAAATACATTTGGAAGGATTTTAAAACTTGGAGGAATATTCCCTTTTTGATTCCATTTTGAAAGTAATTAGGGAATTAATAAATCAAAGAAATGATTTATTGGTGCAAGTTTCAAAATCTAGATGATTAGGTGATTAGGATTAAATTAATCAGGATTTGATTAATTTAATAGGGGATAGTTGATGTGACAATTTGATTTAGATTTTTGGATTGATTTAAATCAAAGTTGAGAGGAATATGATTTAGAGTTAATTAAATAAAGATTTTTTATTTATTTAATTAAAGAGGAGATGATGTTAGATTAAATTAAATAAGGATTGATTTAATTTAATAGAATGACCTTAGGGATTTAATCAAATAAAATGAATTATTTAATTAAATAGAAAAAAGAGGGTTAATTGAATAACATTGATTTATTTAATTAACAAGAAGATAATGACTTAATTAGATAAATTGGTTTATTCAATTAAGGGATGAAAGGTGATGACAAGCTAAGAAGATGATTCAGGATGAAACAACGTTAGTAAATCAGGATCAAGTGTGTCGGTATATTTTCCATGTCTACAAAAACAATCTATAGCTCATAGCTTGAATAAGAGAAAAATATAATCCAATCCTAATCATTAATCCTTGGATCCTCATCAACTAGTCCATCCCCCATCCCATCTTTCTCCATGCATCACACCATAATTTGCACTCACATCCTTCATATGATGGAATTCCTATGATAACATGTTTATTGGATAAGTGTACTATTTTAAATTCTTTGTTTTTGTATTATTTCATATGCACATGGTACATAATGCTATGTGCTACAAAAAAAAAAAAGGTTACTCCTTGCACATGAGGTTCCTATGGAAAAATATCTTCATCATCCATCACTTCTTTTATCATAATACCATAATTTATATGCGTACCTAAAATCATGTGTCATTTAGTTTCATTACATCCTTGTAATATTTCATCATCCAACATATACATCCACAAAATTCATCCCAATCATCTTAGAATCATCAATCAAAATGTCTAATCCTTAATCCATCATTAGTCATACATTCATGGCATGTACATCATCCCAAAATTATTTTTGTCATCTTTTATCCTTTATGGCATAAATTTTTATTATCTTTTTCCTTTCCAAGAGACCTCTTGCACTCCACTTCACCCAACAAATCTCTTGAGGGGCATCACTTCTATCATCATCCCTAAGCAACCAAGGAAACTTGCCATTGAAGCTTCATTTCACCCCATCCTTTTTTTATTCTTCTTTAACACAATACCACTTTCATGAAATTATATCAAATAGGGGAAAATGTAGAAACCTATAAATTTCCCTCATGTACCCAGTCCCTAACACCTAATCTATTCCTTCACCTAGTCCTAATTGACAAAATATATCACCTATTATAGTCCCCTTACCCAAATTCCATCATTTAATTAATCCGCTTTTCCCATCTCACCTCACAATTAATCAATAAATAATTACCATTTTCCACCTATTATCCATCTCACACATGGTTAAAATAATTAAATATTATCATTATTTAATTATGCATATATTTCCTCAGCTCATTCCAACAATAAAGGACACCTAATAACAATTTTCCTTATGGTTCCATCATTCTCTTAACCAATCCCAAGATTCTATCCTCATTAGATGCACATATCCCTCATTTTCCTCATGGTAACAACCACTTAGTAAACTTAGTAAGTTCATCTTAGTCATTCAAAATCTAAAAATCTCTATCTCCACCCTCCATCCTCTCCTTGATCCTATATAATTCCTCTCAACCATTCTCCACCATTGATATTACCATTAGATCTTGACCACCCATTCCCCTTCCAAAATTCTATAAATTCAATCACTCTTTCTTTCTTTCCAATAAATTATCAATTTATGCTTGGTACATGTTGTCAAAATAGGGATATTTAAAGAAAAGTAGTATACACATATCAACCAGTAAAGGATAAAAT
This sequence comes from Sequoia sempervirens, assembly GCA_007258455.2. Lineage (NCBI taxonomy): Eukaryota > Viridiplantae > Streptophyta > Pinopsida > Cupressales > Cupressaceae > Sequoia > Sequoia sempervirens. Next base: position 251,774,749 of record VDFB02000003.1, read on the forward strand.
CTAATCATAATGGATTTTATGGTAACTTTTTGAGTTTCCTTCTTAATGTTATTTTATTTTTTAAAATTCCATTATGAGCTCTATATAGAGGTCTTTCTTGGTTTAGAGTATAAAATTACATGCTTGTTTGTTTTTGGTTTTGTATTTCAAAAATTAAGCATTATAAAACTAGCATATAATAAAAGTAGGATGACTCATATTTAATTATCAAATAGACACCATGTAGATATTATGGAATTAGATACCAAAATCAAATCAAAGGCATCTTATTTATTATTTTTTGTGATAGGAATGGAGAGTTAGGATTGAATGTGAGTGAGTGTATGGATTAAGAAGATAAAATTATGATGAGTGTCATATGGGGAAGCATATAAATGCCACATGTCATTAGAGTAAGAGTTAGGTGTGTTAAAAAATGTGCGAGCATACCATGTGCAAGAAATAAGGTGGCTATATATATGCAATAAAAATAGTGGGCTTAAGTCATATGAGACTGTAGACATCTCAATTTTTTTTTTATCACATAATTAGTTAAATTAATATTTAATTAATAACTAATCATAATTAACCATTTTCAAATTTCTTGTAATTAATTAAATTATTTAATTATTATTTTTTGATCGGTGAACACTTTTGACTGGAGCTATGAACCAGTGGGGTCACAATGGGGGACCCCATCCCCAATTACATCCCTGATTTTTGTCTCATGCAGTCCTTTCCTCCTCGGGCTTTTTTCCTTCGTCAGCACCCATCATCTCTTCTCTTCTCCCCTCCAATCTCTCTGTTCTCCTCCTGGCCTCCTTTGTCCTTTCTCCCAACACCCATCATCTCTTCTTTGCTCCCCTCCAATCTCCGTTCTCCTCCTGGCCTCCTTCATCCTTTCTCCCGTCATCCGCTCCTATTACATCCTTCCTCTGTCACCTCTCCTTTTTCTTCTTTCCTCCTCCTCCGACACCCCTAACTCTCCTCTTCTCTACTTATCTCTCTGCTCCCTTCTCCCACAGCCTCATTCCTCCACTCCACCTCTTCCTCCTGTCCTTCTCTCACCTCCATCTCCTCTCTTCCTCTCCTCCAGCTCCTTCCCCCCCTCCTCTATCTCCCATCCTTCATCTCCTCCACCTCCCATCCTTCCTTCGCCTTCCTCCAACACACCCCTCCTTGCTCCCGTCTGTTGTTCCACACCACTCTGTTGCTGCCGCCTACAACCTCCTGCTGATTCACCTCCGCCTGTAGACTTTCTCCTTGCCTCCTCCATCCTCCCCTGCGTCAGGCACACGGGGCTCAAGAAATCTCGAACCCAAGACCTCCCATGTGGAAGGCTCGTAGCTAACCGTTGCGTTGTGGGGTCATCCCCTAAATTATTTAATTATTATTCATTCTTGCAATTAATTAAATAATTTAGTTATTTAAACTAGTAATTAATTCAATTTTATTTTATTTATTATGTTTCCCCCTTATTTTAATGGTTTATTAATTTAATTAATCCAACCTTATCCCCCACTCATTAGTTCTTCTAAACTTGACTAATTAATTTATTTGTCTTAATTATCATTAACATTTTCTTCAACTAAAAATTCCTTCAAATCCCCAAAATTTCCATAATGTGACAAGTGTCCATAGCTCTCTTTAATTCTCACACATGTGTAAGCATGTACAATTCACCATCATCTTCTATATCATCTTTGACCAAATCTTCAATTGGTTTCTTACAAATATGTGAAGCCCTCTCATAAATTTGGACCCACCCTACCTCTTGCACATTTCATAAAGGAGCCACACTACACTTGTCTCTTCTATGATCCACATGTTGTTCTCATTAATTTCCACCCTCTTATAGTTACCACTTTTATGCCACTCATCAAACTCATGTTCTTCTCAATGTGTGCTCACACATGTGTGAGCACACCTAGCTCTCTACCCCATGCCACATTTCATTGCCTCAAGCCTCCACCATGTGACATTTTTCAAAAGGCTAAGAGCTTTATCTTTATCTGAATCCTATCCATCTATCTCACAATCCATCTCAACCATCCATTTTAGCCACCAAAATTCTATAAATTGAAGCATTGTCACTCAATCTTCATCAATCAATTCACGATAAACTTATGTTATTAAACCATCATCACAATCCTTTTAATATAAATGATATTTTGTATTGAGAGAAATCCAAATTTTACCTATTTAAAATATAAAATCAAGTGGAGAAGGGTGCCTTCACTTTATCTCTATCCATGAGATGAAAAGGTAAAAGGGAAGGTAATTGGTATAATTCATTTATCTATTTTTTTTTGTCTTTTACTTATTTTCCCATATCCATTTTTGCACACTCAATGGTACCAACATCCTTGCAACTAACGATTATGTTATTTTTGTGAACAAAATTAGGTCATAAATTGTGGAATAGTGCCTTAAAACTATGCTCTAGAACCTTCACTATGGGAGTGGTGCCTGCATTACCATTTTAGCACATTCACCTTGTGGATTTGTGCTTCTTCTTTAACATAATTTTTTATTATTGAGTTTTATTCTAAAAAATTTTAGCTTGTTTTGATGTTTTATGGTTAGTTACTGTATTTCTAACTTCGTTTCTATGTTTTTAAATCTTTTTTGTGAGAAATCTAACATTTATTATAGGAGTCTTAGGTAAATGTGTTCAACTTGTAGATTAGCACCTATGCCTCAGGTATATTTATTTCTATTATCTATTTTTTTTTATCAATTTTCCTAGATTCACACTTTTATTGTTCAAAGTTTTTTCTCTATGTTTTTGGTGCTTGTGTGGTTTAGTGCTTCTACACTATCTTTTAGTGATTTCATGCTTACTATTATTTATTTATTTATTTTAAGTCTAAGATAACATTTTTTTCTACAAACCTAATGGTGAATTTTATCTCACTCTTGTTAAATATTCTAGATCCAAACTAATAAAAGAAAAATTAGGATACAAGTTAAAGGGCTATTCTAAGTAGTTTTTTATCCTATCCCATTGTTTTAGACAAGCTAGTGTTCAAGGATTTTCCCCTAGAGATCTTACAATTAGAATCCTAATACCATCATCTATTAATTATTTTGGTATAGGGGATGCATATCATACCTTGAAGTTACTCATAATGGATTTCTAAGTGTTGAGATAGAGCTAACCAAGGTAAAATAATTTGACCACCATTGGTAAGGGAATTCACATGTATGTAGCTTTCCCTAGCTATCCACTTACCGATAGAAAATTTTAATAGATTAATTAATACTATGAGCCCACATTAGTTAACACACTCACTTGAATAATTTAAGGAATATTCTCATGTGTTTGGTGTGTTTTCATGTGAAAAACTAGTAAAAGACTCTCAATCTCATACCCTAAAAGTCAATTTAGTTATTGTGTCTTTGTGTGTGAAAAATATTTTTCCAAATCTTTAACATAGTTAAGCTTCCTAATTTAGCACCTTATTATCTTCAATCTATGCTTGCATTATTTTAACACTTGTGTTTAGTCTGTTAGTTCCTTTGCTAGTTAGTGCTTATATTATGTTTTTAGTGCCTACAAATTTTTTAGTGCTTTCACTTCCATTTTAGCACCTATGCATATTAACACTTAATTTTCCAGTCCATGCTTGCACATCCTAGTGCTTTCTACCTGTGGTTCAATGCTTGCATTGTTTCATAAAATTCAAACAATCGAACTCCTAAAACTAAAATATTACACTTTGTGGACTAAAACCTGGATATTGGTAGCCATAGAAAAACCTAGTATAATCATTAAACCAATCTATACATATTTAATCCCTCATTTCCAAAACATATCAAACCTTCCATTAATCTTCCAAGACATCCTTTCATCCCTATTGCTTATATTTTTCCATCAAACATTATCTTATTTGGACATAGTGTAGTACCCCTCCATTCTCACCTGGGATGTGCAGGTAGTCTGGCTAAGGAATCAGAAGAAGAAGATGGGACAAGAGCTTCTAATGGTATTTTTGTGAGTATGATATTATTTTATGATTGCATTTAATTGGTGATGCTTTTATATAGATGCAGTATTAGGTGGTGATGCAATGAATTAGAAATTGTTCATGATGATACGAGATGATTTGTATATCTTAGTGATGTTGTTTTATATTCAATATTGTAGTTGCTAATGTGGTTAAGGTGAGGGGATGGCGTAGCATCACTCCTTCGAGAGTGCCCTGCTACGCTACGATTCTTTCTCACGAGGGGTTTGTATTTAAATAGATACATTGTGCACAACATTGTTTGTATGTAGGGATTGCAGGTACATAGTCTCGATTCCACCTGCTTCAGCAGGACAGGGCGAGCACCTATAACCCAACGGTATAATGTTGAAACAGAGGTGGCGATGAAGTCTTCCCGTCCCATGATGTTAGACCGTCTTGTTTAAATGGTTTTGTGCGTTCTTGTAATTGTCATTCTTTGTGGTCATCATTTGTGTCTTGTCGTATTTTATTTTGTTGGTATTTTATAAGTTGTGATTGAATTAATTAAATAAGGGTAATATTGTTTATTAAAATGTTAGATTAAATTGTATTTAAATATTTAAATGTTTTATTTATTTTTAAAAAAAGTCATGTATTTTATTAAATGTTAATTAAATATTAAATTGTGTTTATTATTTTAATTATCTTGTTGAGGATAATTGTTAGAATAAATTATTTAAATTAATTAGATAATGTGCTTTGCAAGTAAAGTTGTAAAAAAAATGGAAATTAAAACAAAAAGTATTGAAAATAGAAAAATAAATAAATAAAAGAATGAAAAAGTTGTGTGAACGAATGAAAATTGAGATTTGACTGAAAAGCTTGATTTTAAAGATATAATTTCTTTTATTTAGGATTTTTGTGAGCTTTTGCAAGAAATTGGAATATCTTTTGTTTAATTGAAATTTTTGCAAATTTTACACACACAGAGAGGATTATTGAGAGAGGGGCTGCACAAGTGAATAGGGATGTATTGTTGAAATCTTCTAGAGTTTTGGGGGGGAAAATATTTTCATCCTTTTGTTGAAAAATCTTGGAGAGAGTCTTCTGAATAAAGACCGAGATTCAAATTCGAGTACAATATTCTGGAGAAGAGATTTCAAAGCAGGAACGAGGAGCTCTTCAGAGAGGCCATCAGAATCAACGAGCATCATCAGATTTTCAAATAAGCGCAGGACTCCAGGTTTTATCTATTTCTCCTCTGTCTTTTGATTTTAAGAAAACAGAAAAATAATTAGATTAATTGGTGAAAGGAAAATGAAACCTTAGAAAAGAAAAATTATTGAAAAGTGAAAATTACTGTAGATATTAAATAAAGATTGTCTATAAAAATTTGTTCTATGAATATTCTTTTAATCCGGCTTTGAGAAAATAATGTTGTGTTTCTCAAAATAAACTATGCTTTAAATTGATTTGTTTGTTTCTTTTGAAAATATATTTATATATGTATATATGTGTGAGATATATATATTTAATTCTTGACCTGTTTCTGTACCTTTGATTTATATATTGATTCATAGGGTTAAATATAAATTATATATATATGTATATATATATACACAAATTTTGTATATTTATATATACAAATATATATATATATATATATATATATTTTGTTTGGAATTATTTTGAAAATATGTTTTCGAAATTGAAAATCATGGCCGAATGGGCCATATTTGTACACGCCATAGTCTGGCATTTTTTAAAATATAAAATAAAATAAATAAATAAATTTTGAAACGAAATTATTTTTGGACTGCATTTTTTAGGGAGTAAATGTTTATTTAGTAAATGTTTGGGGGGATGTTGGAAGGACGGCCGAACCCGTACCTTCCTCCCCGTATGGTTGTCGCGGGTACTGCCACAACAGTCAATAAGACTGCTGTGGGCAGTCTTTAAGGCCGACAACCTTATGTTTTATTTTATGTTTATTTATTTTTATTTATTTTATTTATTTTATTATATATTTTATATAAATATATATATATATATATATATATATATTTATTTATATATTTATTTTATTTAATATTATTTTATTTTAAAAAAAGGGTAATTGTAATTATTTAATTTTAATATTAAGTTATTATATTTTAAAAATGTAATTTTTGTATTTCATTCAAAATGTTAAATAATGTTTATATGTAGGTATTTATATTTTTGAGAGCATTATTTTATTATTATTATTTTTTGGTTGAACAAATATTTTAAATAGAAAATAAGCCTTAATTCATTGTGTGGTCTATATCGAGACAATTGTATTTGGTTATATTGTAGTTTGGAATCTTTTAATGATCAATCATTTGGTGAACTAATTTAATTGTTTAATTGTGAATTGAATTAAATTTAATGGTGCAACCTTGCAAAATGTAATATGAGTTCTTTTATGTTATGGTTTTCGTTTAGTGTGGTTTATGTGGGAACCCTATTGTTTTGCAACCCTTGATCCAGAGGCATGTTTAATTTTGAATGTTGTCTTCATTTTGGTTGTACTCTTGGAGTTGAAAACTTATTGGTTGAATGCTTGGAAGGGTTGAATGGTTTTATTAAGACCTTTGGTTATGTGTTGTCGCGAGAGAGTTAATGCCTCACATTTTCCTGTTTTGAGTATTATGCTTTATTTGTTTTAGTTCAACCCTTGCCTGGATTTGTTTTATATTAGGGGTCTTAGGGAAGGTGGCTTTTTGTGGGTTCGACGCTTCAATTGGAGGAAGGGCCAATAGATTCCATGAGAGCTATGCGATGACACTCTCCACTAGACACCCTTGTACTTGGTTTTGGTTGCCTCTGGAATAGTAAACTTTATGTTGGATCTGATTCTTGTGAATTTGATTTATGGTTGTTATTTAGTTACTTGTTTAATCGATAATGCTTTACTTAATTGTGGTGAGTTTCATAGCTTTATCTTGTTATGTTTGATTCGTGAATGTATACACTTAAAAATGGTCACATCACATTGTCTGGTAATTAATTAAATATTTTTAATATTTAATTAAATCTTCTAATTCTATCTACGTATAAATAAATTTAAATAATTTATTTATATTTCTTCATTCTTTTATTAAATAAATAAGTTTATTTAATCATCTTTTCGTATTCATTTCTTAATTAATTAAATAAATATTACGATTTATTTATATTAATTATCATATAATCTTAGTTTGAATATCTTATTCAAATAAAGATTAAAATATTCTTCTTCTTCTAAATATCTATTTATAATTAAATATTTCAAATATTTAATTAATTCTTCTAAATATTTCATATTCTTCTAAAGTCACGTTACAATTAAATATTACAAAATATTTAATTAAATCTTCCATAGTATAAAAATCAAAAATCAAAATGCAATAAATGAAATTAAATAAATTTATTTATTTAATTAATTTTGGGATTTATCTTCAACACCCGTGAAACAAACTGCCCAAACAGAAAATTAATTTTCTCTGTTTCTGTGCAGGCTTGTTCCCGTGGGTTGAAGACAGGAATCCATTCTTCTCTCCAACCTCTCAACCTCTCCCATTTTCTTCTCAACTTCTTCATCTTTCACCATTCAAATCTACCAGACAATCTCATAGCCGTAGATTCTTGCCAGCCGGGATTGTGCCTGCAAAAATCTATAAATACGACTGCCGGGAACTCCAAATGATATAGAAGTTTTAAGCAAGTAAATTATAGGAAAATTTCATAGCATTAATACTTTCATAGCATAGAATCATAGCATAATATAGCATAGAATCATAGCAATAGCAGTATAGAATCATGATATTTTTCATTCACAGCCCCTGTGCATAATCTACAGCCCCTGTCCATATCCGTATTAGCAATTCCATTCCATCAACATATAGAATAGAGGTTTTTCATTTGCATACTCATTCCACAGTAGCCATTTGGAGAAGCTTACATCAAATCTGAGAGCAGCATCTTCAAATTCCTGGAGATAGAGGAAGATGAAACGGCTCTGAAGAAACTTTGTTTGATTTTATTTCACTTAGCTTTCTTTAGTTTAATGTTTCATTTGTGTTTGTGTTTTCAATTAGATTGATAAATAAACAACATACACATTTTTGGCGCCCACCGTGGGGCTCTTGCCCCCTCATTTTAATATCTGTTTGCAGTTTCTTTTGATAGGTTACATACAAAAATAGCAGAATAGCGCAGACAACACGTTTCGGGAATTTCATCTCCAGTTTAGCGCATTTGAAGACTGTTGCAGCACCTTTAATCACTATTGCAGTGCCCTTAATAACTATTGCAGTGCCCTTAATCACTATTGCAGCGCCCTTCATCACTTTTGCAGCGCTCTTAATCACTTTTGCAGCGTCCATAATCAGTACTGCAGTGCCCTTAATCAATTTTGTAGCGCCCATAAGAGATATTGCAGCGCTTATAATTGTTATTGCAGCGCCTATAATGTCTATTGCAGCACAACTTTTAAAAGGAAGTATTTTGTAATCTGTAATTGTAAAACAGTCTAACTGACTCCGACGCAGCCGCGGACAGTTAGAAATTTTTAAGGATAAAACAAACCAATCCTAGGGTAGTCATCTAAAGTAAAAAGAACCAATCCTAGGGTAGTCATCTAAAGTAAAAAGAAGCAATCCTAGGGTAGTCATCTAAGGTAAAATGAATCAATCCTAGGGTAGACACTTCATGTTTCGTTTTGGGCTTAAAAAGAATTTTTCTTTTTATGTGAAGCAATATCTTCACTTAGTTTAGAAAATTTTCATTTGGTGCTTAAAAACTGAATCTTTGTTTGCTTTGCTTCAACGGTGATAGGCCTATGCTCTCCCCTTAACTGGGTGATCAAAATGCCAAACTCATCAATTTCCCTTTATATAATTTACAGTTTTATTAATACCTCTTAGAAGGCCTGCCGTAGTGGGAAAAAGTACTCACCCTACGGGATCGACCTAAGTGGGAACAACTAAAGCCAAGTTTTCCAACCCACTATAATCAAATGCGGATGGTTGATGAAAATCCCATTCGACGGTAGTGTGCATTGATAACCATCCCCAAAGCCTTTGTTCTAAAGGTAGGGAGGTCTCTCGAGGGAGTCTATCATTTGCCGCACCGAACGGAAACCCTTACTACGAACCTAGTGTAGTATCTTACCGAGTCAGTTTCTGAACATCATTTCAATCACAGTGCAGGGGAGGGAAGAATCTACCCCCAAGATACTCACCATATAACTGCCAAGGATTGTTTGCTCAGGGGATCCGGTATCCACTTCCGTCACTCTGAGTACGCACCTGGAAAAGAAAAAAACACGGGCGCCCTTTCGGGGGTGACATGGCTGTGTGAGTCGACGCAGTTCTAAGATGTGGGCTGTTGATTGCTATGATGACCTACTTGAGAACTAAGAGTGAGTCTGTTTGAAGTGCTTATCATGTGTAAAACCCGTTAAAACACTTTTTGAACAACATTTTGGTTATACACTTGATGTTTAGTATAGGACTTAAGACAATCGTTTTAAAACTTGTTTGATGTGTTTTCAATACATTAATTTAGATAAGATCATCCAAAACACTCATTATTACATTGATCAATCTCATGTTACGAGATTGGAAATCCACAAAGTTTGTAAAGAAATCCATTTCCAAAAGGATTAAGAAGCCAAAGAAACCCCTCAATCACAAGAAATTATTGAAGAAGCAACGATTCTTGTATCAAAGTCGAAAAGTTTTACTCAAATATAGAACCTTTCTTCATAGATATCATGATTGTGTTAGAGGTCTTTCAGATGATTATGCCATAGAGCCCTTGTATTCACAAGCTTACTTTCAAAGAAGAGCCCTTTCTCAAAGGCATAACCATAGTCAACGCATTCGTTTCAGTTATATTCCCCAACCCGCAATCGAATATTCTACTCGTCCAAATCAAATTTTGCAATAGAGAACTTAGAATACATTAGGCATCTATCATAAAATCCATCCTTTTACAAAGCCATGATCAAAACTTCATAAAGTGCAAAATCATCCTTTTCTTGATCTTTTGCTTACATTCCCGCTAAACAGGATTTTCATCCTTTCACTTAGGGAACAACACAAGCTACAAGATTAGAAATTTTGTGTAAGTCATAGAATCTTCATTCTATCCTGACTTTCATATAAATCGCACTATTTCACTCTTTTGATCAAAAGTAAGTAGGATTTGGAGCAAAATCTATGCCTGTCTTCACGAGATCTCAAAAACAAATGGAAAAAGACGAGGGAGAAACCACTACTAGTAAAATGGGTGACCGTAATGAAAAAGAAGAGGAAACGTTTAATCTTGATGAGTTAACAGAAGAAAAGCTTCAAGAAGCAGAACAGGATCCCCAATTCCATACTCTTATGGAAAGAATTCTAGAACGTAACAAAGAAAAATATTTTCTTTCATTAGCTAATCAAGGAGCTAAGTTGCCTCACACTTTTGACATAGAAGGGATTAAACAAAATCCTGAAACTCCTCTTAATGACTTTAGTGCTCTTAACCAACAGATAAAAGAATTACAAGGGCAAATAAAGGAAATGCAAGGAGGTACAACAAAGAAATATGTTTTGGAAGACATATCTCCTTATCCATTTGATAGGAGTCTTCAAATGATCCCATTTCCAAAACATTGCGAAATTCCTAAGTATGATAGGTATAATGGAAAAACTGATCCCATTGACCATGTTAGGGATTTTCGAAACATGAGTCTTGAATTCGCCTATGACGATACTTACTTGATGCGATTATTTCCACGAAGTCTAGGTGTACAATCCATGGAGTGGCTTTCAAAAATCACTCCACCTATCAAAACTTTTGAGGAGTTGATAAATCAGTTTATCTCACAATACTCCTACAACATTCAACACCAAATAACAATGCTTGATCTTTGTAAAGTGAAACAAAAAGTAGGAGAACCCTTTACTACATTTTTACAAAGGTGGAGAAGGTTATTTGCACGATATTCTCGTCCTATTCCTGAAAAGGAAAAGATGGATATCTTTATCAATAGCCTTGATCCAGAATTAAGCTATAGGCTTAACCTTCATTGTCCTCATAACTTTGAAAAATTGATTGAAAACGCAATCACCATTGAAGGGGCCTTGGTTAAAAGGGGAGTGATAAAACTTGATAATCCAAGTACATCGAATCAAAACAACAATGATAAAACAAGGTTTTGGAACAGAAACAAAAATGTTGTCAATGATGGTATAGTGGATGCAAATAATTTACGAACAAGACCATCTATTTTCAATCTATCAAGTGCTCCACGAAACAATCCACAAGGAAATACAATTCAACAAGGAAACAACAATCAACAAGGACAAATTTCCAAGCAAGAAAACATGACCAATCAAAATACTAATCAAAATCGTGATAATTTCAATAATAATCTTGGCAATGCACAAACATCAAATCCATCTAGACCTTCATTCTTTTCAAATCGACGGACTTTTACCGCTTTGGGTCAATCTCTTGAGTCTGCTCTCAAGGAGCTTCTTGATAATAAGGTTATCACCTTACCACCACAAAGAGATTATGAGCCACGAGTCAAACCACCATCGTGGAATGACTCGTATTATTGCAATTATCATCGATGTAAGGGTCATAGAACAAACAATTGTCAAGCTTTGAAAAATCTAGTACAAGATTTAATTGACAATGGTACCATTACAATTGAGGGACCTCATACCAATGATGATCATCAAGCATTCAAAGATCCTTTGCCAAACTATCAAAAGGGGGAAACATCGGATACCAAAGCCAAAAGTATACATAATGTTGAAGACAATATAATCCATCACATCCACGCAGATGATCAACGGGTTAATGTTATCAAAATCAAGGGAAAACAAGAATATCAATAGGTTAATGTGACAACAAGAGGTCAAGCAAAGGTTGTTCTAAAAGGAAGTTCATCTAAAACAACTATTTCTCCTCCAAGTCAGTATAACCTGGTTGATCAATTGAGAAAAACATCAGCTCAAATATCCATCCTTGAACTTCTCAAAATATCTCCCATACACAAGAATATTTTAGAAGAAGCTCTTGTAAACACAACTGTTGATACTGATTTAGATGTAAACAGATTTCAAGCCATGGTGGGACATTTGTCTTCCCCCACTTGTCTTTCATTTTCCAATAAGGATGATGCTTCCATGACACATCCACATAATTCCTCGCTCTATCTTGAAGTCATGATCCATAAACATCGAATTAGACGTGTCTTAATAGATGGAGGAGCCGGTTTGAACATTTGTACCTTAAAATTAATAAATGCCTTAGGAATATCAGAAAATGAAATTGACCCACGAAGGAAGATAACCATCAAGGCATATGATGATGAAGAAAGAGCTTCTAAAGGATTAATATTGCTACCTATCAGAGTGGGACCTGTTGTGAAAAATACATTTTGTCAGGTTCTAGATCGAGATCTTTCTTACAACATACTTTTGGGTCGTCTGTGGATTCATGATATGCAAGCAGTTCCATCAACGTATCATCAATGTATCAAGTTTCCTTATGATGGACAAGAAATAACTATACCAGCTAATTACAATAGTACCCAAACTTGTTCAAATCTTAGAGTAACTCAAGATGTTTTTGTGCCACACAATAGGGAAGCTCTTGTTGTTTCTTCTTCCAATCTACAAGTCCAATTGCAAGAATTGACAAAGAATCTTGATACTAAGTTGAAGTTTAAAGACAAAGGGGTAGGTGAATATTCACTATCTCTCTCTACTTTACCTCCTTCTCCAAGATCACATGGTTTGCCAACTTTATCAAATCAAAAGATTGCAACTGCTTCTACTTCTCAAGCTTCTATGCCAATCACAAAGTTTGATGGAAAATTCATTAGAGCTAATACCACTGAAGAAGAAGCTGAAGATAGGGACATTCTAAATTGGCTATACAAAGATGAAGATGAATCTCTCTTGAACATTAAGTTGCCTAAAGAACAATATGGTAAGGGGTACGCTATCATGCAAAAGATGGGCTATGAAGGGAATGGTCCTATAGGGAAACGAAGAGAAGGAATTGTGGAACCAATTCAACCTATTTCAAAACATTCAAGTGATAAAACAGGACTTGGATATGGTCAAGATAAAGAAGAATCTACTTCATAGCAAACACAATTAATTCATAAAGGAGGATTAGTGTCAGATAAACCTCATGAATCAGTTTTTCAATTGCAAAATAGTTCAGATACTGATTCTAATGAATATGAATGGGACACCATTTATAATGATGAATTTTGGAGGGATAAACAAGTTGATACAATACACAAATACGCACCTGTTCTTATACAAGGAGAAGGCTCAAGGTCTCCACTTAATTTTGTTTTACAAAATGATCATGACTCAAGTGAGGAAGAATCAGATTCTAGCGTAATTGACGATCAATAGGAGAATACCATCATAGACCTTGTCTACCATGAGGATGATAACCATATCATGACTTTGACAATTCAAGGCCTTACCCAAACTAATGATCCTATGCCTTTAGTTTATCCAGAACTTATAGATTGGAACATTGACGCACCTATCCATATTCCTACATTCAGTAATGATGAGGACATTATAAATTTCCTTTGTTCCTCAAATGAAGAAAACAATTGTTTCATTCAAGAATCTTATACTCATGATTTTGATAAGGAGGGTGTCAAGTCTCTTAGCTGCAAAATAAATGAAATAAAAGATGAATTTATTGGTGAAAACCAAAAAATGGCAGTGATAGATCAAAACAAGAGAAAAATAAAGAGCGAAACCAATAGTGAAAACCTTTCTGAGGCACTGAAGGATGAGAAACTTGACACTCTTCCCAAATATCATCATGAAAGATCTTCTATTTTGATTGAACCAACAGAATCAATCAACATAAGTACAACAGAACAACCAAAAGTTTTGCAACTTGCAACATCATTAACAGTTGAAGAAGTCATGAAATTCATGGAATTCTTGAAGGAGAATCAAATTAACTTTGCTTGTTCATATGCTGATATGCCAGGGTTAGATCCTAATTTGATAATGCATCATTTATCTATTAAACCAGGAGTAAAACCTATAAAGAAAAAGCTCAGAAAAATGCATCCACATGTTGCATTATTGGTCAAAGAAGAATTAAAGAAGCTTTTGGATGTTGGATTCATTCGAACTATTGACTATACAGAATGGATTTCCAATATTGTACCTGTTTCAAAGTCAGATGGAAGGATCAGAGTTTGTACAGATTTCAGGGATTTAAATAAAGCTTGCCCCAAAGATGATTTTCCTTTTCCCAACATAGACATGATTGTTGACTTAACTGCTGGCCATGCAATGTATTCATTAATGGATGGATTTTCAGGATACAACCAGATAAAAATTGCACCAGAAGATCAAGATAAAACAGCGTTTACATGCCCTTGGGGTACCTATTGCTGGAATGTAATGCCATTTGCGTTAAAGAATGCTGGAGCTACTTATCAAAGAGCAATGACAACTATTTTTCATGATATGATGCATACATTCATGGAAGATTATGTTGATGATTTACTTGCCAAATTTCATACACGAGATGAACACCTAGAAATCTTGTCAAAAATCTTTATCAGAATGGAGAAGTTCAATGTTCGACTAAATCCAAAGAAATGTGTCTTCGGCGTTACATCTGGAAAACTCCTAGGGTACATTGTTTCAGAAAAGGGTATAGAAGTTGATCCAGAAAAGGTACAAGCTATAATGGACATGCCTCCACCATGAAATATCAGTCAATTAAGATCATTGCAAGGAAGATTACAGTCCATTAGAAGGTTTATAGCTCAACTGGCAGACAAAAGCTTGCCATTTACACATTTATTGCATAAAAATGTCCCATTCAAATGGGATGACAAATGTGAAGCAGCATTCAATCAGATCAAGCAATATCTTACGCATCCACCAGTTTTAATTCCACCTATTCCAGGAGAGCCACTCATACTCTATATTTCAGCAACAGAAGTATCTTTGGGAGCATTGCTAGTACAAGAAGATTCTACAGGTAAAGAAAGGGCCATATATTATATCAGCAGAACCTTAACAAGACATGAGTTAAACTATAGTTTCATTGAAAAAGCTTGTCTTGCAGTAGTGTTTGCTTCTCAAAAGTGGCGACATTATATGTTGGCTCATACAGTTAAGCTGATAACAAAGATTGATCCATTGAAATACCTATTAAGCAGAGCTACTTTAACAGGAAGACTTGCAAAATGGGTAATGATCTTAAGTGAGTTTGACATTCACTATGTAGATCGAAAAGCTATTAAAGGACAGGTCATTGCAGATCAGTTGGCTAAAGCTCCTTTACAAGAAGAAAATCCAATGCACATTGAGTTTCCTGATGCAGATGTCTTTGCAGCAACAATTAGAGACCGTGGGCATTATACTTTGATGGATCTTATACACAATATGGCTCGGGGGCAGGGATTCTTTTTGTTACACCGAAGGACATACCATTTCACGATCATATCGGTTGATGTTTCCTTGCACAAATAACATAGCTGAATATGAGGCATTGCTCATAGGATTGAAAATAGCTTTGGAATGGCAGATTACAGAGCTGGAAGTCTACAATGATTCACAACTTATCATTAATCAAATTAATGATGATTATCAAACTAAAGATGATAAGTTGCTACCATACAAGAACATGGTGGATGATTATAAGAAATATTTTGTGTCAATCAAGTTTTCACAAATATCAAGGATTGATAATAAAGCTGCAGATGCAATGGCTACCATTGCTTCTTTATTACAAATATCTAAAGATCAAACCAAGTATGAATTCTTGGTGGAACAATTGTTTTCTCCCGCCTATGATAATCCCAAAACCCAAGTCATATGTCATTTGACCGGTTCAGATTCACCTTTATATGGTAAAACTTATACCTATTTGAAAGATAACATCTTACCTTCAGATTTATCCCGTAACCAAAAACGGAATTTCATTCGCCAATCATCCCGTTATACCTTAATTGCCAATATTCTTTATCGACGTGGTCTTGATGGTACACTCCTTAGATGTCTTGAACGTGACAAATCTGAAAAAGCCTTACAAGAGGTTCATAGTGGTATTTGTGGAACTCATTTGAGTGGTTTGACCTTAGCCAAGAAACTTGTCAGAATGGGGTACTATTGGCCTACCATGGAAAAAGATTCTTTTACTTTTGTCAAGAAGTGTTCTAAATGTCAGATCCACGGGAATCTTATTCATGCACCTGCGCAGGAACTACAATCTTTCACTTCAACATGGCCTTTTTCTCAATGGGGATTAGATCTTGTTGGGAAAATACATCCTTCATCATCAAATGGACATAAATTCATCATTACAGCTACGAAGTATTTTACAAAATGGATTGAAGCTGTTCCTTTGACAACAGTGACTGGAAAACAAATATCTTCATTTATCCTGAATTACATTATTTGTAGATATGGAATTCCTAATTCTATTGTTACTGATAATGGAAGACCTTTTAAGAATCAGGATGTTGATGAACTTTGTGAAAGATTTCACATCCAACACAAGTTCTCTACACCTTATTATCCACAGGGTAACGGTCAAGCAGAAGCTTCTAACAAAACCATTTTGAAGATATTGAAGAAGACAGTAAATGATGCTGGACGTGATTGGCATGTCCAATTAAACCCAGCTCTGTGGGCATACAGAACCAGTGTTCGCACACCAACAGGAGCTACACCATATGCTTTAGTCTATGGAGCAAAAGAAATTTTACCATTAGAAGTTGAAATACCTTCACTTAGGGTTTCACTCAAGGGATTGATAAGTGATGAAGACTATAGGGTTTCTCGCCTTTAGGAACTAGAATTATTAGATGAAAGACGTCAACATGCAGCTGATCATTTGAAAGGTTATCAACAAGTTATGTCCCGTAGTTATAATCACAGAGTTAAACCATGGCATTTCAAGTGGGTGATTTAGTTTTGAGAGAAAATCCACGTAATCAGCAAGACAGAGAAAAGAAAGGCAAATTTGAACCTAATTGGCTTGGTCCATTTGTTATCGTAGCAGCATACGGTTCTGGTGCATATTAGTTATCCACATCAGAGGGGGACCTGTTTGAAGAGCCAATCAATAGTATTCATCTGAAGAAGTTCTATGTCTAAAAAGTCCTGAAAAAATTAAAAAAAATCATAAAAAGTCCTGAAAAATAAAAAAAAAAAAAAAATAAAAAAATAAATAAAAATAAGAAAAATCTTGAAAAAGTGAAATAAAAACAAGTGGTGACAACCTGGCAAACAAGCGCTACTTGTGATCAAAATGGGCTCCTCCATTTATTAGTTTATGTCTTGTTTTCACTTTCGGCATCATCCATCCGCGTCTATCATCTGTATATATCTTTCATTATCCATATCATGTAGTGGGAATCTTTAGGTTTCATCATGGCTTGATGAAATTTGTACATATCTTTTATCTTTAGGTTGTGTTTACACTGGGGGCAAAACATAGAAACTTACAAGAGAGGGGCAACGAGCTTTCAAGAATATCACAAATAGACAAATAACAATTTGACAAAACACAACAAACATTGTCGTATCAAATCAATCACAACACGTTTATTCAATGCCAATGGAAATCGAAACAACATGCTCCAAACAAATGAGAATATCAATGATGATAACCAAATTGGATGATCTTAATCTGAATAAATGTTTGAAATATTTTTAAGCAAGATTGGAATGGTTGTTTGATTTTCTATCATATCTCTAGAGTAATTCAATGATGTACTGAACTAGAAGAGCAAGGAAGGAGTATGATTTTTCTTTGTCTGCTGTTTGCGAGGAAATCATTAGTACTATGCAAATTGGTCGCGAGACATGCTCTACTACGTATCATGGATGACATTTCAGAATTTGCATGGGAAACGGGTTAACTCTTGTCTGTTTATGCAAGCAATACTCAGGTCATCTCGGTTCAATTATACCTAGATGCTTGTATTAACTTGCTATATTAAAAATCATGAAAGCAATACTCAGGTCATCACTGGTGCTAACATACCCTTTGATGCTTGTATTAACTTTCAACATTTCAAAAGCTCTAAGATGATACAAAAAGCATGAATAAGCTCTCCAAATGGCAATATTGTATGAATGTCCTGCATGGTTAGTATAGATTGCATTCATGTTAGAATTTGCATTTTGCATTTATAGATTTCTAAAAAGCTGGCAAAGTATCAAATGGTTATATCTTTTCAAAAACATGACTGAGTATATTTTGACATTCATAAAAATATCATTTCATACATTTTTCATATATATTTGCATTAGAAAATCATAAAATCAAAGCATACATAACATGATTCATGAAATCATCATATCATACATATCATATGGATACATCATATATCATGTAAAATCATCACTGCATTTCATATATCTCAAAAATGAATGTCAAAATGTACAAGGATGTCAACTACAAATGATATAATATTATCAAAAATGTGATCATCTCAAGGTGTATACAAAATGCCTCTACAAAATATCATGAAAATGTCATATACAATGCACTAGGCAGTGCTATCCTCTAATGGAGCTGGCCTAGGACCTGTACCACCTGCCCCTGATGGACCTGCACCACCTGTCCCTGATAGTCCTCCTGGAGGTAAAGGCTGTGTCACACCCCTGCTGGTAGTACGAGAACGACCATGAGTAGATCGTGACTGAGCATAACTCTCTCTCCGCTCAGGTGGAACTGCATCATGATATCTAGTCCGATAGAACTCTGCCTCTCGTGTGGCTCTAGTAACCTCTCTCATCATGTCACCTGTCCAGGTGCTAGCTGCTACTCTCTGTAAGCTATCTGCTAAGGCAATGGCCTGCTCACCCTACTGTCTAGCTGCATCTCTCTCAGCAGTAATCAAAGTCACCTGACTCTGCAACTGTGTAATCAAGGCCTATGCCTGTGATAGCTGAGCCTACAAGCTCTGTACTGTACTCTGCAGAGACGATATCTGACTAGCTACAGTCGGATCTACGGAAGGGGATGGGTCAGTGTGCCTCATCCGTGGTCCACCTCTGCCTCCTCTACCTCCTCTGCCACCTCTCCTACCGCCTCTCCTGCCACCTCTATCTCCACCCCTACCGTCACCACCATCATCTCCATCTGAGTCATCATCTCCACTACTCTCCTCATCATCACTGTCCTCTGAATCATCATCTCCTGACTCTGAGTCCCTCTGTCGACGTCTCTGTGCAATAATAGGAGCAACAGCCTCATCAGGATCAAACATGCGTGGTGCTGGATGGTCTAGGACATACTGGACATACTCTAGTGTTGCCCCTGCATCAAGAACATCCACCCGGTAATCCCACATCTGTGCTCCTAAACTGGTGAACTCTGCCACCACGGCCTCATAAGAAATCTGTGGGCCCCACACTGCAAGCTCTGGCTGTCGCCGCACATAAATGGATGAACCAACAGGCATACCCTGAATCCGACCAAACTGTCGAAGTACTCATCCAGCAAGAAATCTCTCAAGAATCCATGTAGTCCGTCCAATCAAAAATCTGGAAGTACAAACATAAGGTATCTCCCTCGCATCCTCTGGCCAGGGCTCACAATCCAAATATGGTCTCCAGCATACTGTATCCAAACTGTCTAATAGCCGCTGCCAATACACTAGTTTGCCCAGTCTCGGCTGAGCAATAATATGCGCATATCTCCATCTGTATGCTCAACCAGCTGGTCGCTGTCCTCGGGTCAATGGACGTAAAATAGCAAAATTCTCCCATGCCCATATCTGTAGTAATGAGCACCCAACAACGAAACTCCGGCCTCTACCATATACGATATGATGTAACTTGTCATATAGGTGGGCTAGCATACATGTACCCCATGCATACCGTGTCCCCTGCATCACCATACTCTCCAAAACACGACCCCATCCGATCGCAAACCCCTTCGACCTATGGTTGGGGCACAACACACCTCCAATGAATCCTGCAAGCACAGCTGGTAATGGTGGATATGTATCTGTAATCTCACCCCATGGGATGAAGTACCCAGCAATCTGATCATCTCTGAATATCTATCTCAAAGAAAGAGTACCTCCAACCTCTCGTCTATCAAAAACAACTATCTCTCCCATCACTGGGATCCGTAGGATGCGATATATGTCCTCGGGGGTCACTGTAATCTCGCTTGTCGGTAAATGAAAAGTGTTGGTGTCGCTATGCCACCGCTCTGCAAGTGCTGTCAATAGGGCCCTGTTGAGGCGAACCTCAGGCATATAAAGTAATGAACTCAAACCACATGCATCAACCACATCTCTATCTGACTGTAATAAATGTGGAATCAATGTCCATGTGCTCAGAAATGTCTCTCGTAACTGCAAGAAACCTAGTCTCTCCTGTTGACATACATCATCAAAGCAACATCAATATCAAATCATCATAATGTATCAATCCAAAACTGAACATCAAATTATTTGTTTTTCATCATCATGGAATGCAAATAATCAACATCAAGTTTCTTTCTAGCAACTTTAGGAGAAAACTTATCTATCCTATTTGTTTTTAAAAAAACTTTAAAAGCAAATTTATCAGCTACTATTTGTTCTCCAACAACTTTGGAAACAAATTTATCATTCACAACAAACATACAATCAAAAGCGCTATAGAACTACTTATGGGCGCTACAAAATTCCTTATCGGCGCTAAAGAAATTTTGGCGCTACAAAATCAATTAATAGCGCTACACTTTTTATTAAAGGCGCTACGAAATTTTATGCGCTATGAAAATTATCAAGAGCGCTACAAAATTCATCAAATGCGCTATGCAATTGTATGCGCTATGAAAACTATTAAATGCGTTGCAAAATATATTATCGGCGCTACGAAATCAAATGCGTTACGAAATATGTTAAATGCGCTATGAAATATGTTAAATGCGCTACGATAAGTGTCAAATGCGTTATAAAATTGAATGCGCTACGAAAAGTATCGTATGCGCTACAAAAACCTTTAAGGGCGCTAAAACTCAATTTTTTTGAAATAAACATTGAAAACGTGCGCAAAACAGAAAAATTTCGAGAGACAAGAGATTTACGGGACACATACCGGAGGTCCGTAGTGCGCTGGACGCTGATGTCGTCGGATACGCTCGAAACGGTGCTGGTGAACTGGAAGTGCCATGATTATCAACTTAGAGCTCAAAAATTTGTAAATTTTACTAGGGTAAAATTGAAAATGACATGGAAAATGACATTTTTAACCTATATAATGGCAAAATTGGGGCATTTTATCATATTTTAACATAGCAGGGGCAATTTCTTCATAAAATTTTCATTTCATATCTCTTCGGGTCAATTTCTTCAAATCATTAGCTTCGAACGATGAATCGACATCTTTAAAATCCATAAAAATCGACAAATTTCAAAAAAAAATTAAAAAAAATAAAAATTCAAAAATCGATTCATCGTTCGCGGGGGCATATACCTATCAATATTTCGACAGTCAACATTTGGGGAAAAATTCAAAATTCTTTGAAATAATGCGTAAAACACATCACTTCAAAGAGGGGAAAAATGTATACACTTAAAAATGGTCACATCACATTGTCTAGTAATTAATTAAATATTTTTAATATTTAATTAAATCTTCGAATTCTATCTGCGTATAAATAAATTTAAATAATTTATTTATATTTCTTTATTCTTTTATTTATATTTCTTCATTCTTTTATTGTATACCTTGAGTTTGTATTTGTACTATGTTGTTCTTGAAGTCGGTTTGACATTCATGGTCGGGTTCTCTTCCTTGTCACCTCTGAGCACAGGGGGTGAGTTATTTATAATTCACATGGTTGGGTGGAACGTGCTCCTCACCCGTTGGGTTCCCCATTAGCAGTCTATCTTCTCAGCATTTCTGTAGTTGGTGTTGCACCAGTGTTCCTTTGTAATTCAGATTTCATTGTATTTATATTATCCCACACGTTGGGAAATTTGATGTAATTATTAATCAAGAGCTTGTAATGTAATATCAAAATGATGTAATAGTTAGGATCAATTGTAATTTGTTTAAAGAGATTCATTATGATTGTATTATGTGATGTATTAATATTCTCACTCTTGGTTATTAGATGTAGTCTTATTCATGGTTTATAATATTAATAGTTATGTTGTTAGCTTTTGCTTTCGTTGTTAGTTGTTTGTGAAGTAACCTCACGTACCCCAGAGAGCTAAGCGTAATAGTGCAATGTAATGTGTTATGTGATTATGGTTAATGTTTCTTGCATGTTTAATTGTATTGTTTAAAAAAAATAAAATATTTGCTATGTGTGTGTTCTCTGGGGTTTGCACGACGGGCGTTACACATAGATTAAACCTTCACCAACATCCATAGACATTCAAAATCTTCTCAAACCCCCATTTTATCATTTTTTCTCATAGACATAACCACCTTTCTTTCAATTTGGACTTAGAACCATAAATAGCATCCTTAATTTTCCATCCACATTTATACCACTCAACTTAAACCTCAATTTTCAACCATAATAAAAAATCCAAAACATCTTGCAAAATAAAATCAAACTTGTGTAAGAGTCAAATTAAGATCCTCCATCTTTTATCTCTAGCTTATATATTTCTTAAGAATTCATCTATCTTAATTAGTTTATTCAATTAGCTATTGTGAAACTTGAGTAAATTAGCTTAGTAATTTTTTAATTCTTAGGTTAGTAAACTTTGAAATCCACACCCAATTTTTCTTTGGAACTTGCCTATCCTAAGTAATAAAGGATAAAATACCAAGTTACCTCTAATCAATAAGGATCTATATTTACTTGACACAACTTTGATTTCATCCATTATCATCTCTTAGTCTCGCATAATATCATCAACACTTAATATAATATTTAAAACCATCCAAATCCAAACCATACACATCCAATATTTTTAAACATAAAAGTCCATACTATCTTATACCATCCAAAACTATGCACAAACATTTAGAACCTTATAAATAAGCCACACCATCCATACCTTATGTCCAACACCATAAATTTAAACATCCCTAATTTCAAAAAATATCACTCACTTCAACACCAATCAACACCCATTAACCAAAATCAAACCTAACTAGGTCTACCTTTACATGTCACAAGGTCCCAAACCAAAAAAATAGTGGATTCTAATTCTTTCACAATATGGATTCCCCTCAAATACCTTAATCCTACATCACAACAAGAAATAACATACCAACTTGTAGACACATAAAATTGACCTAGGCCTGCAAGTTCTATATTTCTTCCTAACATAATTAAAATATTTAATTATGTCCAATAGCCTGATTTCAACTATTAATTAAATAATTCTTAATTATTTAATTAATTAATGCCTTTTATTCTTCCTGTCTGTTTAAATAAATAAATAAATTATATTTATTTATTTTAAATACATCACTAATGACCTATGTCTGTCCATAATTAAATAAATTCTTAAATTTATTTAATTATCTTTTGTCCATTATTTCCTCATTATTATTTAAATAAATAAATTTTATTTATTTATTTAAATACGTCATTAATTCCTAAATATCTTCGTATAATTAAATAAATTCTTTAATTTATTTAATTATAGTCCACCTTGGCCTCTCCTAATTTTAAATAAAATTATCTATTTAAAATTGTCCACTTTCTAATTTTCTTTCTCCAAGTAAATAATTCAAATTAATTATTTACTGTCCCATGGCCCCACCTTTTGAATTAAATTAATTTTTAATTCAAAATGACAACTTTCCTCCATAAATTAAAAAAAAATTATTATTATTTGATTTTCTAGCCTTTTCTTTTTCTGTGCCGTTCTTATCTCCTTGTCACATGCAACCTTGTCCCTTGATTTAATTTTTCTAAAATCAAATCTTAGCCCTTCATTTCAAATTTCACCCTAATATTGCCCTAACCCTAATTGTGGGTTGTCACATTCAATTTTAGCCATTAATCTCAGGGAATCTCTCAACTTTTAATCTTGGCCATCCATCCAAAATTGACTTTTCTATAAAATGGCAATTTTGGCCTCATTTGAGATACTTCATACATCTTGGCATTTCTTGACTTCATGCTTTAGACATTTTTCATGCTTTAGGCTTGCTTCATAGTTGCATTGTTTAGCATTTTGATAGAATCCTTCAAAGTTTGCTTAGGAAATTGGCATAGTCATAGTTGCTCATCACAATTCTAAGGGAAATTATCTACTTGCAACAAATAGAGAAGGTGCAATGAAGGTTAATCATGGAGGTTGAAGACATTTGGTGAGATCTTCTTTGTTTTCATGTATTTACTCCTTTGTTCTTCATTGCTTTGCTTTGGGTTATTTTGTTTATGCTTTATTATGCTAACCTAGATTTTCCCTAAGTTACACAAGCAACATATCCTCAACCACCAAACATAGATGCAAGAATTTTCCTAAAACCCACAAAATCAGCAATTAGTGGAAAAAATAATTGAATTAGATAAAGGCCATATCTTGTTGTAGTTAATCCAAAGTATGGTTCAAATTCCATTGGAATGACATTTCATAACTTAGAAAATATGACACTTCATCCACAACAACCATAACATCCACCAACCCCTTAGATAACCTATGGGGATCACAACCCCTTCAACCATCACATAACCTCAATCCTATACAAACATTAAACCTTCCACAAAGTCTTCAAAAATATCATCCCCTCTCATAACAAATTCAACCTAACTCATCCACACATCGTAGATTCATAATAACCATAAGAGTAGTTCACTCTAGGACACATCATTCAACACCTCAACCAATGTCACATCTCATTTACTTGTATAAGCTTAAGTAATAAATAGATGGAACTGGTTGAGACTATTGGATGATTATCTTATTATTGTTTGATTATGGATAAATGTGTTTTAAATTAGATGTTATTTTAAAATGTATGAAATTGAAATTTAACGATATGGTATGTACACGTGCTTCAGATCAATTTTTATTGACTAACCTATTGACATAAATTTGAGTGTGAATGAGTGCAAGAATGTGTCAAAGGTGAGAACATGGCTAAGGTAGAGGTATCCTAGCCACTTTGAAATGATTAGTATGATTTGTTGTGGTATGTGGCGACTGATTATGCTATACTATACACCTGACATGTATCCTTGCTGGGGTCTGGGACTGGGCCAGGTCCTAGGCGGGGGTTTAGGGGTGGCAACCCCCAAGAATTTTTTTTTCTCATTTTTTCGCGTCATCACCGAAAAGAAAAAAAAATGACTTTGTAAAAACCTTAATTCTGGAAGCTTCTAAAAGGCTTTTTATAAGCAGTTTGGATGGGGGTTGCAGTATGGCATTATTAGCAAGATTGTAATATGTTTTACACTGAATAATAAAATCATTGGATGGTTGTGGTTTTGTAGATGTAGCTCAGATTGGGTGAACCACATTAAATTCTCTATGTTATCTTGTTTCTACTATAATTTTGTGTGTTTTATTTCTTTGTTTTATTTATCAAATCTGCATTTAATTGTTAGATATATACTTTCTAACCCTAACAAGTGGTATTAGAGAGGGTTGTGTTCAATTATCATCTGTAGGAAAGTCTCACAGTTGAGTGGGAGTCTCACAGTTAAGTGGGAGCAATGGCAGATGAGGGTAAATTGAAGGTAGATAAATTCAATGGGCGGAACTATCAATTATGGAAGATGCAGATGGAGGATTATCTCTATCAGAAGGATTTATGGAGGCCATTGGAAGGAACAACCAATAAACTGACAATAATGAGTGATGAGGAATGGAATCTTCTAGATAGAAAGGCACTGGGAGCCATTCATTTATGCCTAGCACAATCGGTGGCATTCAATATTACAACAACAAAGACAACTCAAGAGTTGATGGAAACCCTGAAGAAGTTATATGAAAAGCCTTATGCTTCGAATAAGGTATTTCTTATGAAGCATTTATTTAATATGAAAATGGTAGAAGGTGGGTCAATTGTTGATCATTTAAATGAGTTTAATATGATTACTGGTCAATTAACATCTATAAATGTAAACTTTGATGAAGAAGTTAGGGATCTTTTGATTCTGTGTTCTTTTCCAAAAAATTGGAATAGCTTGGTAATGGTTGTTAGCAATTCCATTTCTGGTTTGAAAAATATGAAATTTGATGATGTTGTTGGTGTTATTTTCAGTGAGGAAATTCATAGGAAAAGCTCAGGCAGAAAATCCACATCTGGTAGTGTTTTGAATGTAGAAAGTAGGGGTAGAAAAAATGAGAGAGGAAACAATTCTGGAAGTTATGGGAAGTCATGAGGAAAATTAAAGGACAAAAGGTCCCAATCTAGAGACAAGAGGGATTGTTGGTACTATGGTAAGCCAGGTCATTTAAAGAAAGATTGCTGGTCTTGGAAAAATAAAGGAGACAAAAAGGAAGGAAATAACGAGGAAAATGGGGTAAGTAATAAATCTAATGATGATGCTTTGGTTCTTTCCCTTGATAATGTTGATGATTCTTGGGTATTAGATTCAGGGCCTTCATTTCATGCTACACCCCATAGAAGTTATTTTTTTTATTATGTCCAAGGGGATTTTGGGGCTGGTTTATTTGGGAGATAATGAACCCTATCAGATTGTTGGAAAGGGAAGAATCAAGATTAATTTGCAAAATGGGAATTCATTGGCTACTACATGAGGTAAGGAATGTTCTAAAGTTGAAAATAAATTTAATTTCAGCAAGACAACTAGATGATGAGGGTTGTGTTGTTATATTGTGATAAAAATTGGAAGGTTACAAAAGGTGCCTTAGTGGTAGCAAAAGGTGTGAAAGTAGGCACCTTATATCTTTGTACAACTCATATTGTTCCTTCTATTTTAGCTATTGTAGATAAAAATCAATGTTCAGGAATAGTTGTTGTAGTTCAACAGGCAAAAAATTAGACAATTGCTATGGATTTTTAATCAACACTTTGGCATAATAGACGTGGGCATATGAGTGCAAAAGGTATGAAAGTACTTCATTCAAAGAATATTTTACCTGATTTGAAATGTGTTAATATGGATTTCTATGAAAGTTGTATGTATGGAAAACAAAAGAGAGTTAGTATTCTCAAGGATGGGAAGCAAAAGAAAGATGAGAAATTGGAGCTTGTGCATACAAATGTATGGGGACCAGCTGAAGTATCTTCTCTCGGTGGCTCTCAGTATTATGTCACTTTTATTGATGATGCAACAAGGAAGGTATGGATTTATTTCCTTAGGTAGAAATCTGATGTATTTGAAACTTTTAGGAAATGGAGAAGCTTGGTTGAGAATGAGATAGTTAAAAAGTTAAAATGTCTAAAATCTTATATTGGTGGTGAGTATTGCAGCAAAGGGTTTGAAGATTATTGTTCCTCTAATAGTATTCATAGGCATAAAATGGTTCCAAGGACTCCACAAGAAAATGAAGTGGCTGAGTGCATGAACAAAACAATAATGGAGTGTGCATAGACTATGTGATTGCATGTTGGGCTACCTTTAAACATGTGGGAAGAGGCTGCAAACATTGCAATTTATTTAATCAATAGAGGTCCCTCTAATTCTTTTGGTTGTGGTATTCCAGAGGAAGCATGGACGGTTAAGAAGGTGAGTTATTCTTTTCTCAATACCTTTGGTTGTGAAGCATTTGCGCATGTAGATTCTGAAAATAGAACCAAGCTTGATGCAAAATCAAAGAAATGTATATTTGTTGGATATGACATTGATGAATTTGGTTATAGGCTTTGGGATTTGGAAAATCAAAAAAATGTGAGAAGCAGGGATTTCATATTCAATGAGAAAGTGTTGTACAAAGATCAATTGCAACAACATGAGAAGAAAGAAAATGATTATGTAGTGTTGGATGATACACAAAAAGACAATGTTCTAGTGGTTCCTCATGCTCTTCAACAACAACAAATACCACAAACTCTAGTGAATGTTAGATGATCTTCAAGGATAAGTAGACCTCCAAAAAGATTTTTTCCCTCTTTGTATTATATTTTATTAACTGATGTTGGTGAACCAAAATGTTATGATGAAGCTATTCAAGTGGATACCAAGGTTCAGTGGGGGCATGGAATGGAAGAAGAAATGGACTCCTTGTTGAAAAATTAGACTTGGGAATTATGCAAGTTTCCTACAAGTAAAAATACTTTACCAAACAAATGGGTTTATAGGCTGAAAGAGGACGGAGGTAATAAAATATTTAAAGCTAGATTAGTTGTAAAGGGATTTGTACAGAAAAAGGGTATTGATTTTGATGAAATATTTTCTCTAGTTATTAAAATGACTTCTATTCATACTATTTTAAGTATTGTGGCTACTGAAGATTTGCATTTAGAACAACTTGATGTTAAAACAACCTTTCTCCATGATGATTTGGAAGAGGAAATATATATGTAATAGCCACAAAGTTTTGAGGTCAAAGGTAAGGAGAAACTTGTGTGTAGATTGAAGAAAAGTCTATATGGCTTGAAGCAAGCACCTCGGCAATGGTAAATTAAATTTGATAGTTTTATGAATGAGCAAGGCTATAGTCAGTGTAATTTAGACCATTTTTTTAATTCTAAGAGGTTAAATGATAATAGCTACATTATCTTATGCGTATATGTTGATGACATGCTTGTAGCAGGGTCTAACATGGATCACATAAGGGAGTTAAAACAACAATTAGCAAATTCATTTGCTATGAAGGATTTGGGGGCAACAAAGAAAATACTTGGTATGAAAATTACAAGAGATAGGAAAAATAGAAAATTGTTTTAATCTTAGGTTGATTATGTTGAAAAGGTGTCACAAAGATTTCATATGGAGAATGAAAAAGCTGTCAGCACACCTTTGCCCAGTCATGTTAAATTGACTAAGGATATGTGTCCAAAGACACAAGAGGAGGAAGAAAAAATGTCCAAGGTACCATACGCTTTAGTTGTAGGTAGTTTAATGTACACCATGGTATGCACAAGACTAGATATTGCACATGTTGTAGGATTTGTTAGCAGGTATATGAGTCATCCCGGTGTTGAGCATTGGAATGCGGTAAAATGGATTCTTAGGTACTTGAGAGGTACATCCAATAAATTTTTATGTTTTGGGGGCTCTAATACTAATTTAAAAGGCTATGTTGACTCAGATTTAGTGGGGGATATAGATACCAGGTGGAGTACCACAGGTTATGTATTTACAATTGGTGGGACAATAGTGAGTTGGATTTCTCAGTTGCAAAAGGTGGTTTCTTTATCCACCACGAAGGAAGAGTATGTTGCTATAATAGAGGTGGCAAAGGAGATGATATGGCTACAAATTTTCATGGAAGAGTTGGGAAAACAATAGGCTAAAAATTACTTGTTTACAAACAGCAAGAGTGCTATACATCTTGCAAAGAATTCTACCTTTCATTCTAAAACCAAACACATACAGTTGAGATATCATTTCATTCGTTTAGTGTTGGAGGATGGACAAGTCAAGCTAGACAAGATACATATAGATGCCAATCCTATGGATATGTTTACGAAGGCACTGACATGGGAGAAGCTAAGATCCTCTTAAGCTTCAGTTGGCCTTCAAGGTTGAATTCAAGTATAACAGAGTAGCAGGGTCCAAGGTGATTATTTCCAGTGGGAGTTGTAAGTACAATGGTGTTGTTCAAGATCAGTCTCCAAGTGGGAGATTGTTGTGGTATGTGGTGACTGATCATGCTATACTGTACACCCGACATGTTATAAGCGGTTTGGATGGGGGTTGCAGTATGACATTATTAGCAAGATTGTAATATGTTTTACACTAGATAATAAAATCATTGGATGGTTGCGGTTTTGTGGATGTAGCCCAAATTGGGTGAACCACGTTAAATTCTTTGCGTTGTCTTGTTTCTGCTATAATTTTGTGTGTGTTTTATTTCTCTATTTTATTGATCAAATCTACATTTAATTGTTAGATATCTTCTTTCTAACCCTAACATGATTGTTACTCTTTGGAGGTTTTAGTAGGAAGACAAAGGGGCCTTTAGTTGGACATGGACATGAGTTCATTATGGACCTATAGAGGAGATTGTTATTGGAGTGAGTCATGTTGACTTGGTTATCTTGCAGGAGTATTACCATTCCCTACTCTTTCTCCACTCAACAATTTATCATCTGGAAGGTATTTTCCCATTCTTGTTTTATATGTGTTATGTTTTGTGCTTTGTGTTATCATGGGAATGAGCCTTGAGCCATGATGATTGATTTTGGAAGACTCATTTGATGATTTTTTGTATGATTTATTTATTTATTTATTTATCTTTCATAGATATGGATCTTGATCTATGATAGTTGGTTTTGGAGGATTTATTTTGAGGGATGTTTGGTATAGTTATCTCCTTATGTGTTTGAATTTATATTATCATTCATTGATGAGGAGTCTAGGAGATGTAAATTGTTCTGATTTATTAATTTGGGAATGCATACTTTGAGTTTGATTTCCTTGGATTAGAGAGGGTTACATCCACATTGGCATTTTTACATGATTCATATGTTGCATTGGATATTTGAGATTGAATGGATAGGTATTGTTAATAATTCTCATTTGGGGTTTTAATGAGATCATACTTGTCATAGTGTTGCACTTTTGAGGTGTTGGTAGAAGGACATGTTATTATTTACAAGTTTTCTCTCTTCATTCTATGGTTCCTTCCTATAGATTTATGTTATGATTTGGGAGGATTATGGCGACATGTTGTGAGAGAGTATGTAACTACTTGGTGTTTCATGTGTGGATCATTGTGTAAATGTTCTTGGTAATTCATGTTTTGATCATTTATCACACCTTGGTATAGTGTTGATTAGTAGACTTGATATGGCTTGATCATTTTTAGATTTGGCATTACCCATGCAGTGGGAGTTCCTGAATATGTACTTCATTGACATGTTTGATAGAGGGAGCTTTTGTTTATGGTTTATGGGTTGTATATGTTGGAACGAGTTTATTGATGTTTTTGATACCTAGGAGATATGAATGGTTGGATGTATTAGCATGTGTTTTGGATGCTATTTCTAATCATGTGGATTTTTTTATCTTTCACTAGCAACTTTGAGACTTTTTTATCACTTAGATTTGATGCTTTGTTCTTGGATTGGTGCATCTTCACCTTGGAATGTTCTTTTTCTTACATATGTGGCATGTTGTAGGATGAGAAGATTTCTTTCTTGAGATGGTGTTCACTTTGTTTTTATTGCAAATATCTTGATGGAGCATGAGAGCATGTTGGAGGTTCATGTGGTTTCATGTATGACTATGATGATTTATTTTATTGATTGACCCTTATGCAATGTATATAATTGGGAAAATTTTAGGATATGGTGTTGTACACCATTACATAATATTGATATAGTTTAATGTTATAATGTTATAATTATTTAATTGTGGTCCACATAGGAGATTTGTTTAGCCATGTTAGATAATTATTTGGTACTGGACTTGTAAAGTTTTATTGCAACATTAGTATTTATTTAATGTGTGGGATACATAGAATAATAATTTAATATTTGGGGAAAGAATTTAATAAAGTGAAAACTTAGTTGTAAGTTCAATATTAAATGAGGGGTCAATGGTTTTGTGTTCACATGGTTTTATCTTACAACTTGGTTGTATTTGTGTGAACTTGTGTCCTTAAAAGCAAACACATGTTTAGTGGTTAACGTTGGTTGGGTGAGTGGGTTGTCATTATTGAGTCTTTCTAAGGAGTGTATTTGTGAAGCATGGAATGGGTGTGTGGATTCATGCTTGGAAACATGGAGGATGCATTGGAGAGGCTTGATTCTTCAAACATATTCATGGTAACTTTATAAGTGCATGTATTATTTATTTTTTGAATAATAGATGGAGTATGGATGCTTTTGGAGGTTAGGTTATGAATGATTTTAGAGGTTGAGTTTTTCCCTCATGATGGTTTTCCCAAGTTATATATTGTGTTATCTTGTGGCTTGTATATTTTGATCTATGTATTATGTTAAATCTATAAGATTTCATGCATGATTTTTATCTCATGGGGTTATATAGGAAATAGATTAAATGAATCAAGCATTGATCCATTATTTCCTAACAAATATTATGTATCAACATGGCTATATAAGAATGAACAATATCATGTACCTATTATACCTATAGAATTTTTTTTTAAAGGTCTTTGTATAATTAAGAACATGGGTTATCAAGGTAAAGGCCTTGGCTATTGAGAACAAGGGATCATTGAGCCTATGTTTATCACAAGAAGGCATAATGAAGGACTTGGATATAACTCATCTAATAAGGAGCCTTTCGAGCTAAAATCCAGTCTCACTAAAGGTAATAAAGCTTCTCTTATGGTTGAAACTCCTAATTATGATACATTTCAAGACTCCATGCATATTACAAATTTATTTTAAGAACATTCCATTTGCATCTTATCTGGAAAATCATTTACTTCCCTATCATCACAATCTAAAGAGCTTTCACTTATTTATCCTCAGCTTATAAATTGGGATCAACAAGGTTTGCTAGTTCTAGATGCATTCCAAAATGATGAGGTCATTGTAGAATTTAAAGGATTAAGAGAAACCATGCCTTTGGGAGATTATATAGTTGGTTTTGTCATTGATCTTGATGAGAAAGTATGTTTTGGTGAAACTTCAAAACCTCTCACTCACAAAAAAAATTAAAGATAATAAGGTATACCTCTAAGGGAAATCATGTTCTATCATTACCTAAGGAAGAAAATGTAAACCTTGACCTTCCCATCATTAGCATTTTCATCAAAGAAAAATAAAAAAAATTTACATTCATTTTAGCGCCCCAGGGTAACATTAACCAATTGTGCTACATTTTCATTCATTTACACAATTCTACCAATTACACCACATTTCTCACCATTTATGCTACTTTATAGTTAGTTTCACAATTCTACCAAATGTACAAATGTGTGTTCCATTTGAGCCACAATTCTTTGTATGTACATAATTTCACTAGATGTGTTGCATTTCTAACCAAATGCACCACATTTCTAGGCATTTGTACTCTATTACCAAATGCATAGCCTTAACATTCATTTGTGTTATGGTTTTAACCATTTGCACCGCATGCTAATAGCTTTTTTTCCCTACCAATTGCACCACATCGGGCCATTTATGTAGTGCTTTTTTCCAATTGTGCAACATCATCCATGTGCATGATGATGTGCCAAAAGGTCCATTTTAGTTCAAGTTAGCTCTACCCTCCATTAATGGTCCTAAGTCTACCCATTAGGTTCTGGTGTAGGGGCAATCTTACATCACCCCAAAAAAATCCTTATTTTATTTTGTGGTTTTGAGGTCCATGATGACACTTAAGGGGTGTAAGAAAATTAGAAGTAAAAAAAGGTAAAAAATGATCACTTACTATTTTTAGTAAGTCAACCTAAATAGGCTCATATGGACTTGAAAATTTACCCCAAGGAGAGGAATTGAAAAATGTATCCAGTGCCAGAAGTTAATCATCTCAATATCTTGTACCATTTTGGAGACATTAAAGTTTTCATCCCAAGAAAGTTTTCCAATACAACTTCAAACTCAAATTTGAAACCATTAGAATCCTTAAAAAGCTCAAAAAATAGATGAAATGATGAATTTTATCTCTTTGAAATATTTAAAATGATATATTGTAATAACAAATCAGACATCCATGTCAAAATTTATAGCCTTGGGAAGTTGTTCTACCAAAAAAGTGAATTTTAGTAAAATATCTTATTGGGCAAGAAATTGAATGGCTAGAGTTTTTGTGCCAAAAAAAAAGGGGGAGTTACATTTTCTAGAACATTCTAAGGTGGTTTTTTATGTCAAATAAAGGGTGGAAGTGAGGTTACAAGAGGTGGCTCCATTAGTGTATATTGTGGCTCTAAATAGTTGATTTTATTTGTAATGAATCACGCCCATGTGGTTATAGCATTGTAATTTTTGAATTTATAATTTTATTTTTTGAAAATAATTGAAAGTGAGTTGTTTCTTGTCCTACATTTTTTGTATTGATATTTGTTTTTTTGTTTTGTGTAGATGTTGGGTAGATTAGCTCCTCATCAAGTTCCCAAGGATAGGTACTTATTGGTGGTCCTACATCACCTAGTTGTTTAAATGCTCAAAATCACTCTACTTGGTATGCAACCATTAGAATTTCTGGCATCTCATCTATTTCTCTACTTTGGAGTGCTCTCGAGGCTCTGAATTTTAGAGTGTGAGAGTGCAAGCGAACCCTTTTTGCCTTCCAAACCCTATTTGTAGCCTTTTCAACCCTAAGGTTTCCTCTCGATCATCTTTAACAGTGTCTTTTTCTAGCCTTGTGTCTTTTTTTAGACTTTTGTCAGTCTTGTTCTATGTTTCCTAGTCCATCCTTCTTGTTATGAGCTCGACCAATTTTTTTTGGCCGATCTCTTGAGGGGGCATCATATCTACATCCCATAATTCACTGGGACACATTATTAATCTTTTTCTTTGAAACAACACTATAAAATGCATCATCTCAAAAAGAGGAAAAATATAAACACCTAAAAATGACTAATGCATTTTAATCTTATCATTTTATCATTATCCTTATCATTTCTTCTATCTATATTACTTAAATAATTTTTAATTATTTAATTATCTTAATTTCTATTAATTAAATAATTTTAATTCTTTAATTAATTTATCATTTAACATTTTCCCTCCAACACTAATTAAAATCAAATTCAAATTAAATATTTTTTTCTAAAATTAAATAATTATCTAATGCTCCTCTTTTAAATAAATTAAACATATTAAGTTCAATTAAATGTTTTCTTCTAAAATAAATTGTCATATAGTTAGAATGAATGATCAAATAACTGTATAATTAAAACAATTAGAAACCTAAAAACATTAAGAACCTACACAATTATGATCAAACAAGGCCATAATCAATTAAATTCATTTTCAAGGCATTCAAATTGATTAATCTAAGAAATTAAACTAGAAATCAAAGCAATTAAACAATTAGAACGTGCAAACTCTCAATTGCCTAGTAGATTAATGCATAGTTGTGATGTGGATTGCTCAATTAAATGCATAGTCCATTTACAAAATCTTGGTTGATGAGGAATGATTCACAAAATTCTCTAAAATGCTCAATATTGGCTCAAGAATTATAGAGAATAATGATGCTATGAAGATTGTGAATGAAATTCATGTAGAGAAGGCTTGGTATTTATAGATTTTATGAATCCTGATCAAAAAACAAGATTGAAAATGGTAATCAATGGATGAGAGAAGATCAAAGAGGTGAGTGTGGATCAAGGATTAATAAAATGGTTCATAATCCATGAGGTGTGGATCAAGGATTAATCAATGGTTCAAAATCCATGAGATGCTCAACAATATCCTGTATTTCATGGAAATATGTTGGAGATATTTTGAATTGGAAGGAAGAATTTGAAATTGAAAAAGGGATATTATTTATGCAAGTTGGAGAATTGGAGGAAAATTAGTTAATTAAACAATTATGAAAATTATTTAATTGTGTAAGTTGGAAGAATTAAGAAATTTAATTAAACAATCAAGAATTATTTAATCAAGTGGGATTATTAGTATGAAAATGATGAATTAATCAAATAACCTTAATTGTTCGATTAATAGGAGAATAAATTAAATTTAACTAAATAGCAGGATATTATTTAATCAAATAGAGGAATTAGGGTGAATTATGAAGAAAATGGTGTTAGTAAGTGAAATCAAGATGTGTGCTATAGTCAAGACATTTTTTTAGGTGTTTGCATTTTTCCCCTCTTTGAAGTGAGGTACATCTTACATTGTTTCAACGACTAATGTTTATCAGAATTTTTTTAAAAAATTTAAAAAATTCTCTAATTTTACTTGATCCCTCATTGTGCCCCTATGGATAAAGGAATGTTGGTGTGCTACCCACTCGAGAGATTAGCCAGAAAAATTAATTTTCAAGTCAAGATCACAACAAGGTTGCGTGGGTAGTTCTGCTAAAAAGAGGATGAAAAATTAAGTCCTAGGAAGCTTCAATACTGATCAAGACTGATGAACAAGGCTAGAAAATTGAGTTGCAGGGTGAAACCCTAGGTTTTTCTAGGTATATATGTTCATTTGGGTAGATTTCAGTCTCATTTACACACTTTTCTTTGTGAGATAAAGAGCTTTTCAAAGATTTTTGAGTTTAAATCTTGTGGAGTGACTAATTGTATAGGAGCGAATTTGTACCCCTTAAGCGAATTCCCCTTTCACATACCCTCTCCTTAGAAAATTAAATGTGAAGGAAAAATTCCACATCACCCACTTGCATTCCATCCACTTGGCATCTATCTTGTGTGTCAGTGAGAGAATATTTGTAGGGGACACAAGCACGACGCACAGATGTTTGCATGGTGTGTTGTTGTCCTTGGCGGATTCTTGCATCTGAAGTTGGCAGAGGTGTTACACACCCAATTGGGGTCGAATTGTAATGTCCTTTAACCAACCGACCCAAACACATCCTTTTCCTTCTCATCCCACCTTCAAAAACATGATTCGTTCATTCATTCCACCTCTTTTAAGATCTTCTTAGCAATTCATTCAAATTCTTCACACTCTCAAGTACCATTCTAGCACTCCATTATGAGCATTGTAGCAACATTGACACCCCATCAACTCCACATTTCAAGTGTGAGGCAGCCATAGAAGTTGTGGGCTTTGAGTCTTGTGATACCTCCCTTCATCACCGATATAGCTGTGGTGACTTTGCCAAGTCCATACCTTGCATTCTCCCTTCATTGGCTAGTGAGCCTTTGGGTGGAGGTGGTAACGCTTCACTCCTCTACTTTGTGATTTGATAGAGTGGAATAGTATTGTTTTTTAGTGTTAAAAAATCTTTCTTTCTACTTTCTTTATTGCATATTCTACTCCATTGCTTTCTGGTTCGTGGAGGTGGAAACACCAAAACGAGGGTTTGACTGAGGCAGGCCCCTATACAGCCCCAAAAATTTTCCCCTTCTTTTTTGTGTGTAGGTGAATGTGTGCGTGGAGCTAGCTAGTGAACTGGAACTTTTATGAGATAATCTTTGTCACCCTAGCATTTATTTACTTACTTTATCATCTCCACATCTACTTGTATTTTATCATTCTATTTTTCCCATCAAAATTAACTAGCTAGGTAGTTTAGTAGGTTTCTAGTGTTTTTTATTGTGTCTTACATTTTCTAGCCATACAGACACCAACGTGTTACACTATTATCCTAAAACTACACTACCATCCTCAGAAAGAGAGTTGTTGGAGGCACAATATTAACTCCAAAAATCAACTCGTCTAGCCTCAACCAGAATTCCAGGTCTACAGAGTGATAGAAGTAAAACATAGTGCTCTTCATTCTTGATCCCCATTCCTTTAGAGTGAGGTAAGTTAGGGAAGCCCTCCACTCTCAGCTCTCTATGACTTGGAGCCTTGACACGATTGGTCTCCCTCTCTTACATTTTTGGTGAACTTGACATGAACAATCTCTTTCCATTCACTTGTGTTGAGATTTTTTCCCTGCGCTTGGTGGTTGTTGTAACCCTGAGTGTTTTGAGGGTTTATGAGCATCACAACCCAATCCAAAAATTTTAGGTACATTGTTAGAAGAAGTTTGCAACACTTACCGATGGAGAAGATGAAGGTCACTTCTAGTTTCACCTCCAGTTTCTCCACTGGTTTAGTGAATGTGTTTACCGCTATTTTTCCTATGGGCTTCACTAATGAGATGGGTTTCATAGATGATACCACTCGTATTCCTACTCTAGCATCCCATAAAACTTCATCTATGGATGAGGATGAGGCTATGCATGTCCCTGCAGAAAACCTTTTAGTATTGGATAACAGATTGGTAGACCTTATGAATCATTTAGAGAAAGCACCAAACCTGGCAAGAGTCACTAGGCTTACTAGAAAAGTAAGACATTTGTTAGGAAAGGATCAAAGAGGCATAGAGTTCTTATGTGGCCTTGCTGATCTAGCCAAATCTTATGTCCCTTCATATAAGACTAGATTAGGTACAACCCAGGGGGAAGTGCTTGATACCTATGAAAGAAAAATAGGAATTTCAATGCCTACCACATCTATATGCATGGACAAAAACAAGCCCCTTGATCAGTGTCTCTTCTACTTCTCAAAAGCCCTCCAATATCAAGGTGAGTAAAACACCCCTTAGGTTCACTTTCACCCCTCCTACTGCCCCTAGCGGAGGGGGCTTTGGTGGACTGAGTGGCAATAGATTTGGTAGCAGAGGTGGTATTGGTGGAGGAGGCCTTGGTGGAGGTCATGGAAGTAGTTTTGGTAGTGGAGGTGGTTCTGATGGAGGCCCTACCAGTGGTGGTGGCTCCATCGATGGACATAGCAGTAGCTCCGAAGGCGGTTCTAGAGGTGGTTCTGGTGGTAGTGGTGCTAGAGGTTCCATTGGTCGTGTGTCATCTTCTGACCCTATTTTGAATTCCCTTCTTGAAAACATGGTTCAAATGCAAAATCAGCTGGTAAGTCTCTCCTAGGACTCCACCCAACCCATCTTTCAATCCTTCTTCCGACATACCCCATTTTCGGCAGCAATCCTAAGTATTCCCTTCCCACAAGGAATGGAGATTTCCAAATTTGAGAAGTATGGCAAAAAAAGGGACCTACAAACATACGTCTGCCTTTAATGCCATGTGTACAGACTTCTTCCACCTCAACATGTTGATGGAAAAATAATTTCCTTGATCTCTTAAGGATACAATGCTTGAGTGGTAGTGTTCCTTTCCCAATAACTCTATCTTCTCATTTGATAAACTTGTAAATTAGTTTCTTCAATAGTTCCAAGCCAACATCAGATCAAATATGACCTTCTTGGATCTCATCCAATGTAAGTAGGGTGATAATGAGAAGATAATTGATTTCATAGCATGATATCAAGCACTCTTTTCACAAATCTTGTACTTGCTGCCTAATTCTAATGTGTAGAAGGTGTTCATAGGAAACCTACAGAGACCTTGGCAGGAAAAGTTTTCCCACATGAAGTACCCTTCTTTCACACATCTATGTGTTGTGTTATGAGAATATCAAAAAATGGTAGTTTAGTTCAGGGGGTCCTCCTCATGCTCCCATTCAAAAGGAAAATCCATTGTATCGATCATGGGAAAAGGAAAGGTTGTTGTGAATGTAGTAGCTGCAGCAAATGATAATGGCCTTAGACGCAACAAAAAGTTCACAAAGTTAGCATAATCTTATTCTTCCATCTTACAAAAGTTGTTGAAGGATAAGACCATTCTGCTAACTTAATTATTGATCCCTCTAATTCTACCACTTAGCCCTTGGAGTATGTTAACATGATCATGGTTACTCCTTCCATGTAGCCTACGACTGGTTTTCCAGACATGACATTCACCTCATAGGACTTTCCC
Organism: Sequoia sempervirens; assembly: GCA_007258455.2. NCBI lineage: Eukaryota > Viridiplantae > Streptophyta > Pinopsida > Cupressales > Cupressaceae > Sequoia > Sequoia sempervirens. The sequence continues at coordinate 251,814,124 of VDFB02000003.1, forward strand.
TTGAATAACAATCCCTCTCCCCTCTACATTCCTACTCGCCTCAATTGTAATGCCCCGCCATGCAAACCCCAAAGGAACAAATAAAGACGCAACAATTTTTTTTTTAAAAGCACATAAGTAATGTACTTAAGTATTCCAACATAACAATGTTCTAAGTTGCACAACTAAATCCCTTGGAGTACACGAGGTGAAATTACTACACTAACCCATAACAAGGATAATATATGTTAAACAATAATTAAACAATTACATAAACCATTCATTCACACATCACCATTTAAAACATCCATTAACTATAACCACATTAATAAAAGCATTCCAAATTAAACCATATATGCAAAACACAAATGAATTAATCATAAGGATAATAAATATATATGTATCCCATAGATACATTATAACATAATCAATAATTACAAATCATAGTTCTCAATGATTACAAGGTCTGAATATACATTACATCAATAGGATATTAAACATAATGAACATATAACAATTTACAACAAGATCCTCCCAACACACGTGGGAGTCGATACATCAACGAATACATTACATCTGAAGTATAAACATACATTTGGTACATAAGAACACTAGATCAACAACATCTGCCAAAAGCCTACGATAAAAGATACAACTGCAACCAAAGGGAACCCAATGGGGTGTGAAGCACGTTCCACCCAACCACCCCCGTGCTGGGAGTAGACAAGGAAGGATCCCCGACCAAGCACATCTAACAGAACATAGGACTAACTCTAGACAAGATGACATAATATCATTAAACCACACTGAAACTAACAACGATAGAACCAAAAGGGCATAGCAACAAACCACTTTCGAAAACATAACAATAAATCACTTTCCAATAATTACAACAAGTCACGAAGACACATCATCAATAAATCTCAAGGCATAATATCAAAGACTACTTCCAGAGGACTTCAACAAATCAACTAACACAAATGGAATGTTAGAGGAGAGTGTCATCGCATGGTTTCACATGGATTATCCAGACAACCTATCACAAGGTGCCTCCTCCATCTCTACATGGATTATCTTGAAAACCTAGCAAAGGTGCCGCCTCCATGTATAGTTCTCCTGGCAGCCTATCTCAAGGTGCCACTCCATAGGGTTACTCATGTGGAATCGTTAACCTTTCATGAAGACAAGGCAACGATCTTGCCAACCACGGCCTTCTCGGTCCCCTTTAGTCTGTGGTAGCACTAATAGGCGGACGAGGCATCACAATTATCTCATTAATGTTTAATCCCCACCCATGATTTATTTCTTATGTTTTCACTAATTACTCTAACTCTACGTGGGTTACCCTGACAGCCCCTTTGTGCGCCGGCCCCCTTAGAGCCACTCTCTCTAGACACTCAAGCACATAAATACCCAACACAACAGGATTGTACCACAAGAAATACTGAACCAAACACATGGATCCTCTGCGAGGCACAACCATCTTGCCCAAAATCATATGTATAACATTCACAAATGGTATGATCCAAGGGTACATTAACATCACATCCAAAGCCAATCATAAGAACAACTTCAAATCACAAGATTGAATATAAATAATAGTATCCCCACCTCTGGAAGCCCTTAATAATAACTTAGGCTCCTACGAAAGATAAAATGAATCTAGGGTTTCCCACATGACATATACTCAAAGAAGAAAATCAAAATAAACTAATGAACAATCTCGAGAAAACAATTACACAATGATAACGCCATATAAGGTATTTCCAATACACAATAAAATTTCATCAAGTAACTAAATCAACAACTCGAGAATATTCGATTCAAATCAAAACACATCGTTTATTTCTAATTTTCCCAATTAAACTATAATATTATAACCTGTAAAAATTATCAAATTAAATCCATGATCACAATATATAAAATCTTTTATATATATATATAAATATATATATATATATATATGTATATACGCTTTTATGCGTAATACATATATATCTATATATATATAAAACCAATGTATTAAAATCATTTATATAATAAAATCATATACTCAAAATCCAAAATAGAAATTACGTATATATATAAATATATCAATATATATATATATATACATAAAATATATATACATATATTAATCTATATATATATATATACATTAATATATACACAAGATATATTATAAATTTATAAACTTATATAAATATATATATATATATATATATGTATGTATATAATAAAAAAATGAAATACAAAAAAAATCGAAAGAAAATAAAGCATGGTTTACACAACCGTGGCTGTCACCTCCTCACAGGTGAAGGTACAATGTACCTCTCCCTGTGGGGAGGCCGCAGTCCCCACAGACTATGCCCAGCAGCCTCAGCTTTTGTGCGTAGCCGTGGTGGCTGCGTTCTGCCACCGCAGGGCCGTGGGGGGGTACGGCTTCGGCCGACCTCCCCACCCCCTTATAATTTTTAATATTTTATATATATATTTTTTATTTTATAATTTTACTTTTATTTATTTCATTTCATAAATTAAAAAAAAAATTTCAGATGCAGATTTCGAATTCCAAAAATAAAAATAAATAAAAATATTTTTATATATATACATTTATTTTATTTTTATTTTTTGAAAATACCTCCTAATCACGGATATCTATGCAGTACACAGAGCACACAGGGTCTGCAACTATGTAGATTATAAAATAAGACAAACTATATAAAAATAAAGCATATATTTATTATATATATATATATATGCAAAATTTATAACATACGTAATATGAGCATTCAAATTTTCATACCAGATATAAAATAAATCGGGCAATTAATTCAATCCATAATAAGCATGATTTTTATTTCAAACACTAAATTTCTCAATTAAATTGAAGAACTTCAGAGGATTTTACTATAGTTTTCCTACCAAAGAATTCAAGAGTTTAAAATAAACAACTTTTCAATCACATATCCTCTTTCAAAAGTAGAGAAATTGTTTTTTTTTCAAAAACACAACCAGATTTTCTTTATAGAACAATAAGATAGTAATAAATTAAAAGAATAAAAACCTAAAGTCCTACGTTCGGTGTAGAATCACCTCCAGAGTCTCTTCTCAGATTCCTGCCTTTAGCTCTTTTCTGAATCTATCTTCTCTTCCAAACAATTCATTTACCAAGAAGCACAAACAAAACTCTTTTTTTCTTTTCTTTTCTTTTACAGACCCAAAACAATAGAAAAATCTTCTGTGTGTGAAAAACTCTCTCAAAATAATAATAAAATAAAAATCAATAAAGCTCTTTAATTTTTTCCTCAAAAATCCTCTTTTCTTATTGGTCCTTTTTCTTCTTTTTAAAAGCACACACTTATCTACAATTTTCAATTAAAAATAATTTATTTTCTCAAGACATTATCCACACAAGATTTTCTAATTTAATATTAATAAAAAGATAATATTTAATTATCATCATCAATATTAATTTAAAATAATTATTTACACTTTTAATTAATTAAATCACTTTTTAATTTACAATATATTTAAATTTAACATTTTACCAACTTACAATTAATTAAAACAAAACAACTTTAATTAATCTTATAAAATAAGATTAATTAAATAAACACTAACCATAAATAAAAGTAAATACTCAACAATCAAACTACACAACAACAAGGACAAAACTTCAGTCATGACATAATAACTCACAACAGGACGACGGACTTGGGACGGGGACACTTCCAAATCAACTCCCTTTTTCAACATTTTACCGGTTGGGTTAATTTAATGCTCGCCCTATCCTGCCGAAGCAGGTGGAATCGAGACTTATTCCTGCAAATCCTGCATACAAATAAATGTCAAGTAACACATGTATATATAATCAAAAATACCATATCGTGAGAAGGAATTACAACGTAGCAGGGCACTCGTAAATGAGTGGTGCTACACTATCCTCTCACCACATGTATTCTAACAATTACAATATTAATGATGAAATAACATTTCTAAACTAACTAATCATATGATAACATGATTACTTATCTACTGCATCCTAATATAATACTGAATCCAATTAACATCATCATAGAATCATAACATCGACATATATAATACTAAGGAAAAACCATTGCATAATCAAATAATCTAACACCACACAAAGTATCATAAATTATCATAATAATAATGTCAAATGTAGCAATCAACTAAACTATGCATCCACACACACCAAACAATAAGTAATAACAATCACAATCACAAAGCATCAATCAAAACCACAGAAGTATCAAGTCCAAACAACATGAGGGGTATTACATCAATGGTAACATTGTGATAGGGGTCTTAGTCGACCCTACAAGCTGAGTGGATATTATTACATATGAAAAATTGTGGTTAAATTCATTGCAAAGGGAGGAGTATGAGGAAACAAAGTCTACCATTTGTACACACGATGGCCTCTCTCTCAAGCCATATGTCTCAATATCTTTGTCTGTCCTAGTTGGACCTAGGACCATGGATATGACCTTTGACATTATTCCATAATTGGATTTGTTTAGAGTGAAGTTAGGAATACCTTGGCTAGCTTTCATGAACGAAATTGCTTTCGTCATTCATAAATGTCTTAAATTCTCCCATGAAGGTGTTGTGCACATTGTGCATGACATCAGATACCAGTTGTTGGTGTCCTCTGGGGGCTATTCATTGGATCACTTTTGGATTTCCCCAATCGGTCTGCTTCCCCCAAGAATAGACCTACTTTACTAAAACTATGTGAAGTATAAGACTGGGGGCAAGGGATAGCCAAAACTGACCCTTTTAGTAGTGTAGCAACAAGCTGCCTCCTCTTCTCAAAAGGGAAAGGAGAGGCCTTCCCATTCCTTGGGATGCCTCTTCTGTTCCCCTTTTTGAAGAAGAGTTCTAGATGTCTACTCCTAGATTCCACATGAGAAGTCTGATGGTGCCTACTTGGCACAAAGCTAAGATTAGGATATCAGATCTTACTACTGTGCCTCCTGGACCTTGGCCCTACTTGCATGATAGAAGGGAGGGTCCTTGCGAGGAATCCTCTATGTCTCAGCCTCCATGGCCTCCCAGTGCTCCTGCTCCTAAAGCAATGAATGGGAAGAGACTCACCGTTGAGGTGCTAGAGCTAACTCCCCCCTGTTGTATCTAAACCTATTCCTCCTACTCCCATTTAGGAGTTTGTCCCTCTACCGCAAACGACTATGATTGATACTCCTATGGTTGAGAGGGAGCCTCTTATCCCATCATAGCTCCTGGCCTCTAGCTCAAAGAGTTATAAAAATCTCCTTGTGCATGAGCGCAAGCACCAACAAAAGGATCTGGTAGTTGAGCAAGCTGCCTTGCAGAGAAAGGAAGAGGATCCAACCTCCCCTTGTTTTAGGGCCTCCTAATGTGTCCTCTCTCCTCCCCTCTGCTTCCATTCAATCGAATCCAGTCTCACTTCTAGCTCCTATTGTGAGCGTAAGTGCATCTGGCCCTAAAAATGTGCAGGTGTTTATTGCTCCTTCGATCGAGCCACTTCTTTTAATGTCTCTCCCAAACACCCCACCATTTTCTAAAACCGTGGACATGCCAAATACTTTGGTGGTTCTATCACAGTTTTCTCCTCCTCTTTCACGCCTCTCACCTTGTCTGTGGGGAGTTTACATCCTCCAACAAAGCAGAAGGTAGAGGTTGGATCTTCTAGTAATGGGGGCCATAATAGGATCCCACCTTCTTCAAAGGGTGGTCTTGTGGTAGCTTGTTCAGTCCTAGTGATAGAGCAAGTTTCAGCTTCCCTTGAGTTTTTCACTACTCTTGAGTCATGTGGTGAGCCTAGCGATGAATCTATGACATCATCCTCCCTGTCCATTGAGGTATCACATGACACTCCCATAATTTTCATGTTTAACTCTTTGGAGGAGGTCTTGAACTTATAAGAAATCTTCACAAAGTCACTAACCATCACTCCAAAAGAGCCTAGTAGAGAAGACCTTGTGAAGCCTTCTTTCTTAGCCCTTGTTGTGGGAGGGTTGGAAGCTCCTCCCATTAATATTCCACCACTATAGGCCTATCCACCTTCCCCTTATAATGATCTAGATTGGGAATTAGATGAACTCTTGGTTGATGAGTGTTAGAGGGAGGCCTCTTCTTTACCTTTAGATTAGGAGTGTGTTTGTTGTGATGTGTTTCCCCATACTTGTGTTGTGTGTTCCTGGATGACCCTTGTCACCCTTGTTGGTGCTTAGATATAGGAGTGATTATGTGTCGCAAACCTTCATCTATTTGTATCATCATTCTTCCTTTGTTATGTGTTTTTATTTTTGACAAATTGGGGACGATGCAAAGTGTTGGGGGAATTTAGCCTTCTCTTCCATGTTGACCCAATTTTTTATTTTTCTTCTCATACATTCTTCATATGGTCTGATATAGTAGGGGGTTGGTGATAGTTCATTTATATACTATTATTATTCTACTTATATATATTTATGAGCAGCTCTAAACCTAAAATATCAAATCACCCCTGTGTCCTCTATTTGTCATTGTTTCTTTTGTGATTTTCTTATATTTCTCTCTTCTTTGATTGAGTTGTCCCTCGTATGTGCGACAACGCCACTTTCACAATGTTTTGATTTTCAGAAAATGCATTCATTGCTAATGAATCTTTTCTCAAAAATCCTTTACAAACCTTTTTACAAAAATCACATTCTCAACTTGGACCCCTAACGGAACATGTTTCCTTCATCATGGATTCACAAAGAAAGAAGTTGAGAACTCTCATCCAAGGAGGGAGAAAATTTTCCTATTGGAGAAGCCTTGACCTTCCCCTCATGAGGGGGCATTTTCTTCCTTTTGAATTCTTTGATGAAGTGAACATCTTTCGAAAGGATTCCTGTATGATGAATTGATTTGAGAAAAAATGTCTCTTTTGCACTTTCAAACAATGCATCCCTTGAGTGGACCCCTCTCCTTTTGAAGGGTTCCTGAGAGACCCCTTTGAAAGTATTTCAATTTTTTGACTTTCTATTTGATTGTCTGCTTGTTTTCCTATGTGGCTACTTTTTGTTTCTTGGCATGTTTTATCTACGAATTAACATGTTGCTTTGTAGGTGTTCTTGTGAAGCCAATTTCCAGTCCGACTTTGTGGAATCCCCTTTCGTTGGGGTTCCTTCATGAGAGAGTACCTGGGGGTTTCCTTCTTGTAGGTCTGCAGGCCTGTGAGATGCTTGCATCCTTCATTGGGATTCCTTCATGAGATAGAACTTGGGGGATGCCTTCTTGAAGTTCTACAGGCCTGTAAGGAGCTTACTTCACTGGGCTTCCTTCATGAGAGAGAACTTGGGGGTTGCCTTCTTGTAGGTCTATGGGCCTGTAAGAAACATCCTACAAGATTTTTCCATAGTTGATATGAGGGACTTTGGTGTACTTTGTGCAACTTCATATTTCTATGGGGCTATGAAGTCCTTTTGTTTGAAACTCCTTAGGAGAGAGTACTTGTGGAGTCCTTTTCCTGCCTTATGCTTTCGAGTTTTCCAGATCACAACTTGCTTCCTCAACAATTTAAGTATACATCTCTATCTCTTTGATGTACTTTACCACTTCCTTGATGGTTTAGGTATACATCTCTATCTCTTCAATCTACTTTACCAAACACTCATCGGTACTCATGCTTGCTAAAGTGGGGGAAAAATGTATAGGAGTGAATTTTCACCCCTTAAGCAAATTCCCCTTTCATATACCCTCACCTTAGAAAATCATTTGAATCCAAAGGTGAAATTCCACATCACCCACCTACCTTCCATCCACTTGGCATTTGTCTTGTGTGTCGGTGAAAGAATATTTGTTAGGGACACAAGTGTGACATGTAGACATCAGTGTGGCACATTGTCATCCTTGACGAATTCCTGCATTTGAAGTTGGTAGAGATGTTACACACCTGATTGGGGTCAAATTTTAACATCCCTCTTCGACCAACCAACCTGAACATGGCCTATTCCTTCTCATCCCACCTTCAAAAACATGATTCATTCATTCATTCCATCTCTTTTCATATCTTCTTAGTAATTCATTCAACTTTTTCACACTCTCAAGCAACATTCTAGCACTCCATTGTGAGCATTGTAGCAACATTGACACTCCATCAACTCCACATTACATGTGTGAGGCAACCATAAAAGTTGTGGGCTTGAAGTCTAACGAGACCTCCCTTTATCACCATTGTGGTTGTGGTGACTTTTCCAAGTCCATACCTTGCATTCTCCCTTCATTGGCTAGTGAGCCTTTGGGTGGAGGTGGTAACACTTCACTCCTCTCCTTTTTGATTTGATAGAGTAGCATAGTATTGTTTTGTAGTGTTCAACAATATTTCTTCTACTTTCTTTATTGCATATTCTACTTCATTTCTTTTTGGCTGTCCGTGGAGGTGGAAACGCCAAAATGAGGGTCTGACTAAGACAGACCCCTATACAACCCCAACAATTTTCCCCTTCTTGTTTGTTTGTAGGTGAATGTGTGTGTAGAGCTAGTTGGTGAACTGGCGCTTTTGTGAGATAATCTTTGTCACCCTAGCATTTATTTACTTTCTTTATCATCTCCGCATCTACTTGTATTTTATCATTCTATTTTTCCTATAAAAATCAACTAGCTAGGAAATTTAGTAGGTTTATGGTGTTTTTAACTATGTCTTACATTTTCTGTTTGTACAGATGCTAGCACGTCGTGCTGTCATCCTCGAATCGTGTTTTCGTCCTCAGATAGAGAGTTGTCTAAGGCACAATAATGACTCCAAAAACTAGCTCATCTAGCCTCAACCAAAATTTTGGGTTGGTAGAGTGATAGATGTACTACATAGTGCTCTTGATTCTCGATCCCCATCCCTTTAGAGTGAGGTAAGTTAGGGAAGCCCTTAGCTCTCAACTCTCTGTGACCTAGAGCCTTGATGCATTTGGCCCCCCTCTCTTACACTAACACTACGGTGCATATTACTCAAGTTGTACACTGTGTACACAAGGTCCGTGAGTTCCAATGGCCAGCGGGCTTGGGTCCCTCAATACATATTGCTTTAATTTTATTTTTGGTCATTTCAAAATAGCTAAAGGTAGGCTAGTTGTATGAAAAAAAAATGTGTCAAACTTTGGTTCAATGCTTTTGCAACCCGATGGTGTGCTTTTGCAAGCCTAGAGAAATTCCCTTACAAAAGCATCAAAGCTTTGCATTTGCACGTGGGTTTTTGAATATGGAAACACCTTTGCAATTATGGCGATGTATTTGTAATTTTTGGATCATTTCCTTTTTCAAAAGGTGACACATTTGTTAATTTGCTACAATAGCACGCTTTTGCAAAAACACAATTCCTTTGCAATAAATAGTGATATGCCTTTGCAAGTGTAGACACCCAAATTTGATCACTCCCATATGATCAAATTTACCTCTTTTCTGTCAATATTAATTTATTTAATTAATATTATACTTCCCACATAGGACTCTTAAAGTATTTAATTTAATAATTAAACACTTTATCTGGTTCTTTTATCTTCTCTAAATTAAATAAATACACCAATTTATTTAATTTAGTCATCCTAATCTTTTGAATTAAAATCAATTTAAAATTCTTCTTTTCTCGCTCCTTGTCACATCCTCCATAATCCATCACTGATTTGAATTAATTTAATTAATTCATATTTAGGGTGTGCATCCTCTTAATCAAGGATTAATGTCACATCCTCCTACATTTGCCACATGTCTCTAATCTTCCATTAATTATCATAATCAAGTATTTGCACAACTTTAATCAAAGTCATTAACCACTTTTAGAACCACTTTTTAGTCAATCTTTCTATTTTTTCTTTTAGAGCATTGACCCTCTTTCCCATGAGAATTTTTAATTCTCATTTATTTATCCTAGATTCTCCTCTTCCCTATGTGAATTTTTAATTCACATTCTATCTTCCAAGGCTTCTAGAACCTTGGACTTGTCACATCATCCACATGTGACCAAGTCCCACCTTTTTGGAGCTCACCTTTTATCCTTTAGACTCTCCTAAGAATGTGAATTTTTAATTCACATTTATTTCTCCAACCACCTCTCTTTTTCCCATGGAGATTTTTGAAGAATTCCAAAATTCCTCAAATGTCCCTTTCACTCTTACTTGGGGACAATAAATTCTTTTTTGAGGAAATATTCTCACTCCCCAAGGTACTTGGAAGGTACTTGTCCTTCCTCCACCTCATGTACCTTTTGGCCACCTCACTTACACCTCATCTCCTCTTAGCCACTTCACCATCCACATGTCAAAATGTGAGGGCTTGTGAGTCTTCAACTCACCTTAGCCCTTCATCTTGACCTTGTTGGATGAATCTCAACCGTTGAATTCTCTAGAGAATTCAAACTCTTCTATAAATACCCCCTCCTCAAGGACATTTTAAAAGACTTTCATTTTGAGCAACCTTATGCTGCCAATTTGCATTCTTAAGCATTTGCTATCATTTAGCCATCCATTTAGTCATTTTGTATTATCAATCTTGCATCTAGTAACATACAAAGCCATCTAAGGAGCATACAAATTCATCTAAATCAAGGGCCAACCAAGGAGTTTCAGCTACAAAAAGGAGGTATAATCATTTGTCTTCATTCAACACTTTCCTCTTTGCTTTTACAAATTCCTTAGGCTAATCTTGAGGTGTTCTCACTATGTTTTCCATTGCATTTTAATTGCTTAGAATAGGTTAGACATTTTGGATATCACATTTATGGCACGTCCGGTGGGACCCACAAGCGGATTCCTATATTTCACATTTGTTGTTAAGTTTTTTGCAGGAATACGTTGCAGTGGGGCGACTACGCCCCTGCTTTTTCCGCAGTGGGGTGACTGCGCGCCTGATTTTCCGTAGTGAGGTGACTGCACCCCTGATTTTCCGTAGTGAGGCGACTGCGCTCCTGATTTTCTGCAGTGAGGCGATTGCGCCCCCTGGGCTGAAAGTTATTTTTGGCTAACACTTTTTCTGCAGTGAGGCGACTACGCCTGAAAGTTATTTTTGGTGACACTTTTTAGGCTGAAAGTTATTTTTGGCTAACACTTACTGGCTAACACTTTTATTTGCGGGTGAAGTTATTTTGGCTAACACTTTTTAGCTGAAAGTTATTTTGGCTAAAATTTTTCTGCCTGAGGCGCCTCCCTGGGCTGAAAGTTATTTTTGGCTAACACTTTTTCTGCAGTGAGGCGACTGCGCCCCCTCTGGGCTGAAAGTTATTTTTGGCTAACACTTTTTCTGCAGTGAGGCGACTGCGCCCTCCTGGGCTAAAAGTTATTTTTGGCTAACACTTTTTCTGCAGTGAGGCGACTACACCCCCTCTGGGCTGAAAGTTATTTTTGGCTAACACTTTTTCTGCAGTGAGGCGACTGTGCCCCTAATTTTCTACAGTGAGGCGACTGTGCCCCCCTGGGCTAAAAGTTATTTTTGGCTAACACTTTTTCTGCAGTGAGGCGACTGTGCCCCCCTAGGCTGAAAGTTATTTTTGGCTAACACTTTTTTTGCAGTGAGGTGACTGCGCCCCCTGGGCTGAAAGTTATTTTTGGCTAACACTTTTTCTGTAGTGAGGTGACTGCGCCCCCCCTGGGCTGAAAGTTATTTTTGGCTAACACTTTTTCTGCAGTGAGGTGATTGTGCCCCCTGGGCTGAAAGTTATTTTTGGCTAACACCTTTTCTGCAGTGGGGTGACTGCGCCCCTGATTTTCTGCAGTGAGGTGACTGGGCCCCTGATTTTCAGCAGTGAGGCGATTACACCCCTGATTTTCTGCAGTGAGGCGATTGCGCCCCCAATTTACTGCAGAAGGGCGACTGCGCCCCCTTGTCACCGCGAAGCAACACATTTTGAAAGGGCTATCTGTTCACTCAAACTTTTTGCAATATCCTTGCTGTTTGGCTTAATCTAAGAACATAGTTTAATTAGGGGGAGTAATATTTATTGCTTGTTGTGTCTATCTTTTTGTTACCCAAAGGGAGCATTAGCTTGTTTTCGCTTTCCCCTTGCACTTCATGTGAGCTTGGGGAGTATTCAGAAACAGTTAGTGCTTTCTTTCTAGTGGGACCTGCTTGGGGATTTCATCACCCCAAGGGACGATTCTAACTACGTGTACCAGCGGGGTATATAAAGGGGGGAGAGCGAAAGTTGTACCCCAATCCAATCACGTCGTAATTGGCGGAGCGTCGAAGCTAGGGTGATACCTAGATAGATGTGAAGAGTTGGTCTGAGCCCTTTAGTATCTCACTGGGGTTCCTGACTCACGCTTGTGACGGGCTGGTGTTCACGGTTGTGTCTCACGTACCGAGAGTATATCGAGGACTCCCTAGACACCTTGTGCATCCTAGATTAAGACCTCTTTGGCCATACCCTTAAAACTAATTGTAGGATTGTGTTTGCTTGAGAGTGTTTTTTTTTGTGAGAAACTAGTGAAATTTTTGACAAATTGGCCTTATCATTGTCATTTTAAAGTCCTTGCCATAGTCATTTTCATCAAACCAAGTCCCTGATTTTCCACAGTGAGGCGATTACGCCCCTGATTTTCCGCAGTGAGGTGATTACGCCCCTGATTTCCCGCAGTGAGGTGATTACACCCCTGATTTTCCACAGTGAGGCGATTACGCCCTTGATTTTCCGCAGTGAGGCGACTACGCCCCTGATTTACTACAGAGGGGCAAATTTTCCCTCCTGAACACCCGAAATTGCCCCATTTGGATCTGTTTAGCCACTAAACCCTTATTTAATCATTCCCAACCATTATCTCATCATCTCGAGCCTCCATTTCGTCACTCTAAGTCTCCCAAAACCTCCATTTGATCAGTTTAAACCTCCATCTTATCATTCCAAACCTTTGTTTAACCATTCTAAATCCCCACTCATCCTCCACAATCATCTTCAATCCACCCGTTCATTTTAATTTCCCCATATTCCATTCAAAGGTCTGTACCATCACCTAGCGAACATCATAATTTTACCATTTACATGATCAAACACCACTCATAACCAAACTGCCTTAACCTTGTATTACAAAGTGGTTACCCAAATTGACCATAGCACTTGAATTTGATTATTAGTCTTTGACTTCGACCCAAATCAATTTACTTCCATCTTGAGGTGAATTCGGCGTCGTAAGTTATCATCCTCGGCCCAATCAATCCATTCCTATCTTAAGGTGGATTCGGTGCCGTGATCATCCTCTTAATCAATCAAAGCTCTAGGTCACTAAGGGTAACTTCCTTTGATTAAACTCGGGGTCTCTCACACCTTTCATCATCCAATCATACCCATTCAATCATCCAAATCTATCAAAACCAATCATTTGATCAAATTTTCCAACCAATCAAATCACATCCGTTCAACCAATGCAATCCTATTACTCTTAATAATCCAATCCAATTCAATCAAAATCCAATCTAGCCAATCAAAATCCGATCCAATCCAATATATCCAAACAAAATCTGATCCAAATCCAAACCCCATCACCATCCGATCTCATCCAATCACAATCAAATCATTCGTCAAAAACATCTTTATAATCCACCCATAGCACATTTGCATGCCCATTCAAACTAGGTCACAAGCTAAGGGACAAATGGAACAACAGCAAGGTCAAAATTCCCAAGCAAACATGTCCCAAGACCTTAATAACAATACAAATCCCACCAATGGTGCAAATATTGCTCAGGATCCTAACAACGTCCCCCAAGATCCTCATAATGGTACCTCATTGCACTCCAACACCAAAAATTAGAACAACTCACCACACAGTGAAGAGAGTATGGCTAATCAACCTGAACTCATGCTTGAGAAATTTTTTAGTAATCCCGCCAATGTGCAAATGACTGACCGTTTGCTTGAAAAACATGGGGAAGAAATTTTGGCCCATCTAATTAAGAAGGGTGTCAAACCCCCCTCAGGTGTTGACTTGTCCAAATACAGGAGTCCCCCATCTAACGTACTCCAGGGTTCACAAAATGCACCAGAAGGTTCATACTTCCCTAATGTTCCTCCAGTTGAGGGTTGGCATCAACCTGAATTTGGAAATGCTGTTCTTTATCAGGTTAACCATCCCCCACACGCTTCAACCTCAGTTATGGGAGGTCCTCAAGTGTCTGATCCCAATAATCCTTTTGCCTATGGTATGCCACAAAATGTTCCACAACCTGCGCTATTAACGCTAACAACACCCCTTCTTTCGAATCAACCTATGGTCAACACTGAGGGCACCCCCTTTACCACATTGCTTCCACCTCCTGGGGCCACAAATCTACCATCATCTTCATATACATCTCAACAGCTTCACCAATCCAACATTGCACCTCAATTACCTCCACAAGGTACATCCCAACTGAATGTTTCGGGTGGTACCCAACAACCCCCTTTACAAGACACTTCTACGCTACCTCAACCATCTCATCAACAACAACCTATACATAATGCTTTGGTCTCTTCACAACAACCACCCTACCAACCACAAGGAAATCCATCTTGACCTATTGCTCAGACCATATCCCCCTTTCTCGCATCCATTTTGCGTTCGCAAGCTCAACCACAATGCAAAAGCCCATCTCGGCCCATACAACAGTTGACATCACAACAACCCCCTCAACACTACTACTGTCACAATTAGCAACAATTTCACCAACAACTGCCTTATGTGACCTCCCAACAATCACAACAGTACCTTCAACACCAACAAACCAATACACAACATCCCATCCAAGCTCCTCAACAACTCACCCCACACTTTTATCAAACAACTCCGTACTATACCCCACAACAATAGCCCCCGTATCAACAAAATCCCCCTTCTTACCAGCAAGGCATGTCATCATCCAACCATCCAAATCTATATTTCGACAATCCGATGCTCTCTCACCGAGATCCTTTATCATCCTATCATCAATATCCCCCCAACCCACCACCGGCCAACTCAGATCTGATGGAAATCAAAGCAGCTTTGAAGGATCTTCAAGCTGGGGTTGGCAAACAATCGTTCAAGTTTGAAGACATATGCCCATATCTATTTGATCCGTCCATCTCATTGATCCCCTTCCCTAAACATTTTGAAATGCCAAAGTTCGACAAATACAGGGGGAACAAAGATCCTAAGGCCCACTTGCAGGAGTTTTACTCCCAGTGTCAAGAAGTTATGTACAATGACAACTATCTCTTGCACCTGTTCCCACGAAGCCTAGCAAGCAACGCCTTAGAGTGGTTCATGACCCTCGAAAAAGGATCTATAAAATCTTTTGCGGACCTGTTGGAGAAATTTTTCTCCTACTTCTCCTTCAATTTGGAGAAGGACATTGACACCTTAGACCTTCTCAAAGAGAAACAACGGGAGGGGGAAACCTTTACTAGCTACCTCCAAAGGTGGCATGCGCTAGCATGCCGAATGAAAACCCCTCTAAAAGAGAAGGACATGGTCACTCTCTTCGTGGAGAACTCTCATCCCGACATGGCTCATAACTTTAGGTTACATTGTGTCACCACTTTCACGGAGATAGTGGAAAAGGGACCTATCCTTGAATGTGCCCTTGTCACCAAAGGGCACATTAAAATACATGGCCATGATAAAGAAAGGTCATTTGGAGATAAGCCATGCTTTTGGAACAAAAACAAGAATGTAGTAAATGATGGTGTGACTGATACTAAACAAGTCCAGGTGGCTAACACATCCTTGAGACAGCAACCCTCCATACCTAACACCATATATGTACCGCAGGGGGCACCTCATCCTCCTCAACAGTCAAATATGAACAACCAAGGGAACACTAAGCGCCAGTATGCTCAATTAGGAGAACCCCTGAGTGTTGTCTTCAATAAATTGATTCAGATCAATTACCCAATCACATATCCTGTCACCAAGCCACTTGACGAATCCAAACCCAAGCCCACATGGTTTAAGGAAAATGAATATTATGAGTTCCATAAAATCAAAGGACAGTCTTTGAATAAATGTTGGGGTCTAAAAATCTATGTCCAAGATCTCATTGATCGAGGAGATATCAAGGTTGACACCAATCAAGCCTCATCGTCCAATGCTCAATTGCAGATATATCAAAACGCCTTTCCAAACCATAATCAAGGCCCGAGCACCTCCAGCAGTAATCTTCAAAACAACAACACAAATAACGTGAGCTATAAGAATGTACCCCTCAATTACGAGGGTATTATTTATTACATTGAGCAGGTAGAACCTTGTGTATCCATGATACATGTTAACACCAAAGACCCTCAATGTGTTGTTACTACACGACGAGCCTGCATCACTGTCCCTGCAGCCTCTGCACCCACCCAATCAGCACCTGTAAGCTCTCAGTACAACATCCTTGATCACTTAGGAAAGACCCCTGCTCATATATCCATTTTGGATTTGCTTAAGTCTTCCCCTGTACATCAAGAAATCCTCAATTGAGCCCTGCAAGAAACCCGTGTGCCAAATGACATCGACCCCACGCAATTCCAAGCTTTGGTGGGTCACTTGGCTTTATCTCATCAGCTACACTTCAGCCAAAATGATATGCCAAACATCGATGTCAATCATAATCGCCCCTTACATATCGAAGTCGTGGTTGCTCGCCATAAAATAAAAAGGGTCGTGGTAGATAATGGCTCTGCCCTCAATTTGTGTACTCTGAAATTCATAAAACAGGTGGGGTATACTCAAGTGGATTTAAGTAATCAGATCATCACAATCAAAGCCTATGATAATGCAGAAAGAAATTCAGAGGGAATTATCAGTCTTCCTA
The DNA here is from genome assembly GCA_007258455.2 of Sequoia sempervirens. Taxonomy (NCBI): domain Eukaryota; kingdom Viridiplantae; phylum Streptophyta; class Pinopsida; order Cupressales; family Cupressaceae; genus Sequoia; species Sequoia sempervirens. Next base: position 251,830,873 of record VDFB02000003.1, read on the forward strand.
TCCAAGTGGGACATGTGCTTCAATACACTACCTGTCATGTCCTTGATCTGGACTTGCCATATAATCTCCTCCTTGGCCACCCATGGCTCCATGCTATGCAAGTCGTCCCCTCCACATACCATCAATGCCTAAAATTCCCTGTCAACGGACAAGAAGTCACCATCTATGCTGACCCCCAACCATTTGAATATTTTCGCACTTTAGAAGTGTCATTTCCCCATTTACATTATTATCTCGGGGTTGAAATAGGGGCATCCCAGTCATCATCCTCTAATCCACCCTCCATCGCAATAACCCCTCCATCTTCCACCACTGATCCTACAGTCACCAAAGTCCAGATCATTGACAAAGGGTGTGGTGAATATGAAATGCATACTGCTCTTAATGTAGCAACCATGCCGCCATCACCACACGAGTATGGTCAACCTTCGCATGCTACTCCAAAGGAAGACAAGACTGTCACCTTCAGTGGTAAAAACATCCCTACCACCACTTTTAGATCCCCAAGTGTCAAGATAGATGCACCAGAAGAGGACATAAGCGAATGGGTCTACCGAGAAGAGCCCGAACCAGAAACTCCTCTAAAGGAATATTTTCAGGAAAAGTACCCCTAGCCAACAAAGTTCATGGAAAAAAATAACTATCAAGGTAGGGGCCTAGGTAAAGAAGAACAAGGGCGGTTGCAACCCATTGATATGTCAAAGCTACCAAAAAAACATAGGCATTGGGTATGACAGAAAATAGAAAAGCCCTACAACATCGTCTAATACCTCCAATAGTGTCGCCATGGACAATGGCTCATTGGAAGACATACCCGAGGAGGAATCCATCATACGTGCGTACGATGACGTCGATCACATCGACTTATCATCCATGTTCGAATGCCTATTCGTCTGCACTATTAGCCTATCTCTTTGTCACCCTGAGCTTATTGATTGGGACCTACGTAATAGCACACCTATCAGTATGTCTATGGATACATATGTTAATCTTATGGGATTGGGGGAGGATGAACACTCCAGTCACAAAAATAAGAATAAGAAAAGTAAAAAGTGGTCATCTAGTGAAAACCTCCCTGAGGCACTTCCTGACCTTGAAAAAGTAAAAATAAAGGACGCATCTGATGACAAAAACCTCGAAGAGGTGCCAGAAGATGGAGATGTTCATCTTCCCCTTGTGGGAACTCAATTATCTGCCCGATCATCTATTCTAATTGAAGAGACTCAAGAAGTTAATCTGGGTACTGCTGAAAATCCTAAAATCACCTATGTAGCTAAGTCACTCTCAGAGCAAGAGTATCTAGTCATCGTGCAGCTACTCCAAGACGGAATCATTAACTTTGCTTGGTCATATTCATACATGCTAGGCTTAGACCCCACCTTAGTGGTTCATCATCTAGACGTTCACCCAGATGCAAAACCTTTCAAACAAAAGCTCCAAAAGATGCATCCGCAGGTAGCATTGTTAGTCAAAAAGGAATTGGAGAAGTTACTGGCTGCAGGTTTTATTAGACCAATTGACAACTCTTAGTGGATCTCCAATATAGTACTAGTTTCCAAACCAAATGGTGACATTCGAATTTGTACAGACTTTAGGGATCTCAACAAGGCCTGCCCAAAAGATGACTTCCCTCTGCCTAACATTGACATGTTGGTTGACCTCACAGCAGGACATGAGATGCTATCCCTTATGGATGGCTTTTCCGGTTATAACCAGATTCAAATTGCACCAGAGGATCAACACAAGACTGCTTTCACAACACCTTGGGGTACTTTTTGTTACAATGTTATGCCCTTTGGTCTCAAAAATGCGGGGGCAACATATCAAAGGGCGATGACCGTCATCTTCCATGACCTCATCCATATCATCATGGAAGATTACATCGATGACTTGTTAGGAAAGTCTAGAACACGAGTAGAACATCCTACTATTATGAAAAGGATATTTGAACGGTTAGAGCATTACAAGTTGCGGCTAAATCCAAAAAAGTGTGTCTTTGGGGTCACGTCAGGAAAGTTGTTGGGTTTCATAGTCTCTCGTAGGGGCATTGAGGTTGATCCCACCAAGGTAAAAGCTATCCTGGACATGCCACCTCCAGGCAATCTAAAGCAGTTAAGAAGCCTCCAGGGGAAGATGCAGTCCATCCATCGGTTCATAGCCCAGTTAGCAGTTAAGTGTTAGCCATTCACTCATCTTCTGAAGAAAGATTCCACCTTCCGATGGAACCAATAGTGTCAGATGGGTTTCGATAAAATTAAGGAATATTTAGCTCATCCACCAATCTTGATGCCACCTATTCCAGGAAAACCCCTCCTTCTTTACATCTCTGCTACTTCAGTCGCACTGGGGGAATTGTTGGCACAACATGATGAGTCGTTCAAAGAGAGGGGAATCTACTACATCAGTCGGACATTGGTCGACTATGAGTTAAATTACTCCTCCATGGAAAAATCCTGCCTTGTGCTAGTCTTCAGCACATAGAAACTCCATCATTACATGCTCAGCCATCTAGTCAAATTAGTCGCTAAAATTGATCCCCTGAAGTATTTGTTATCTAGAACCACTCTGACTGGCCGCATGGCCAAATGGGTCATGCTCCTAAGCGAATTTGACATAGAGTATGTAGAGCGAAAAGCTATAAAGGGATAGGTCATAGTTGATCAATTGGCCGAAGCACCATTAGTAGATGCTTACCCTCTGGACACTGAATTTCTAGATGAAGAAGTCTACATAGTCACAAAAGCACCAGCTTGGACACTATATTTTGATGGATCATACATGCATAATGGATCAGGCGCAGGAATTTTATTAGTTACCCCTCAAGGTGACTACATTCAAAAATCATTCAGGATAGCATTCTCGTGTACCAACAATATGGCAGAGTACGAAGCTCTCCTCACCGGCCTCATAATTGTAAAGCAGTGGCACATAACTCATTTGAAAGTCTTTGGTGATTCTTTGCTAGTCATTAGGCAGGTTAATGATGAATTCCTCACAAAAGATGATAAATTGTTACCCTATAAGCGCATGGTGGATGATTTCAAGAAATATTTCACTTTCATACAGTTTGACCAAATTCCTAGGGTACAGAATAAAGCGGCAAATGCAATGGCCACTATTGGTTCCCTGATTGACATGCCTAAAGATCGAACAGAATGCGAGCTTCTTGTTGAACAACTTTTATTCCCTGCATATGATATTCCTGAGACTGATATGGTGTGCGATATCATAGGTCCCGCCTCCCCATGGTACTAGGACATATACACTTATCTCCGTGATAATATCATACCCCCAAAACTTACACACAACCAATGCAAATCCTTTGTTCATCGCTCTTCCCGATACATCATTGTCGGTGATATGCTTTATCGTCGCGGGTATGATGGAATCCTCCTTAGATGTCTGAATGAGACCGAAGCCCGTACAGTACTAATGGAAGTACATGGTGGTGTTTGTGGAGCTCACTCAAATGGTATGGCTCTGGCCAAAATGATCCTACGAGCTGGATATTATTGGCCTACATTGGAACACGATGCTTGTGAATTTGTAAAGAAGTGCCTTCCATGCCAACAACATGCAGATTTGATTCATGCCCCAGCACAAGATCTTCAGCCCCTCCTAGCACCATGGCCCTTTTCTCAATGGGGTTTCGACTTGATTGGCAAGATTTACCCACCATCATCTAATGGCCATAAATTCATAATTACCGCCACTGAATACTTCACTAAGTGGGTGGAAGCAATACCACTCTCACAAATCAACGGTATCCAAATCTCAAAATTTATCCTTTACCATATTCTCTGTAGATATGGTATCCCATCCACCATCCTCTCTGATAACGGAAAACCCTTCAAAAACCAAGCCATGAAACACCTCTGTGACACCTTTCATATCCAACACCGTTGGTCAACGCCTTATTACCCCCAGGGCAATGGTCAGGCAGAAGCAACCAACAAGACCCTTATCCACATCCTCAAAAAGGTTGTCAATAACACTGGATGAGATTGGCACCTCCATATTCATCCTGCCCTCTGGGCATATTGCACATCCATCCGCACCCCGATAGGCACCACCCCCTATTCTTTAGTATATGGTGCTGAAGCCATCTTGCCAATTGAAGTTGAGCTTACATCACTAAGGATTTCTCTGAAGAATCTTATCAGCGAAGAAGATGCTCGTGTTGCATGGCTTGCACAGCTGGAATTACTGGATGAACGAAGAATAAAATCCTATGATCATCTACAAGCATACCAAAACCGCCTCAAACATAATTACAATAAAAAGGTCCATCCTCGACAATTCTAGGTTGGTGAGCTTGTTCTTAAGGAGAACCAGCATACTCAATAGGATCATGATAAAAAGGGAAAATTTGAGGCAAATTGGTTAGGACCTTATATCATAGCTGCCAAATATGGATCTGGAGCCTACAAGTTGAATACTCTTGAAGGAGATCCCCTTGATGAACCCATCAATATCATGCATCTAAAGAAGTTCTAAACCTAAATCCGCTCGGTAACCCCACCTAATAAAAAAAAATCAAAAAAGTAAAAAATCCAAAAAAATAGTAAAGAAAAATAAATCTGTCCTATGGTGAAAACCACCTCTTGGTGGCACCTTGGATAAGTATGGATGGTGAAAACCTGGTAATAGGTGTCATCCATAGAGGGCTTAATCACTCTCTACTTGACATCTTAGTTATTTTATGCCTTCATCCGCACTATCATCCTCACCCATCTCATCCTAGGTCACTTGGTATATATTGATTGAGCATTGGACAACCCATCTAGCCTATCCCCCGTCCTGAGCTTTTCAGTATCCCACTCTGAGCTTGTGTCATTTATTCCCTTTGTTGGTTGGTCCGTGTCATCATATATGATCATCCATCATGTCGGTCTCCATCTAGATCTCATCCTTCTGCATCACTAGTCAAACTACGTTGCCCCTGCGCTTTCACGTAGGCAAGGCTAATCATTTGATCTGCCCCTGGGGTATTCTGACCATCGCGTCTTGGTCATCCATCATTCGCCTTCATCATCCTCTTTCCACTTTATCCATGGTCTTTTCATGAACTACGAGGGCTCTGCACTTTCACGTAGGCAAGGCTAATCTCTGATCGGCTCCCGTGCCCCTAGGTCTGTAGGATATGTCCGTCTGTGTCCCCATCTAGCTCATTATTCTCAAATAAGATCCTAATATTATCGAAAGATTGGGTTAATGAAAAGCATCTGGTGTCAAAACGGGGTCATTCTAGTTTAGTATCCATCATCGGTCTCCACAGGATGCATCCTTCCTAACATACCTCATCGATCCTATTCATCACCATGATCCTATGGCAAAGGACGTTTTGATTTTAATTGTAATCTTTTGATGTTTTGGAATTTATTTGTCATTTGAGCTCACTATCAACACTTGTCATGGTCACCTTGATCCATCATATCATGGTGTGCTTTGACTAGTTGACATATGGGTTCATCTTGGTCTTTTCTTTGTTGCTGCCTTTTCAGTTGTCCCACGTAGTACCCACCAAGATCCCTAAGGTCTTGTGTTACGCTGGGCCATCCTTGTGTGTTTGTGGTTATCCCAATACCTGGCCCGACCAAGGTCATCTTGACCTTGGGGTGTTGGGGTAGCCCCTTTTGCTTGTTGTGTCTGTTTCATGCATTGGATGCCTACTGGCCCTGGTCTTATATAACAGGGTATCTGGTATCTTATGCTATAGAAAATATCAATGCTCCAAAGATGGAAACTCATATTAGGATTGCATTTCATCATCTGTTTCATTGCATTCAACCTATGATTTTGGTTGTGCAAATACTTTATCCCGCTCTTTCCCATTCTTCTCAGGATACTGATAATTTTGACAGATGCCAAATGACACCCATTTTCACAATCACCACATACCCACCTTCCATTATCATGTCAGTTCTTATTGGAACTTATGGCCGTGTGTTATTTCCTCTCAAATACAAGAGCATTATTGCATATTAGAGTCATTCTATTAACCATGCATACATCGCCACCTACATCACAACATGTTAGAACCACGCATACATCATCACCTGCATCATAAAGTGTCAGACTCATAATACATCACATCCTGCATATATAAAATGTTCATACAAAATCCATCATATACATATACATAGATGCAACATGTACACACATCATATTACTATGCATATATCTGCATTAATCAAATCATCCATATTCAACAAATACATACACCCAATCATCCACATAAGCATCTAGTATCATAAACATGTGCATAAATAAACCAACATATCCATCCACATAAGCAGGAAATATCATATACACATGCATATAATCACCCATCACAAAAAGGAAACATACTACATAATGTCAATAAGAACTGTCCCATGTCATAATCAAAGTAATATAATGTGTCATATGTCCATTATACATCAAAATCTATCATATATCCATTGCATAATAAACTACAAAATCCAGAGATATAGAACATCTCTGATCTCTGTCGATAAATCCTACATGCTCCACCCTGCATCTGTCAAAAACTTAGTAACCTGTCACCTCCCGAATGAGCTTCCCACGTCTGATCCCTGTGGTGAATCTGGTACCGATCTCCTGCCTGGTGTAACACTTGGTGAATCACTGTAACCTCACGTCCGTGTCCCCAGCGACTGAGATGGCGCTGGCATCTGGGGTGCCTGTCGGGTATACTGAAATCTCCGCTGGGTTGGGTCTGGAACTACATGGTAGTATGTGGCCATCCAAAATCCTGCCTCTCTCGCATTCTCAACTCGCTCCGCAACCTAAACCTGAGCGAAACTTTGCTCCTGACGATACCTATCCTGATCCCTTGTAATCACTCTCCTCTCCTGCTCCCAGGCCTCCTGGGATAGGCGTAACTGCACTAGCTCCACCTGCATCTGATCTCTCATCTCCTCAGCAGCCACTACCTTGGCTACTGCTGCATCTCTCTCCCCCTGTAATCCATGCATATCTCTCCCTATCACATCATTTCCCTGCATAGACTACCACTATGCCATTGTTGCATCCTACTCCCCCTGCAGTGTCTGCATCCATATCTCTGTAGCATCTCTCTCCCTCTAAGCGGCTTGACACTGAACCACTACTGCATCTCGCTCCCCCTGTAGCGTCTGCATCCGTATCTCTACAGCGTCTCTCTCTCTGTGCAGCCTGCGCCCGAACCACTGCTCCATCCCTCTCCCCCTACAACTCCTGGACTCTCAACACTGCTGCATCTCGCTCTCCCTGCAGTACTAATACCTCTAAGGCTGCCTCCTCTCTCCTCCTCTGAAGAGACCGAATCTGTGCCTCTTTCAACTCTCTCTCATCTTGCAGTACCTGAACTCGCGCCTGCACTGTGTCCCTCTCTGCCTCTACTGCCTATACCCGTGCCTGGGCTAGATCCCTCTCCACCTGCATAATATGAACCTGCTCCCTCACCTGTCTCTCCCTCTCCTGCATCACCCCCATCTCTCCCACCGTCTGCTCTAAAAAGTACACTCTGTCCCGTAGCTCATCTCGCTCCTGCCAGAGATCATCCACCTGTTGCCCACTACCTGCTGATACATGATCGGTCATCCCCACTGACCCCCCTTTGGCCTGCAATATAACGGTCTTCACCTATAGTCTGTCACGGTCCCAATTGACAGCAGCTAACTCATCTTGTAACCCCTGTATGTTAGCCAACAATACCTCCCTCTCCCTCCCCATCACCTCTACCATAAATCTATAATCCCTTTGACCTACTACTGGTGCTCTAGATAGCTCGACTCTGAGTCTGATCACCTCTGCCTCTGCCACCCTTAACCTCTAATTTGCACTCTGAAGCCTCTCTATAGTGTCTCTCGGCTGAACAATCAAATCTCCTGAGGTCATGACAGGAACCGCCGCTAATGGCTCTGCATCCCAAATATCCATATCTAGCACATATTCGTCTATCTCCATAGCATCATCACTATCCCTACCCTCCTGCTCCTGCTAGTCCTCCAAGTTCTGCACGAAAGGATAGACTCGCACTCTCCGCAGCTGACCATGCCTCCCAACTCTCATCAATCTCCTTAGCTCTCCTATCTCCAGCTGCTCCTCATCCTCACTCTCCCCTATCTCTACAACGGGAGGCTCCTGCCCTGATACCATATGCCCCCCCTCTGTCATCCCCTACTCCCCATCCTCCCTGACCGACTCCTGGCCTCAATCTCCTCTCAGGCCCCCTCCTGCTGACCACCCCCACCCATCCCCTCTGGCTCTGTCATAGTCAGTATCATCATCAATCTCCTCCTGCCCGCTATCCTCTTTGGCTGACTCTTGGCCTCAGTCTCCTCTTGGGAACCCTCCTGCTGCTCTGTCACGGTCTGTACCCTCATCAGTTGCCTCCTGCCCACTATCATCTCTAGCTGACTCCTGGCCTCCATCTCCTCCTGACCTCCATCCTGCTGTCTCTCCCCTCCCTGCTCCGCCTGTACCAACACTCTCCTCGGTCGTACTCTACCCCCTATACCAGTCTGCTGGCCCGCTTTACCCTCCACTGAGTCTATCATCTCCACCTCTAACTCCTCATGTCCTCCCACATCTGGCTCAGGATCTCTCCCACCCTCCTTCGCTGCCCCCTAGTTATCCTCCTCCTCCTCGCCGCCCGTCCCACTGCGTCCATCCTCTCTCCCCTCTCCAGCTCAGGACCTCTTCCACCCTCATGTCGTACTCCCTCTCTAGCCCCACGCTGCTCATCCTCTGATCCAAATCCTACGGCTCCTACAATCGACACCAATGGTGTAATCCTCTCCCATAGGTGGTTGCAAAACCATCGGTCATATTGCTTTGTCACCCCTGCATCCTCTGCTCCCTCACATCTCCCAAGATAGGCTACCTGCACTGTCACTGCCCACGAGGCTCTGACCTCCCTCGGGTTAATCGCACGCTCCCATGGTCACTCTTTGGTGAGCCATTGAAACATCACTAGCGCACCAGGAATATCCTGTGTCAGCCCAAACTGTCTCATCACCCTATCTGGTCGGTGCATCTCCACTATCCACGGAAGAATCCCAATCAAGACACACTGAGCCATAAATTACCCACTCTGTCTCTCAGTCTACTCTCTCCATCCCCTGAAGCGTTGATGCATATAAGGTCGCCACACTATGTCTCCCTCCTCCAAATCATCCACCATCCTCCTCCATCCCTCCACATCTCCCAACCCCCTATGCTGAGTAACCCAGCCCCTAGCCTCACCATACCTCCATGCCAGTGGCTCTCTATCATCCACATCTCCCTCCCTAACAACAATCGGTCTCATCACCATAATATGCTCCCATGCCCACACCTGTAGCAGGGTCATGTGTGTCAAACTCACTGCCTCCCGATAACAAATCATATGCATATCTCTATACAATTGGGCTAGGACACAAGCACCCCACACAATTTTTCCCTCACGCCACTCCACAATGTGTCGAATCGCCTTCATAAACCTTAGACTGCAATATTGCTTGCTACAATATGGCAGCAATATCCCACTGATCAACCCAGCTAGGAATAACAACAAAGGTGGTACTCCCACTATCAAGCATCTATCTAGATCCAACTGTAGACCCTGAAGAGGCAGGGCAACATGTCCAAATAAAGCTGTCATAGTGTGCTACAACTCAGCCCCACTCGACACCACATCACTCAGCAATATCCCTATTATCGGCAGCTTCAAGATGCGCCATACATCCTCCAGTGTCACCGTCATCTCCCCCGTAGGCAGATGAAATGTCAATGTCTCTGAACTCCATCTCTCTATCAGGGCCGTCAGCATCGCTCGATGCGCCCTCATCACTGACACCTCTAAAAAGTGCAGTAACCCTCCATGATCTAAAGCCACATGATCTACGCCCGTCATCGCTACTACGATCGATGTCAATACCTCTGACCGTCGCTCATGTGTCTGTATCCGCCCCAAACCCTGCATCCACATCAACCAGTTATCAGTACACAATCTTCCCGGCCCCGAGACATCTTTACTTTTATTCTTTCTTCGTCCTCATCTTGCCCCCATCGGGACACTCTTCTTTTTGACCTCCATTTCCTTATACCTCTCCACCCTTTTTCTTTCCGGGGCGGCTCTACCCGCACTCCTAGGGCATGTCTGCCCCTCCCCGGGGCGGTTCTGCCCCCATCGAGGTGTGTCCGCCCCTCCCCGGGGCAACTCCGCCCGCGTCGGGGTGTGTCCGCCCCCTTCGGGGTGTGTCCGCACTGGGCTGCCGGGGCGGCTCCGCCCCAGCTCGAGGTGTGTCCGCCCTGGGCTGCCGCAGTCGGGGCATCCATGCCCCAGCTCGGGGCGTGTCCACCCCAAGCTGCTAGGGCGGCTCTGCCCTAGCTCGGGGTGTGTTCACCCCGCGCTGCTAGGGCGACACTGCCCCTCCCAGGGTGTGTCTGCCCCGCTATCGGGGTGGTTCCGCCCTGGCCGGGGCGGCTCTGCCCTGGTTGGGGTGTGTTCGCCTCGCTGCTCGGGGCAGCTGCGCCCGCGGCCAGGGCGGCTCTGCCCCCTTCTGGGGCGTGTCCACCCCAGCTCGGGGCGCATACGCCCTGTTGTGTGGCGGCGCGCCCTCTATCTCCCCCCTCCCCCCAAAATCTCCCTTCCCTCGTCTTTTTTTTTCAAATTCTACAACCTACGCATTTTTCTATTCGCCCCTGCCCACCAAACCCATATGGTACATTTTTTTTACCTATTTTAAAAACATCATTAAATATTTAAAATACATAGCATGGGTTTTCATACTCACCTTGCGGGGCACCGCGAAGTGGGTCCAGTGTCTCCACAGGTCATCTGCTCGGTGAATGATCTCCGTGTCATAATCCCACGGCATCGTTGCTTCATCTCCTCTCCCTCTTCTTCACCCTTTCCTCACTTGCTACAGTAACAATGAAGCAAGGTAATTCTTCAAATTACCTTTTAACCCCTCTTTTCCCCCCTTTTCAAATAAAAGGTATTTTTTACCTTTTATTTACCTTTTTTTCTTCCAATTAATCCCCTTCTTTCCTAGAGCTGCCATTTGCAAACCGTAAGTCCAATCAACTCCGTTCAAAAGTCAAAGTTGCTTAGTTTTTTCCCTCTATCCAACGGTCTCCTCCATTTCTTTCTATCAAGAAGTCGTCTGGGGCCCCTTTGTTTCTTCCCCAACCGCCCTATCGAGGGGGCATACCCTATCACTTTCTTCTATCCATTTGAGGTAGACACTAGGGCATCCCTCTCCTTTTTTCCTCTCCTCTTTCAAGCTGGGGCATCAATCCCTATCACTTTCTTCATCCCCGACATTTTATTTTTCTTTGAAACATTGTTATTTTAACAATATTTTGAAGAGGGGCAAAATGTAGACACCCAAATTTGATCACTCCTATATGATCAAATTTACCTATTTTCTGTCAATATTAATTTATTTAATTAATATTATACTTCCCACATAGGACTCTTAAAGTATTTAATTTAATAATTAAACACTTTATCTGGTGCCTTTATCTTCTCTGAATTAAATAAATACACCAATTTATTTAATTTAGTCATCCTAATCTTTTGAATTAAAATCAATTTAAAATTCTTCTTTTCTCCCTCCTTGTCACATCCTCCATAATCCATCACAAATTTGAATTAATTTAATTAATTCATATTTAGGGTGTGCATCCTCTTAATCAAGGATTAATGTCACATCCTCCTACATTTGCCATTTGTCTCTAATCTTCCATTAATTATCATAATCAAGTATTTGCACAACTTTAATCAAAGTCATTAACCACTTTTAGAACCACTTTTTAGTCAATCTTTCCATTTTTTCTTTTAGAGCATTGACCCTCTTTCCCACGAGAATTTTTAATTCTCATTTATTTATCCTAGATTCTCCTCTTCCCTATGTGAATTTTTAATTCACATTCTATCTTCCAAGGCTTCTAGAACCTTGGACTTGTCACATCATCCACATGTGACCAAGTCCCACCTTTTTGGAGCTCACCTTTTATCCTTTAGACTCTCCTAAGAATGTGAATTTTTAATTCACATTTATTTCTCCAACCACCTCTCCTTTTCCCAGGGAGATTTTTGAGGAATTCCCAAATTCCTCAAATGTCCCTTTCACTCTTACTTGGGGACAAGAAATTCTTTTTTGAGGAAATCTTCTCACTCCCCAAGGTACTTGGAAGGTACTTGTCCTTCCTCCACCTCATGTACCTTTTGGCAACCTCACTTACACCTCATCTCCTCTTAGCCACTTCACCATCCACATGTCAAAATATGAGGGCTTGTGAGTCTTCAACTCACCTTAGCCCTTCATCTTGACCTTGTTGGATGAATCTCAACCGTTGAATTCTCTAGATAATTCAAACTCTTCTATAAATACCCCCTCCTCAAGGGCATTTTAAAATACTTTCATTTTGAGCAACCTTATGCTGCCAATTTGCATTCTCAAGCATTTGCTATCATTTAGCCATCCATTTAGTCATTTTGCATTATCAATCTTGCATCTAGTAACATCAAAAGTCATCTAAGGAGCATAAAAATTCATCTAAATCAAGCGCCAACCAAGGAGTTTCAGCTGCAAAAAGGAGGTATAATCATTTATCTTCATTTAACACTTTCCTCTTTGCTTTTACAAAGTCCTTAGGCTAATCTTGAGGTGTTTTCATTATGTTTTCCATTGCATTTTAATTTCTTAGAATAGGTTAGAAATTTTGGATATCACAACAAGAAGGCATGCTTTTTCTTTCTAGGAGTTTTTTTTACTTAGATTTTTGTAATTTTTTTAGAAAAATGATGCTAAGCATTATGATTGCAAGCTACCTTCCACCACATCCTTTCTCAAGAGTATAAGCTCCAGGTTCTAGACAAGATCACCACTTTTTCACACGTTGAGGTCGATTTCCTACACACCATCGATTTATTTCATATTGCATACATCCTTAAGGTTTGGTGCATCTTGTGATGATCATTGCAGTTGTACAAAGGTGGTAGTCAGAGATTTCCTCCTTTCACTTTCCGATTAGGGAGTTCACCATCATCTTGGAGGATGTGTGGGGGATTCTGCATGTTCTAAAACCATGGAGAGCACATTGTTTATGATGTGTATCATAGCTATGAGGCTCTTCAACAAGTCCTCAAGGTTAATGAGATTGAGCTTGAGGATGGACAAATCAACTTGAGGGATTTCATTAGTACTATTGATGATGTTACTATAGACACCTAAAATCGTCCATGCATTTTCATATAGATCTACACTTGCATATTTCTTTTGTTTCCTATTAATTAAATAATTTTATTATTTAATTAAGCTAATTTCCCTCTAAGAATTAAATAATTTTTATTTAATTATTTTCCCTTTCAATATCCACTTTCCTCTCATAATTAAATAATATTATTTCATTATTTCCCTTTATAAGTCCCATTTTTTTATAATAATTAAATAATTTCATTATTTAATTATTTTCACCTTTCCTCTCCCATAATTAAATAATTTTCACAATTATTTAATTACCTAACACCCCTCTCTCCTAAATTAAATAAATATTTAATTTATTTAATTTTCCCACCTTTCTTCTTAAATAAATAACAAAAATATTTTATTTATTTCCTCAATGTCAGCTACTAAAATTAAATACCTTTATTTAATTTTAGCTCCTTGATCCATGTATTTTCTCTCTCATTAATCCTCCACCCTTGATTAAATTAATTTCTAATTTAATGTCCACCCTTCATTTCTTTCAAACAGACCATATAAATAAATCTCTCATATAAGCCATTTAGACAATGCATCTCATTATCTCACCTGCATGTTGCCATTTTCATTCTAGCACTCTTATCTATCACATCTCTAGCATTTTCTATCTAGACCTCAAGTATACATTCGTCTATCATATCAAGATTTACACCATAGCAAGTTCAAGGTCAAGATCAAGACAATATCTAGAGTCCATGTTCAAGGTGACTTTGTTTCATTTCATGCATGCATTATCTTCTAGCTCTTATACACAATTGAGGTTTAATGTTGAATGTGGACAAGATATAGTGCTTTCTTTGTTATCTATTTTTTGCTTCATACATTTTAGTGAACTTGATGTGAACCCCCTACCTGAGGTTTTGGTTTAATATTTTGAGAAATTTTGATGAATGTTGGAGTTGGACCTACTTCACTTGATCTAGCTTTCTTTTTACATGTTTTGTTAGCTTTTTGTTGCAAGTTTTGTGTTGTTTTTGGACAACGCCCTAGTTTTCAAAGATTTCACCATATCTTTCAAACGTCAATGAGTTTTTTAATGGGTCTTTAGCTGAAGTTAATGGACCATCTAAGGAAGCTATAGAAGAAAAATTAAGGTCATATAATTATTTTTTGGGTGATTTATGACGATTTTAGGGTTTATCATAAATCTTCATTTTTGGATGCAAATTAGTGAATTTTTCAAAAATATTTACATTTTTGGAAATCTCTTGAAAGTTTAGTGGTGGTATATTCTTTATAGATTTATTTTTTAGCTGAAAATAGTGATAAAAAATCAAATCTTTTTAATTAGGGTTTTCCATAAATGTTTATTTCTGGGTGCAAATCTACGATTTTTTGGAATTTTTTGTATTTTTGAAAATCTCTTGAAATTTGAATAGGGGTCTATTCTTTGTAGTTTTATTTTTTGGTGCCAAAAACATTTCTAAAAATCAAATTTATTTTGACTAGGTGAAAAAATTTAGAATTACAATCTAGTGATGAGAATAATTTTCATATACATCTATTTTGTTGCATCATAAATTATTTTCTGATCTTTGTAGGAGTTTTATTGTCATTATTAGATCTGATTTTTTTTTTTTGGTTTTAATCTAATCCTTTGATATTAGCGATCAATTATCTTGTTAGGGTTTCTCTTTGTTGTTGGTTTTGTTAGTGTGTAGAAAAAAATAAAGTCTTCAAAGAGATATTTAGAGCTAGAAAAAATCTAGGTGCATACTTTTCAACTCATTTCTTTATCTTAATCTTTTTTACAACATCATATTTCAATTTGGATCTAAAAAGAATGCAAGTGTCTTCTCAAAATCACACTTTCAATTTGGGATTAAAAAGAACAAATGTTTGCATTTCTTGGGGATATTGTTTGTGCTTGGAGGTGTGTATGCTCTTCCCTCACATTTCCATATGATCTTGGGAATCAAAAGAACTCTTCAACACTCTCATTTTCACATCACACATTTCAATTTCTAAGGTTAATGAACACTACTTGTGTGATGAAATACATATGTATGCTCTCTCCCCACATTATCATATGATCATGGAGATAAAAAGCATTATTTGCATCACTTTTGCATGGCCTTATTAGGGGGTCTACCTAGAGAAGTGATCACTATAGGGGTGACCTCAACTCTAGAATTTTGATGGAGTATAAATAGTGGGGGGTGAATCGAAAGGCATGCCTCTTCGATGTGAATCTTGTCAATATTGGCTAAGCCCCAAAGAACTTTATACCTTTGGGAAGTGAAGTTGGAGTGTGAGTTACCCTATCCCCCCAACTATTTGACATTATTCTCCTTTCAAATTCATAGAGTTGGGCCTCACATACCTTCAAGGTATATAGAGGACATCACTAGATCCTTGTGCATCCTAGTTTATGACCATTGGCCAATCTACCCACTTGAATAATTTCTAGGTTGTTCTTGTGCTTGGATGTGTCTTCTTATCATAATTATTTGCATTAAATATTGCATCAAATCATTCCTTTTGTGCATGAATGTATATTCATGATTTAAATATTAATCAAGAAAGAAAAACTATAAACCTACCTAAAACAATGGATCAAGATGAGCCTAACATATCCTCCATTTTCCATCTCATACCTCAAGATCTTGTTGAATTTCTCCTTTCCAACTACTTTAACAATCACATAAAATCCATGATCATGTGTCCCATAAGTAGATTCCAAGAGATTATAAACACCATCCAAGCCACCATTGAAAATTATACCCAACTTAGGTCACCCTCCATGTTATCCTTTCCCTCCATTGACAAGGGAAACCAAAAAAATTTCCATGTTAAACCAACACCCATCCATAACCATATCTCATTCACTTCAAATCTTATTCAACCCATCATCAAGTCATAGAGGTCCATCAAAAGATCAACAAAGAACACTATCAAAAGAAAACCAAAAGTCACACTCTGAGGAGCACCAAAATTCATCCTCAAAGGAATACAAGAACCCATGCAAAATCCTATTTCACAAAATTCTATTTATATTCTTCTAGTTCCACCCACTTCCACCTCATCTATCCCATTTTCAACCACCTCACCCATTTCATGTTTTCCACCTTCATAGCACCTATACAAAGTCAACCATGTCACTCACTTGACCTCATTGATCCAAAGTATGACATCATAGATCCCCCTTAATATCAATATCAAAGTACTCCCTCTCATGATCCCACTCCATCTCATGATCCCATTCCATCTCATGACCCCATACCATATCATGACCCAATTCTCTCAATTCCATGCCATAATCCTAGTCCATTAATTCTATTGCATGATCCTATACAATCTCGTAATCCTACTATATCCAACCTATTTGATGATCCTAGCATATCAACCTCCTATCATGATCCTATCATACCACCTCCATGGCATGATCCTGGTCCATCAAAAGAAAAATTATTTTCATCCATTACCTCTCAATACTCCTAAGGTATAAGCATTTCCCCTACATCATATGATAATCCTAATCCTTCACAATATCTCATTCATGAACCATAGACATATAAGTTTAGTTCATCCACCTTTATAAAAGTTGTTTTTCTCCTAGAATACCACATGTATACCATATCCAACACCCCTCAAGATGGTCTTTCATCTTGCTTCACAACCAAAAAGTATCCTATTGGTAAGAAGATTCTTTAGAAGATAAATTATCAAGACAAAGGGTTGGGCCTTCATGAGCAAGGTTTACTTGAACACCCTAATATTAAAATGCATCTAAATTCATTTGGCCTTGGCTACATACCTCCTTCTCAAGAAGTTAGTAGCTCTTTAAAAACCAAAAGACCTCCCTTTAGATCAAGATTTCCACCCCTCCATCATCGTTACCATCTATTCTAGGACCTCATCCATCAACCCTTCCATCCATCTTGATCCCATATGTTCCTAATCCATATCCTTACATGACCTTTCAAAAATAAAATATGCACATACCCTTGAATTCCTTCCAACACTTTCCACTTCAAACTCCTCTATTTTCATATAATCCCTATATGGCCTCTCCAAGCAATTGGGATACCAAACAAGAAATGCATAAATCTGAGAATCCACAAAAACCTGAAGATCATCATGTCTCACTAAAAGGACATGCCAAAAAAAGAAAAATATGCTCCAAAATCAAAAGAAAAGTGTTGTGCCCTCGGCACACACGCCCCGTTTCGAATGGGGACCCTCTTTTCTTTTGCTTTGTCGGGTCATTTTTGTCGCTGCCTCATTTTGCGTGCCCCATTTTTGGTGTCCCGGATGGTCAATGTTGCTTCAAAGTCTCACCATAAGTTGACCGTGCCTTCCCCTTTTAATTTTGTCAAGTTCTAGTGCCTCACGGAGTCTCTCTGGCAGTTTTCCCCTGCCCACGACCCTGGGCCCTGTTGGGTCTAGTCATTCAGGTTTCCCTTACCAGGTTTCCCCGTTGCACCCGCCATTCCCAACAGTGCTCGGCTTGCGTCCTCCTGGACCCCGAGGTCCGAACCCCTATTCTTCGTCTGCTAAAATCCATGGAAATCTTGACGGATGTCTGATCCTCTGGGCCTGGGACTCTGGAGTTCCGCTCTTGGGGTTCTGTGAGTGTTTCGCTATTCCTCATGACGAACCTTTGGCGGAGTTCCACCTTCCAGGCCCTGACCCCCCCTTTGCCACCGGTGAATCTCCAAGAGGAACTTATCAAATGGCCACTGTCCTGCACCCTCCCGCCGCCATCAGTGAATTCAAATTCACCAACTTCCTTGCCTCGCTGTACCTGCATTTAATAGGACCACTAATGGCAATTGGGGTATAAATAGAAGGTTCATTCCTATCATTTTCACTTGTCAGTGTTGCAGAGAGTGATCAGAGAACTTGCTAGAGGATACCACCATCTTCGAGACCTTCACGCTCATCGCCCTCACCATCACCTCATTGATCGTGAGTGGATCCCACACCTCCCCGCATCGAGTGTTCGAGGTAGGTTCTCCGTTCACCCTCCTGAACATTGTTTTCTTAATTTCTAAGGATTAAAATGAACAACAACCATCAAAATGACATGTGAACGATAAAATATGGCACCACGAACAAAACCCACATCCTCAAAAATTGAGAAAACCAACACATCATCCCCATGACCAATTTAGAGCTTTATCTCTGCACGACCATTCTTTGCAGGGGAATTCGTGACCCTTGGGCCTGGATGCTCCCTTTTTCGGTGAAGACTTAGCAAAAACAAGATGTTGAAACAACTTTTAGCTCTCTCGGGCTTGGGTACCCGAGATTCTGCGCCTGGGATTTTTCCCCTCATTCTCTGTTGGTGAAACCAGTCCTTGTCAGCGAAGCTCATGATGGGTTTTCTTTCATCTTGCCGAGTTTGTTGTCACTGAGACCTCCCCGATTCGGCAAGACCTTTCACCGAGTATATCTTGCTCTTATCGAGTGATTTGTCGGGGAGACATTCATCTATCGCCAAGACCTCACGTCGACCCCTCATCTTTGGGAAAACACGAACCTAGTCAACGAGACATTGCTGGTTCGCCAAGTCCTTTCCCCGACCTGAAAACTTACGCCAAAGACTCCTTTGTGGACAGGACTCACCATGTTCGCCAAGACCTCACAGCGACATCACTTTCCTCTTGGCGAATACCTGATGTCCTTCCGACCTCTGGGCCCCGGTCCCCCATTCGCCACTGGGATCCGACTTGAACGATAAAGCCTCATCCGTGCCCTGACGTCCTTTCGACCTCCGGGCCCCATTCCCCCATTCCCTGCTGGGATCCGACTTGAACGATAAAGCCTCATCCATGCCCTGACATCCTTCCGACCCCCGGGCCTCAGTCCCCCATTCGCCGTTTTGAAAGGGAAAATCTCTCCCGCCCCTCCGAGCTCCGGGATCCGCCCTTCCGACTGCCGCAAGACTGAAAATGAAACCTCACGGTGAACGCTCGTGCCAGATCTAGTCCTGCTCTTGGCTGTTGGCGAGACTTAAGGACCTCGCCAAGACCTTACCCCACCACAATGACCTCATGCCGACTTGCCTCCCCCTGTGCGCTGATTGGTGAGACCCGAGGCGTTCACTATGACATTGCATTGATAATTGATCTCCTGCCGACACTCGCACCGAGCCCTGACCGCCGGGCCGCCCCCTTTGGACTTCGCCTAGCAATAGCAGTACCAAATGGCAAAGGATGAATGGCTTCCCGGTACCTTAGACCCAGGTGCTCAAGTAAAATTACTATCTTCTGACCGCCCTGCAACCCGCCAGACCCCGGACCCCAGAGTTCCATCTCCAGAATTCCGTTTCTAATATGTTGTTCCCAAATAGCCATCTCCTGATAGCTTTCTGACCTTGTACCCCTGGATGCTCCTAAACTAACCCAAATGAGCCCAATTCAAAATCTAATCTCAACCCATGTTCTTAATCTTGGTCTTCTTCATTGAGAACCTTTCAAATTATCGAAATTCGACCAAAGAGTATCTCTAGGAGCCCTCTGCCCTATTTTCCTTTCCAAACGACATTCCTGCTAGGGAAGTTTGGCCTTCCAGGCCTGGACTATCCCAAAGCCCTTAACCAAAAGACCGATGACATCGAGAGATAAAGTATCATGTTATGCTTGATAGATTATTTTAAATGGATTTCATCTTTAGGATTTTGGCTAACATGGATGTTTTCATGGTCAATTGCACTTACTACGCTTTTTGCTTGCAAAATATATGGAATCGGGTGCGAGACCTTTGGGGGCAGCCATCGAAAAGGACAAAGAAAAGAAGTCAGGAAAAACTCCTCGAGGAAAGGAAGACAAGGACCAAATGAAATACTAGTTTCAGGGTGAGCCTCTGCACTCGAAGATTACCACAGATTGGAAGGAGATCACAAATACCAATATCGGCCATGTCAATATTGATGAATTCATGCAAAGCGTCAGGGTCAATCCTATGACCAAGAATGCAAGATTGATAGGGCAAAGTGGAATCGCAAAGGCTGTTGGATTCCCTCCATCTCTCGTGGCCCCCGAGTTGGTCATGGCTTGTCAGGAGGCATATCAACCCGACACAAGGACAATCATTGATAGAGAGGGCAATGTCCTCACCGACATGTCAGCTGAAGGGATCACAAAGATTTTCCACATCCCCACTTTCCAAGAGATGGAAGTCCCCACCATAGAAGAATGTCAGGCAGCATGGGATGACAATCCGACGGGCTATAAAAGGTCAATAAATCAGCATTGGCTTAAAGAAAAGCAGGGTAGTGCTGCGAAGGTTACTCACAAACTCTTCCGCAGTGACTTTCACGAAGATTACCATGACTTGGTCACAATGCTAAGTAGGGTGATGGGCCTCCCTACGACCACCTTCTTTCAGGAATGGATGGTGTACTTCGTCGAGCAGATCCTTTGAGGGAATGAGGACGTCACCACAAAGACTTCGTTTTACTGGGGAGGAATCATAAACAACTGCTTCCATGAGCAGTTCGTCAATGTAAAGAAGAGCTCCAAGTTCTATATGACTTCCTATCTCGTCTATTCCTTGGAAAATCAGAGGCAGTACAATGGGTTGTTTGTAGCACCCGATCAGGAGCAGGGTCAGAAACTCAAGGCTTATGATAGGTACCCACAGCTCTAGTACCGAAACTTCAAGAGGGAATACTACAGAGTGAATGACGCCTTCATCGGCCATATTATCAGAGTGATTACCAGGGACTTCGAGAGGAGTGTATCCCATAATGCTAGGGCATTTTTGAAGCAGTATGCCTTCCTCTTCATTCAATACCCGAAGTTCACATACATCTGTGCCTAGGGCTTCACTGAAAGGCCAAACAGGTTGCCTCGAAACCCCAACGACCGAATTATCCTACTGGAGCTTTCTTGGCAGCTCCAACACATATAGGTGATCTTCAGTAGCAAACACATAGCAGGGATCTCTTATCCCATGACTCTCGGCCAGGGCATGTATCGATTACAAACTTCCCAGTGTGCTGGTAACTCTGAGAAGGAACTAAAAGATTACCATTTTTACCTACACACTACTCGCCCATGGATAGACCCATATGGCCACATAAGAAAGGCGCTAGGGCTGGGGTTCGCTCATCTCCACCACATTGAAGAATTTTGGGGGGATTTTCAAGATGATAAAGAGGTACGTGCAAGGCACTATATGCGGATGACAGCGTATTTCATAAGAAAGGTGTAGCCATTCCCTATTCCAAACCAGGTCAAGGAGGACGATAGCACCATAATGGACCCCAGGTACCCTACAGTTGCCAACTTGCCACTACCAACAATAGACTAGGATGAGCAGGAGGTCGATGACCTCGATATCATAACCAAGCCAATCTTGGCTTGCACCAAGGAGTGGGTTGATGGGCAAGTAGCCCAATTGAAACAGCAAGAAATAATCTTAACTTATGAAGGGCTCAAAAGTGAGCCCAATGCCACAGAAGATGTCGTTGCCACCACTTCAACCGGCGGGACCTCCAAGTCTCCTCTAGTCACCAGGTCCAAAAAGAGGAAGGAGACAGAAACGGAGTAGTCTCCTGACCCCAAGGTCTATGCAAGGAAAGAAGCAGGGGGCTCACCCTCCAAAAGGCTCAAACGAACGGGGAGCACTGCAGAACAGCCCTCAACCCAAGAGGAGAAAGCAAAGAGTATGGATCAATTGGAACCCCTCTTGGCTCTCCCTGCCCCTGCCGTTGCACCACCTACCTCCCTAACTATGATCACCACATCCCTGCTAGCAGTGGACATTTTTGTCCATCTTGCCCCTTCGCCTCTGGCCGAGTCTGTAATAATTGTCGACTCTTCTTCTGCCATAACTACTCCCCCTTCCTCCGCTACCATGTCACCAACCACATCACTCCCTCTGGCAATAGTAACAACACCTATTCCCACTTCCACCATGCCTGAAGCTCTCTTGAGACATATGCAGAATCTTCCCCCTGAGCTCTCCCAGATCCTAATGGATCCCACTCTTCAAGCAGCCCTTGCACAAGTCCTCGCTACTGCTCAGCCTTCACAACCGCTGATAGGGCCATCGGCCATGGAAGCCACCATGCTAATTTCCAAGGAGTGGGAGGAACAAGAGTGGGAAGCCAATGAATACCATGAAAACCCAGAGTATGAACACTGAACCATTGACAGGGTGGCTTATGAGGAGGAGGGAACGGGCTCTTCTGAGAGTGGGGATGAGGAAGATGGAACCAGTGGTAAGGTAATCGTGCAAACCTTTGACGATGATCTTGAGGAAGAGCTGGCCCGGCAGCTGAAGGACACCAAGGTGGGAGCAGAAAGGTCACCCCGTGATGAGGAAGGACAACCACCAGAAGATAGTCCAAGAGAAGATTTACTTGAGAGTGGAACCCAAGTTGTCAAGAGCCTCGAGGTCAAGCAATCCAAGGAACCTATGCACGAAGTTGAGCATGCTGAGAAAAAGAAAGAAGAAGAGATAGTAGGAAAAGAGAGTCATGTGTAGCAACTGTCTACCAGGCTTCCTATCAAGCACCTCGTGTTCATCTAAGACTCTGACGAAGAAGAGGGGGATGCAACCAAAAGGGGAGGTAGGACCTCGGAAGATAAAGAAACAAAGGCTTTGACCGAGAGAGGTTAGGATGATCATGGATAACCTAAGGGCAAGTCTGCCATGCCATAGTGGTTAGAGAAACATCTTGAGAGAACTCTTGTACTAAAGAACCCACGGGAAAAACTAGAGGCCATTCTGGCCAGAGCTCATATTACAACAAAGAAGAAGAAGAAACCTAAGATTAGATCCAAAGTAACTATGGATGCTTCTGGGTCTCGAACTGTGCAAGTAGCCACGCCTGTGGTAGGTCAGGAAGGGATAACTTACAGCATCTCCACCATGGATCTAGGGACCGCCACCAGAGAACAGAAGGTAGGGCACCTTGAAGAGTCAGTGGCCACGGTGGTGCATTTGATAAAACAAGAAAAAATTTCAAAAGATGAGCTTAAGGCACAGGTGGCTGCTTTAACAGATTATATCCAACAATGGTCCTCGGTGGATGACCTGCCTACTACATCCACAGCCATGCCCTAGCTGCTATCCAAGGAGCAGATTGATAAAATGGAAAGGAGGAAGAACTTGGAGAAGACTACAGAGAGCTAGTTCTGACAAGTCTTACATGTCGAAAACATGGGAATTAGCCAGGCTGTGCAAACAGCCAACAAGTTCTTGGACTTGCAGCAATCTTTGGAAGGAACGAGGAAGCTCTGCACCGACTTCTCTGCGATCTACGACTCCACCTTTCCAAAGATCGAGGCTATCCTTCAAATGACGAAAGCCACATGGGAAAAGGAGCTTGCGTTTGGCAAGGATGATCATTGGTTAATGGATGTGTGGCGGCGGGACTTTGACAATAGGAAGGAAAGGTTGGAGCAAATAATGAGCAAGGTGGATCTGGATATAGAATGGATAAAGGAAATCAGGGTGGAATACGCTCGTTATCTCAAGGTGATGATGGAGTACGATATGCCCTCAATACAAATGGATCCAGAGAAGGTGAAGCCTTACTTCCAGAAAAGGATGGAGGACGGGATGTCAAGTGAAATAACGGTGGAGTTCATGAGTTTTACTGCCTGTGCCTTTGATCAATTGGAGCTATTCAGGGACCAGGGCGCCAAGTATGATGAGGATTGGAAAAGGCTAGAGGATAACGTGAAGGAGTGGAGCTACCAAGTGCTAAGGTATGAGATTATTGAAGTGGACAGACTCCAGGTGGTCATCCTCAAGTTCATAGAATATGCAGCATCCAAGAAGCAGGAGGACAACCCTGTTGATGATAAAGAGCTTCCCAAAGAGTAGCAACAGTAAAACAACAATCAACAAAGGACGAAAATGCTACAGTGCCATCACTAGAGGACAAAATAGGGAAAATGACAAAATGTAATTCTAAAATTGTAAAATATTGGGGGTAGGTGAAACCCTATTTTGTAATGAATCTTGGCCACACAATGAGAATTAATCTTGGCCATTCATTTGACTCTTTGGGACACTATAAATAGGGGTCTCCTCTCATTTGCAAAGAGAGTTGAGTTGTTGTAAAGACATGCTGCATAAATTTATAAGGAAAATACATTGACTTGGTGCATTTTCTGAGTTTCTCACATGTTGATTGATTCAACCTCCATTGTTAGATGTTTAACTTAGATTTTATTGTTGTTCTAGTTAACTATTTTCTTGTCTTGATAGATTTTAGGAATGTTGTCCTATGATCATGAAAATTCCTACTATGTAGATGACTTCTTAGTCCATACTTTTTGCTGTTTGCTGATGGTAGATAGCTGTGTAAAGTTAGTCTGGGCTTGAATTCAAAGCTGCTCCAAAACTTTTATCTTTGTTCAAGCATGCACATGGTGAATGAAAGACGAAAAATTTGCAGACCCTAGAAGATAGTACAAATTCCATAAGACTGTGAGATTTTTGGTTAAGTGGAATATTGTTTCAGGAAGCTATCCATTGTAGGAACTCCATTATCACTATTCACAGTTAGTTGCAGGTCTAGGAACTTTCTCTCTTCCCTGCCCTTTTTCCTTTTTTGTTTAATGAGTGACCTATGCCAAGGTTCATTGCACATTGTAAAGCTAAATCCAACGATAAAAATGGAATTCAAGACTGTTGTTTGAACCTACAACAAAAGCACAACAACTTCTCCATCTTAGGAACTCCATTTCAAGATCCAACTTCCCATGCTTTGTAATCCGTCCATAAGTCCACCTTGTGATTCCAACAAATCACATCAAACAATTGAGATATTCCAAGCACTGTCAAGACTTGACATTGGAGACCTTGGGATAGTGTTCTACAATTTGATTGTGGAAGATTGTCTTTCAAGAGAGGTAGTGCACCTATGCACTACCTGTGTTGAAAAGTGCATAAAAAACACATCAACAAAAAGCATATCCAAGAAAATGAAAAAGGAAATCAAGAAAAAATCAAAAGGCTATAAAGAAAAATCAAAACTCAAAACAATGTGGGTTCCAAAGAAAGAAATAGAATCCATGCATTCAAATGAAAAATCCAAATTGGCATCTCAACTTGCTAATCCAAACTATTCCATTATTCCACCATCATCCAATCCTCCATCTAAGTATATTTGATCTCATAAGCCAATCATAATTCTTCCATCATCCTCCAAATCTATTTTGGGTCCTTACATTCCCAAGTTTATTATCCCAATCTCCCCATCTCAATATTTCAACTTTCACCACCCTTCAAGGTGTGTGTCAATGTTGTTCTTGTCCACATTCCCTCATAATAACTTCATTCCATACTACCATCCAACCTTCATCCCTCATTCCACACCTTTACTCCAATCCTTTGCATGAATCCTTAACCCCCTTCTCCCTACCCATATCCATTCCATTATCTTTACCGATTTTCCTACCAATGTCTTTGAGTGGGAACATGTTAGCCATGGTTTATAAGAAACATTCAGTCAATGGGGCACTATATTCCAAAAAGAGAAACTTGAGTCCTCCATTCATATCCATACACCTTAATTAGCTTCCATCTCCATGAGGTTTCATTTCCATGAGCTTTCATATCTATTCATTTCCACTAGCTTTTACATCCATCCATGTACCCTTGCTTGTATACTTGGGGACAAGCCTTTTTCATTCATATGATACATTATCCTATTTTCACTTAGCCATCATATTCCTTCATTTATATTCCATGCTATCCACTTTAACCATTCAACTTCCTTTGATCTCGCATAAAGTATTGGGGAAAAATAATAGGAACAAGTATCTAATGCATGCTTTAGACCGTGTGTGTCTTTCATCCTCCATATCACTTATCCTCCATCTCATGTTTCCTTTCATATCCATTTATCTTTCATATACATGTCACATCCTTATCACTTGTCATACTTATCCCTTGTCATACCTTTTAGCATAGGTGCATGTTATTACTTTGGCATGTGACCTTTAGAGTCCTCTATAGGTCCTCTATTTATCCTTTGTATTTGACCAAAAAAT
The DNA here is from genome assembly GCA_007258455.2 of Sequoia sempervirens. NCBI lineage: Eukaryota > Viridiplantae > Streptophyta > Pinopsida > Cupressales > Cupressaceae > Sequoia > Sequoia sempervirens. The sequence goes on from VDFB02000003.1 coordinate 251,857,082, forward strand.
TTGGGTCCCCTTTTCATTGGTTCCCTCCACCCATACCATTCCATATCTTGATCTATCTATCTTCATCCTCCATCTAGATTGTATCCTTACATGTCCTATCATTAACCCATATCTTAGATCTCCATACCATATCATTGATCCATATCCATCAATATCTCCTTTAGTTTTTAGCTTGACTAAGGAATGGGATCTTATTAATCATTATCATTTACATTTTTTTATTTATCATTTTGTTATCATTGTTCTGAGCAAGACACTTAAACAAAGCATAAACTCTTTAACATTGTAAAACATTGAGCTTTAATGAACATCATGAGCAAAGGGTTCTTTTTAAATCAGGTTGACATCTAACATACCTTGAGCCAAATATTTAGTAATTTATCACAATTAAAAAAATCAACCAACAAAAACAAACTATTGTGTCTTGATGGATACATATTTCTTAATCAAACACCTACTTTGATCTTTCAAACAATCAAAAAATTGATCATGTCTCTTGGCACAAGGTATTGTGGTTGTTATCTTGTTCAAAACATTGTCTTTTGCATCATTGATCCTTATCATGTGCATTAGCATTAGCATTTTTCATTATCATGATCTTGCATATTTATCATTATCATTTTGCTTGCACGAGATCTTGTGCTTTATCTTAAGTCTTGTCTCTTGTCTTGATCATTATCCTTATCTTTTTTATATCTTTTCTTTTCTTGTCACATTTTGAGTAATCTTAAGGATCTCTACACCTTGTTGTGTATGAAGGAGAGTGAGGATTGGGGCATGATTTTTTCTTGTGTGTGTGTATCGAGTCAATCCACCTGATGTTGATTACGAAAATCATAACCCATAACAAAGAGGGATTCATTCCACTCTATGATGAAACAAATGATCACTTCATAGCCTTTCCATTACATTCATTTCTATAGCCAAACTTCCATATCCTTTCCTCCCCTATAGAATTCATTTCATAAGCCATTTATATGCTTTTCTTGCATCTAATCAATGTATTGCATTCCTTTCTTCTTTGTATCCACCTAGGTGATTCATATTTTTGAATCTTGCATATCATTTCTTTCATGAGCTTGACCCAAGGTTTTTTTGGGCCAATCTCTCGAGGGGGAATCCATAGCTCTCTTTCCTCTTCTAGGGCATCTCTCATTTTCTTTGACACAATGCCACTTGCTTGTGACATTATATCAAAGAGGGAAAAATGTAGACACCTAAAATTGCTCATGCATTTTCATATAGACCCACACTTGCATATTTCTTCTATTTCCTATTAGTTAAATAATTTTATTATTTAATTAAGATAATTTTCCTCTAAATAATTAAATAATTTTTATTTAATTATTTTCCCTTTCAACTATCCATTTTTCTCTCATAATTAAATAATTTTATTGTTTAATTATTCCCCTTTTATAGGTCCCATTTTCTTATAATAATTAAATAATCTTATTGTTTAATTATTTCCACCTTTCCTCTCCCATAATTAAATAATTTTCATAATTATTTAATTACCTAACACTCCTCTCTCCTAAATTAAATAAATATTTAATTTATTTAATTTTCCCACCTTTCTTCTTAAATAAATAAAATAAATAACATAAATATTTTATTTATTTCCTCAATATCGACTACCAAAATTAAATACCTTTATTTAATTTTAGCTCCTTGATCCATGTCTTTTCTCTCATTAATCCTCCACCATTGATTACATTAATTTTTAATTTAATGTCTACTCTTGATTTCTTTCAAGCAAAGCATATGAATAAATCCCTCTTCTAAGCCATTTAGATAACACATCTCATTATCTCACCTACATGTTACCATTTTCATTTTAGGACTCTTATCTATCACATCTCTACCATTTTCTATCTATACCTCAAGCATAGATTCATCTAGCATATCATATCAAGATCAACATCAAGGAAATGTCAAAGTTATGCAATCAAAGTCTGAGGGAAACAACCATATCAAGAGTCCATGTTCAAGGTGACTTTGTTTCATTTCATGCATGCATTATCTTCTAGCTCTTAGACACAATTGGGGTTTGATGTTTAATGTGGATTGGATATAGTGCTTCCTTTGTTATCTATTTTCTACATCATATAGTTAGTTTTGTGGTCATCAGACTGATTATGTGACCATTGATTCCTAATTGACATTCCAAGAGGTTCAACCCTGACTAGGTCATGGTCTTGGAGAGGATACTCAAGGATAGAGTTCTCTTTTCTTGGGGACCTTGAATATTATCCCACCTCTACCATGAGATGGACTAGATAGTATACTAGGGTGGTGCTAGCTTATCTACAGGAGCTACTCTTCTTCATATTTGGGCTTGGGAGCACATTGTTGTGCTTAAACCTGTTTGTTATCTACAGTGAGATGAGGGAGGTTCCTTCATATTTAGATATGTGAGCATGATTACACATCATCATATGGGAGAGCTACCATACTGGCATCAAGCGACCAATGATATGACATAGTTTTAATGGAGACCCTGGGTAGATGGGGAGGATTGGGATGATGATTTTGATCATCTTCTTTACTATTAGTAGACATAGTGGCTCATTGGCTACACCACTCATATCCTCAAGAGATATTTTCCTGATAGGGTTATGAGAGTTTGGGGAGTGATAGACAACACCCCGTGATGATCATGTGGCCATATTTGCATGCACTTTTAGATTGTTGAGTGGGAACCTACACCATTAGTTAACATAACTACAACTGATTTTGATGACCTTTCTCTCATTCCATGGGCATATTTAGATGGTGAGGAGGATCTCAAGACTACAAATTAGTATACTACTTGGTTTTCACTTCATAGATCCAAATGGCATGGATGTTAGTGGTAGGAGATGTAGGGATGAGTCCAATAGACCACATAGGAAATGTCAGAGAGTCAAGGAAGAGGCACCTCAAGTGGATGATCAACGATAGGGTCCAAGACCATAGGTACATCAAAAATGGTAGGCTCTAGTTGTTTTAGATTAAATATTGTAGGGTACATTATAGGAGAGAGGCCAAGCTCACTAGGAGAGAGATGGTTTCAGATAAGAGTGGGATCAGGCTTACCAAGAGTGAGACACTTTTAGATACGTGTGAGATCAAGCTCGTCAAGAGCGAGAAACCTTTAGATAGGAGGGGGATTAGATCAACACTTAGTTGGATATTGAGACTACCTGTATGCAACATATAGAGTTGCAGTTAGCCCAAGAGAGGTCTAGGAGGAAGCAACTTGAGGCTACCACATACACACAAGGGGAGGTCATACCACTTGCATAGTATACCTAGGTTCTTAGTGAGTCCACCTATTACAAGACTCTATACCATATGGAAATTCCCAATCATAGGTGATAACCTAATAAATTGTACAAGAGTTCTTTGGGCCCTAGCAGATCAAAGGATGGATCCATTGGGAGATTTTCATAGGGATAATTAATGGGACCACCTCTAGAGTAGTATCCTTCCATCTGAGAGGATCAAGGAAGCTCAGCTATTTTTTTATTTGTGCATAGAAATTTTATATCCATGTACTGATGTAGATTGTTTTTATATTTTATACACATTCATTGGCTATGGATTGCCTCATGTAAATTTTGATGTATATCACACACTTGATATGTATCATGATAGTCATTTTTTTGATATATGATGATCGATCATGGATGCGGCCATTGCATGGTTTTTATGCATGCTTTTATCTTTTTACTATACTATGATTATGGATACAGATGTATGTATGTATGGATACATTATGTTATGATATGTTATCACATTTTTTGATGATAGATGATGGATATTTCTTTATTATGCTTATGATGTGATGATGGATAGTGCTAATGATTTGTGGATGCATGATGTATGTCATGAGATGATGATTATATGATGATTATGTAGGATGTATGATATGAGCTGGTACTAACGATTCATGAATGGAGGGTGAATGCACTTATTATTTTGTTATGTCATGGTACTGGATAGAATATATTATTATGGATATAATAATGAGATAAAATTTGAATAGAATGATGTGATAGAATAGGATGATGGTGTTGATCAAGATACCAATAAATATATGATTTATTTTGAGATTTTATTTGATATGTGATGATATAGGATAGATGATTTTATTTTTCTTTTTTATATTATACATTACATAGAACAATACTTATTTGATGTAGCAAGTAGACATGATGCACCAAGGTATGAAGAACTAGATATTCACTAGCCATTGTATTACCTGAGACTATCCCTACAAACACAAGGCAAGTATTCACCAAGGTCGTATTTTCAAGAACATCCAACAAACACAGTGGATGAAAGCAATGAAAAATATCCCATTCCTTTCACTCTAAATCGGTTTATATATCCTTGAGAGATCATCAAAATAAGACAATAATATAAATCAAAGAAAAGATCAAAATAAAAATTAACAATGTCATCATATCTCTTTCCAGAGAGAGTTGTTTTAGGTTGACATCCGAAATGGTGTCTATTGTAGGAAAGATCTATCTGTTAAGACATGCATTGGATGTTGATTTTTTTTAATGTAAGTTTTTTATATGAAGGTTAACCAATATGTTTTTGAAAATGATCAAGACCTATGACTTTGTGTGAAAGTTTGTATTTTTCCAATTATGCTTGTTTCTATTTGTTTTTCCAAAGGTGAAGGTGATGATAAGTTTACTATAGATGAAAGTTTATTGCAGATGGGATTAAGATGGGATAGGATGAATTTGTTTCTTTTTTGGAATATTTTAATGTTTTTGAGCTTTTGAGGTGTTTTGAGGTTGTTTTTGGAATTTTGTATTTTCTAAGTTTTTTTTTTGGGCTTCTTTTTAAATATGTGAATGTTTTCTTGTCTTTTCAAATGTTTGGACCAAAGAACATGACCTAAGGGATATATCTATACCTCAAGGGCTCATCAGAGATTTCCTTTCCTATGTGAATTTATAGTCTTCGTAGTTCAATTATTTGGACTTGGATATTAACAGATGATGGATAATGATGTTTTTGAGATTTTGATAGTTTGTGGATAATTTTTTGACATTTTATTGATGTATTTGGATTTTTTTAATATTTTCTAAGTTATTTTGGATGTTTTTGGGGATCTTTGAGTTTATTTGGATTTTTTTGAAAAATTTCAAAGTTTCCATGACTTAGGTGATATACAAGAATCCATATTGATGAATAGGTGAGGGAAGATGCCCCCAGTCATGTGTTATATTACTTCAGTATAGGCATAACAAACTAAAATTAGGATAACACCAAGTAATACTTATAGGGATAAATACTCATTCAAGACCAAGCCATGATAGGGATGGAGATGGATAGGTGAAAGATGGATGGATGGATGAAAATTTTATTATGGGATGGATGAAAGGAAACAAAAAGTACTTGATAGATGGTAAATGGTGATTATTTACATGAGGCACCTATTTTCTACGTTATCACCAAGGTACTTGCCCAAAGCACCACCAAAGTGGTTTCCACTAGAGGATTACTTTATCTTTATTGTTTTTATCCCTTTTTTGGATTTTTCTATTGTTTTTTTCTTTTTTCTTTTTTGGAATAATATACTCCTCATAGGCTAGGTATAGAATCACTTGAGATGAATAATTTTGATAGGTTCCTGCAAGGGATCCTCTTCATGTGTAGCTAAATTATAAGCTCTTGAACCATAGCTTGCAATGATGATGAAAGGCCCCAACCAATTTGGTTCAAGCTTTCCTTTGTTATCTTGATCCAGTTGATTCATTTTATTCTCTTTTAGAATGATATCCCCTACTTGAAGGTTTCAAACCTTGATCTTCTTATTGTAGCTTCTTCAAATCTGATTTTGATATGCCTATAGGTGATTAAGTGCTTTTAGGCAATGCTCATCTAGCAATTCAAGCTCATTCAACCTTGATGTCTTATACTCTTCATCATTGATCAAGTGTTGCAGTGAAATTCTCAACAATGGGAGCTTGATCTCAATGAGTAAGATGGATTCATTCCCATAAACTAAGGAATATGGAGTAGCACCAGTGGGTGTTGTGATACTAGTTCAGTATGCCCATAGGGTGGGGTTTAACAATAAGTTCCAATCTTAGCCAACATCATTAACTATCTTTTTCATGATTTTAATAATGGTATTGTTAGATGCTTTAGCTTGAACGTTTCCCTGGGGGTATCATGGGATAGAGAAATGATGTTGGATATTGAATTGATTGCATAGTTCTCAGACATCCTAATTTTTGAAAGATGATCCATTATCTATGATTTTATCCTGAGGAACAACATAGCGGTAGATTAGGTAGTTCAAGATGAATTTGGATATCTATTTTTTGATTATATAAGTCATGGGTATAGCTAGAATCTACTTCATGAAATACTTAATAGCGATGATTGTGAATTTGTGGCAATTAGAGGGTGTAGGTGTTATTTTACCAATGAGATCGAGCCCCCATTGCAAGAAAGGCCATGATGTAGTGATAGGTCTAAGCTCTTGAGCTGGAGCATGGATGAGGTCCCCATGTTGTTGACATTATAGACACTTCGTCAAGAATTGATTAGCTTCCTATTCCATGGTAGGCCAATAGTACCTCATTCTCAACAAAATTTTTAGCCAAAGTAACGCCACTCGAATATGATTCATAAATTCTTTTCTATACCTCTTTTAGGGTAGTTAAATCTTATTCTTGGTTAAGACATCTTAATAATGTTACATAAATACTTCTTGTATATAAGGTATTGCCAATAATGACGAAGCAGTAAGATCAAAAGATGAATGTTTTATGAACATTATTAATGAGGGACCAGATGGAATGATACCATTGTCAAGGTATAAGTAGATGTCATGGTACCAAGGGGAACCAAGACCAACAACTTCACACATGAATTTTGATTTGGGGATGTCAAAAGTTGATAGAAGAAGTTTATCTATGAGAAAATCGTATTTCAAGCTATTATACAACATGTCTAGTAAAGATCCAATATTTTTCATCACATTAGCTACTTTGTTATTAACCTTACAATTTGTTCAAAAGTGATGTCTATGAAGTAATCCTTAAAGCTATCAACCATTTTATTGTATGGTATTAACTTTTCATCCTTGGTTTGATAATCCTCATTGACTTTCCTAACTATCAGTTGGGAATCACCATACACCTAGATTTCCTATATTTTCCATTGGATAGTGATTCTTAACCCTATAATGATGGATTCATATTTAGCTATTTTTTTGTGCATGGGAATACTAATTTGTAGGAATTTTGTATGCAATCACCTTGTGGGGTGATAAATAGGATACCTGCTCCCAACCCATGCTATGTATGGGAACCATCAAAGTATAACTTCCACTGATTTGTCGATGTGAGGGTAAATATTGCTTCATCGAGAAATTCTAATACTAATGGATTTTTTTCATATATTTGTGCTTTGGCTAATTGATCAGCTATTGTCTATCCTTTGATAGCTTTTCATTCAACATACTTAATGTAAAACTTGCTAAGGATCATTACCCATTTTTCATGTGGCCTATGAGAGTATAATTTGATATTAGATAATTTAATGGATCCACCTTGGAAATAAGCCTGATTTGATGAGAAATCATATAGTATCTTAGCTTTTGAGAAGCAAGACAACTACTAGACATGCTCTTTTGATAGGAGTATAGTTAATCTCATACCCAACTAGGTCTTGCTGATGTAGTAAATAGCCCTCTCTTTGCCTAATCCATCATGTTGTGCCAAAAGAGCTCTTAGTATTGTTGATTTTTTTGAGATGTATAATATTGAAGGTTTGTCTACAACTGGAAGCATCAATACTAGCAGTGATACTAAATAGTCTTTCAACTATTGAAATGCTTGTTCAGAATGATTGTTCATTTGAATGCCACACCCTTATGAAGAAGGTGTATAAATGTAAGACACTTGTTCACCAATTGTGCAATGAACCTCCTAATAGACTATTGTTTTCCTTGAAGGCTTCTTATTTGTTTCAAAGTTTTAGGTGGATGCATCTCCATTATAGCTTTTACTTTGGTCGAGTCCACTTCAATTCCTCTTTGTGATACAATGTACTCCAAAATTTTCCCTAAAGTGACTCCAAAGACACATTTCTTTGGATTAATTCTAGATATTTCTCAAGCCTATCAAAGATTTGAGCCAATACTTCCAAATGTGCTTTCCTTGTAATTGATTTTTCAAGTATGTCATCAACATAATCCTCTAGAATCTTGTGATGAATATCATGGAAGATAACTGCCATTGCTCTTTTATATGTAGCTCCAACATATTTTAGAGCAAATAGCATAACATTCCATCAATAAGTACCCCATGGAAATGCGAATGTTGTTTTGTGATAATCCTCTTTTTCTATCATTATTTTGTTGTATCTTGAGAATCCATCCACGAGATATAATATCTCATGTCTAGCTATTTAATCCACAATATTGTCTATGTTTGGAAAAGGAAAGTCATCTTTAGGACATGCCTTATTCAAATCTCTAAATTTTGTGCATATCTAGATTCCCCTAGTGGGTTTTGATACTAGTACTAGGTTTGAAACCCATTCTAGATAACCAATAGGTCTTATGAAACCTACATCAAGTAGTTTCTACAATTCAACCTTGACCAATAGTGCAATTTGGGGATGCATTTTCCTTAGCTTCTGTTTCACTAGTTTTGCATTTGGATGCACTATCAAGTTATGTAAAACCAAAGAAGTGTCAAGTCTTGGCATTTCTATGTAGGACCAAGCAAAGTTGATTTTTCTTTCCTTGAGAAAAACTACTAGATTAGTTTGTTCTTCATCATCCAAGGAAGTAGCATAGAATGTGACTTGAGGTTTTTCGGTTGTTCCAACATTTACTGGTTGCACTATTTCCACAAAAACTATTGATTTCTCTTTATCCATAACAGTACTAGGTAGATTGAATCCTTCATCCTCAAGAACCTTAAAGAGATTTTCACCTTTGGATACATCCTTTTTTTACTATTTTATGATTTGAAAGTGCCACCTTATGGTTTTCAATTAGGGATCTTGTTTTGATTTTTGGATTTTCTATTTGCAACTAAAGGATTCAAATACATCCCCATAGTATGCTTGTGTATCTAGTTTAATATCAAACCCTACTTTGTGATCTACATAAGGTATGCAATCTTGGAGCCCCATGAATTTTGAGATAGCCTCATCATTTTCAAATGAATCAAGAACGAATGTTTGTTGTTGGTATCAATAGATAAGTTGGGGATAAATGAGTTTAAGTTCTTTTTCTTGGATGGGTTATGTAAAGGATGTAGTGGTAATCATGTATATTGAGGATTTTTCAAATAAATCAGTGATACACATGGGTGAGTCTTTTGTGTTCTTATAATAAGATGTGTTTAATCAAGAAGAAGCTCCAACTTCCTCAATTAATATTGTAGGGCCTCTCTAATTTTTTATTAACTTGGTGCTACAAGGTAGATAGACAACTAATAGGATGGATTCCTAATTGAGTAGCTCATCTTTCACACAAGAGGCTTCATTTAATTATCAACCAAGGACTTGTAAGCTTTAGACAGTGTTGGCACAATATATGCACTCATGGATCCTAGGAACATCCTATATCAATGGAGTATAGGTAGTTACACATATACATAAAACTAGAAAAGATGGAAAAGGAAATGAAATGCTAATTTCTGAAACAGGGGAAATAGATATAAGTTGCTACTTAATGCTATTGGTACCTATCACTTAATACTGTCACTATTTAACTTCTAAAACTAAACTATAACTAATTTCTCTAGAGGATACAAAAAACATGAAGCTACAAAATTCAATCCAAATTATAGAATCACATTCATGAATTTTACATGGATGTAACTAGGAACTATCTTAACTAAATTAAATAATGCATTAATTAATCTAATAACATGAAATAGAGTGGATTAGTAATACCTCAAGTGGCCCTTGCTTAAGTTTCTACTTCCATGGAAGATGTCAAACACTCACTACTTAATCAATAGATCATGATATTGAACTCTCCTTTATTGCACAAAAAATTTGAACTCTTACATACAATTTGACAAGAATCTACTAAATATTTCTCAGTCAGAAATACATATCTATTGTTGCAACTAATAATAGAAAACAACTAATAGTGATCAACAACTACTAGCAATTATTAAGTATAGTGTAGAAAATTGTACTCCTTTCTATGTGATAATACAAATTCACACTTAATTTGGAACTATTTTACTGACCTTACATTTATGAATGTTTATCCTTCACAAATAGGCCCCTAATCCCCTTTATTATTCATCTCAAGGCCTATTTTTATCATTTTCTGACATTACAACTTGCTTTGAATAAATGCATTTAATTAATTAATGACCCTGAAACACATTGATCTTTGAATTTTAGGCTAGGACCCATTCTCCCTTGAGTGAATGGGTACCATTTAAGTCCCAAAAAATAAATTTAAATATGTTTTTGGCAGTATTTTAAAGTCTCAAATTCAAGTTTCAAATGTTGGCTATCAAATTAATCAGGAAATTAGAGAAGAAGCATATAAAACCTAGTCTTTTCACCATTTCAAACTTGATATTTTGTAAGAGATCAAGGAGAACTTTTGGAGAACATTCAAGAAAGAAAATTTGAAGTCTTGAAGAAGCATTTTGTTTGTATTTGTAGGTCTTCAAGATCATTTTGTCAAATATTTGATTAAGCATTGTCCATGATTGAAGGTTGATGCCTATGGTGGATCATGATGGATTCTAGATTTGGGAGATGCATTTGGTCATTTTTCCTAACCTAATGACTTGTTTCCTAGTGATCTCATCTTCTATATTCACTCTACTAGAAACCTACAACAAGGTATTATCATATTTTAGATCTATTAGGGTGTTTTGAGTTCTCCCTAGTTGGATCTTTGTCATTCATCATTATAATATATGAATCATTCTCTAATAAAATTGAGTAGGGTTTCTTTGCATATTAACACTTAACAACCTTAGATTCACTTAAGGTTAGGGCTTGCACATGCTGTCATTTATAAAATCTATATTATTCATCAAATTTTAATTACCAAACCGGGGTTTGATTGAGGAAAACTCCTATGCACACAAAACAACATTTTATTTTGTAGACTTTGTAGAGATCCAGATCCAGAAGTCAAGATTTGTAGGTAGAGGAGTTAAGTGTAGACAAAGGGCTATAGATTCAAAATTTAAAGTTTCAAAAAGGGAAACAAGGACCTATTTTCCCTTGGGTGAATGAGACCTACTATAAAGTGCAAAACCAAGTTTTTAGGCTAGGTACACACTATCCTGCCTTCTCAAATCTTCCTAAAAATTTTGGTTTCTATTTTTTCTATCATAATACTTTACATTTCAAGTATTAGGTCATATAATTGGGTTTGTTAATGCATTTAAATTTATCTCCCAAAATATCCAATCAATCATTTTTGTCATAAGAAAACAATAGACCTTCCTAATAGGATTGAATCACCTCAAGGTTGAAACTCAACCCTATCCTTGGGGGATCTCTTTTTCTAATGAAATTAGGGAAAAGAGGGATTATGTTAGGTCATTTCATTAAACCCAATCTTATACAGCATTCCCCCATTTTTCTTAATTTCATTTTGGTGAACCCGATGTGAATACATTGTAAGCTTTATGATTTGGTAGTCTTTCAAACCCTGGATCTATGATTTCCATTAGTTTTTAGTACATCTCATTTAGGGTTTCAAAATTGCATTAGTTTACATTTCATATAGGGTTTTAAAATTGCATTTTTCATCCTTTAAAAATCTCAAAAGTCTAAAAAAAATTGCATACATATTACATTGATTTTTCATAGTAGTTTCATATAGTGTCTTTCAATCTATTACATCAAAAAATTTAGTCGAAATTGCATTAAAAAAGTTTCCATCTTTGTTCACTTTTTTTCATTTATTGCATTTGCATTTAGACAGTAAAATCTGGAAAATTAGTCACATAAAATAGATTCCGCAACTTGAAACAAAGAACATAAACAATAAATTACAAAATCAGATTTTAATTTTTAAAATCTCTATGCAAGTTGCAGAATCTATCCCTGTATAGGTGTCCTGACAATTTTTTGGGTGCATTTCTATCTTTGTTCCTACTTTCTATTTCTGATGTTGAAACTAAAAATTGAAATTCTAAAATAGTCTATTTGAACATTCAAGAAGCTTGTTATTTTGATGAAATATTGAAGAAAATTGATTTTTTTTTCTATTTCAATATTAGATTATTTCATATATGTGGTCATTTTCTTTTCTTTTTACATCATTTCATAGTCTAGATAGATTAGTCTTCATTTTTCAAACATTGGAAACCATAAACTATCCCAAAGCACTAAACAAAAAACCATACAATAAATGATACACCTTGAAGAAAGAATAGTTATTTGAGCATGTTATATCTCTTTCTAAAATTTAATCTATCCTTCAATCCCTTTAGTAGTGATGACTTTGACATGTTAGAATAAGCCCTTAAATATTTCATCTCACAAGGTTCATCCACTAAGGCTTGTTATAACAAACCAAAACAAAAGGAACTTAATGCAATCACGCCTTAACTTATCATCTACCCACCTTCACAACAACCACAAGTCTAGACCAAGATTGTGCTTATCATAGGACCACCTAAAAATAAACCAAAAACTCTAGGTGATATCTTAAAATTTGCAAGGAAAATCACTAGTAACAATGTTTTACAACAACCAAGTTACACTACCATTGCTCATACATGTAATACAAGGAATAATAGGCAACCACAAACCATACCTACTTCACTACCTCAACCTGTTTTGCCTAGTGCTCCTTGTTTTCCTTTGCACAATGGAAAGGAGTATGATCTTGTGGAACAACTTAGAAAAAGTTGTGCTAATATTTTTTTATGGGATTTCATTCAAGCATCACCTAATTATCATAGCATGCTTCAAAATTATTTGCAACAAGTTTTGGTCCCTCCTAGTGCAAAAAAAAATGATGTGGTAGCCATAATTCAAGGTGTGAATTTGGTCAACATAGACATTGTCTTTCATCAAGATGAATTACCTCCATTAGAAGTATAAAAACAAAATGAGGTTTTGATGATAGTGGTTGTTATTAACAAGATTCACATAAGACATACTCTCATTGATAATGGTTTGGTGCTTAATGTTTGTAGTGTAAACCTTCTTGATAATATTGGAGGTTTGGTGTGATAACATTACCTATTAGATTGGGTAAGGTAACATTGAAAACTCCTATTCATGTCATGCCTCAAGAAATCTCATATAATCTTCTCCTAGGAAGACCTTGGATTCATGAGATGAATGGAGTCCCTTCAAAACTTCACAAATTAATGAATTATACCTATCAAAACAAGGTATACACAATCAAAGTTGATCCTCACTCTAAAACTTGTTTGAAAACTAAAAAAGGTATGGAAATTCCTTTGAGAACATTGATACCAACTTCAAAATTTGAACCCATGCAAGAAGAAGAAAAATAGAAGTGTTTGTTGTTAATCATGAAACTATTTGATGATGATTGGGGTTCATTAGATTTTAAATCTACATTCATGGGTGAGTATAAGATCACAACGAAAGAATAAAAAAAGGACAAAGAAATAGTGGTAATGTCAACACAACATGAAGAAGAATCATCACAAGCATCCAAGTTGAAAAATTTTAACAAAGAAGAAGACACAAACTACACAAAAAATTATGATGAGCTTGATCATGAACAACCACCATCCTTAAAAGCAATGGAATCTCTTTATGGAAGAGGCTATCAACTCTTGAAACAACTTGGTTATAATGGAAAAAGGATGTTGTGTGAATTTAAAAGGCATTCATGTCCCTATAGAACCTAATATAAAAGAAACAAAAATTGATCTTGGAAATTTTCCTTTGAAAGCATAAAAAAAACCTTCACTTAATATCAACACTATCATGCAAGATTCTTCTAAGATAACTCTTACATTGAAACATCTCGACTTAATAGATACCACAAAAAATGATGAGCCATTAGATTTTTTTCAACATGATGAAGCTTTAGCAAAAAATTTAGGAGTTTATGATAATTTAACAACTCGTCACCATAATTGAAGATTCACTTGTACCTTAAGCAATAAGGGATATTTTGGTGAAGAAAAGAAAACAAGTGATAGTGAATAAGAAGAAGATGAAAACATTCCTAAAATTACAGATCAAAGTACATTACTTGTGGGTGATACAATCAACATACCAATGGATACATCTAACGAAGATAAGGTGATTCAAATAGGAAAATGTTTTGATGAAGAAGAACAAAAAATCATGCAACATTATTACATGACTTTCTTGAAATATTTTCTTGGAAATATTCAAATATGTCAAGTATTGATGCTAAGATAGTCACACATGAAATTGTTCTTGAAAAAGATGCTAAGCCCATAAGACTAAAGATATGCAAGATGAATCCTAATATAGCTTTATTGGTGAAAGCTGAAATTAAAACCTCTAAGATGGTTTTATTCATCCTATTGATTATTCACCTTGGATATCCAACATTGTAGTAGTAGCAAAGCCTGATAATTGTATTAGGATGTGTACGAATTTTCATAATTTGAATAAAGCATCATCAAAGTATGAATTTCCCCTTCCTAATATGGACATGATAGTGGATTCAACCACGTGCCATGCTTTATTTTCATTCATGGATGGTTTTCAGGATATAATCAAATTTTCATCAATCCTCAAGATCAATATAAGACAACTTTTACTACACCTTGGGGAAAATTAATTGCTGGGTTGTTATGCCTTTTGGATTTATGAATGTTGGAGCAACTTATCAAAGAGCTATGACACTAATATTTCATGATTTCATCCGCAACATTTTGGAAGATTATGTTGATGATATTTTGGCTAAATCTTTGACTCATCAAGATCATGTCAAAATACTCTAAGATCTTTGAAAGAATTTGTAAGTATAACATGAGGTTAAACCCAAAGAAATGTGTCCTTGGTGTGGATAGTGGAAAACTATTGGGTTTTATAGTGTCACATAGATGCATCAAGGTGGAGAAAAATAATATTGATTCTATTATAAACATGCCACCTAATAATATTTCTCAATTATATAGTTTACAAGGAAAGATTCAAGAAATTCATTATTTTGTGGCATCATTGGCGGATTGGACTCTCCCCTTTACCCAAATTATTAAGGAGTCAGAGTTTAAATGGAATGAGGATCGTAAACAATATTTTGAAATTTTGAAAGAGTATCTAGCTAATCCTTATGTATTGCAACTTGTTATTCAAGGAAAGTCATTCATTCTTTATATATCAAGATCCACTCATTCTTTAGCAGCATTATTGGCTCAATAAGATGAAAGTGGAAAAGAGCATCATGTTTATTAAATTAGCCACTTTAATTGATTTTGAAACCCAATATACAACAATAGAAAAAGAATGTTTGGATCTTGTGTTTGCTACTAGTAAATTGAGACACTATTTATTAAATTTAGAAGTGCATGTTGTTACAAAGTTTGATCCTTTGAAGCACCTTTTTGCTAAAAAAAATTTGTTAGGACATTTGGCCAAATGGGTTATGTTGTTAGTTGAGTTTGATCTTAAATTTATACCTCAAAAAGAAATAAAAGGACAATCCTTGAATGACCATTTAGCTGACGCTTCTTCACCATTAACAACACCTAATCATGATTCATTCCCTGATGAAAATGTGTTGACAACTAAAAAGGAAACATGGGAATTATATTTTGATGGTTGTAAGTGTCAAATTGGATCTAGAGCATGGGTTATATTAATTCCACCTTAAAGAAAGTCTATTCCCTTATCCTACCATTTAAAGTTCCTATGCACAAATAAAACTGCAAAATATGAGGCCTCAATTGCTAGAGTATGTGTAACCTTATCTTTAGGTATTCAACACATTCATTTATTTGGTGATTCTCAATTGATCATTAAAAAAATAAATGGATCATATCAAGTGAAACATGATAATTTATCCCAATATAAAGACCTTAAAAAGAAATTTCTAGAATTCTTTGAATCATATAATATTGATAATATTCCACAAAAGGATAATTGACATGAAGATGCAATGGCAAGTTTTGCTTCCCTTGTGTCTCCTAAAGATCCTTCTATTTAATTCACCTATGTAGTGCATACAATTACAAAACCATCAATAGATAAAAAGATAAAAGAAGCATTTGTAACCAGTATTGAAGTCTCTAGTGAATGGAACACACCAATATTTAATTATTGAAAAGAAGGTACCTTTCCTAAACCAACCACTAAAAACACTAGAGCTCGTATTCTAAAACCTGCAACTAGATACCTAATCTTAGCTGATGTATTGTATATATGATCCTTTGATGCCATCTTACTTAGGTGCCTTAAACAATCAAAAATCCCTATATCCCTTGAGGAAGCTCATGCTAGTGCTTGTGGGGGAATTTTGGGCAAAGATCATTGGTTCAAAAGTTAATCTGGACGGGATATTTTTGGTGACATATGGAAGAAGATTTTTTTGATCATGTTAAGAGATATCACAAATGTCAAGAACATAAAAATTTGATCCACGCTCCTACTTCCAAACTTTGTGCCCAAATTCCTATTTGGCCTTTTTCAGTTTGGGGTTTGGATCTCATTTGAAAAATATCCCTACCTTCCTCTTCTAGACATACGTTTATAATTACCGTGATAGATTATTTCACAAAATGGGTAGAGTCCATTCCTCTTCATTCCAAAATTGTTGTGGAAATTTGTCATTTCATATTGGAACACATTATTGCTTGCTTTGGTCTTCCTTCTATATTAGTTTCAGATAATGGTACACCAGTTAAGAACAATGATGTGAAGAAATTTTTGGAAATTTTTTGCATTCAACACCATTTTTTTACACCTTACTACCCATAGTCTAATCTTCAAGTGGAAGCAACTAATAAAAATATTGAAAAAATCTTGCAAAAATAAGTAAGAAAACACAATAAGGATTGGCACACTCAATTATCTTATGCATTGTGGGCCTATTGTACAAGTATTCGAATATCCATAGGAAATATTCCTTATAACCTTGTTTATTAAACTAACACAATAATGCCTTTGGAGTTAGAAATTCCTTCATTGAGGATTGCTCTTAAAGGGCTTATTGACAACACCACTTATAAAGAGAAATGATTACAAGTTGAAATGCTTGATGAACAACACATCAATGCTCTCAAGTATCTCCAAGCTTATTCAAAAGGAATGCAATGAAGTTATAATGATAATATCATCCCTCATTCATTCACTAAAGGTGATTTGGTGTTATATTAAAATTAACGTAATGTTAATACTGCCTTGGGTGAAAAGTGAAAATTTAGTCCAAAATGGTTAGGACCCTATGTCATTGATGAAATTTATGTGTCTAGAGCATACACATTAATAGAAACATATGGTACACCTCTCAAAGAACTTATCAATTCTACACATTTATTCATAAATTACACTTAGAATTTATTTTTGAATAGAATGTATATTAAATCATGTTTTTAGATTAAGTGGATGGTTGTCTATTTTATCTCGCATTGCTTCATTCTTGACAAACATTCTTGGTGTGTCTTAAATTATGTAGAGTAATTGTTCATTATTTTGAATTATTATTTTCTTTTACATGCTATTAAAAATTCATGTGTGTTGTGTCAAGTTAGATCATTATATGCATTTAATTTTATAATTATATCATAAGCGCATGTAGTTTAGCATAAAACACTTAATCAAAATGTAGTATCTAATGTAAACATAAGTGTTTAGGTTAGATCAAATAAATTAGATCATGGAGACATTTATTAAATAATCTTAAAAAAATTGTTTAATAGATCACATTGACATCTAATCCAAACATCAACTCATAAAAACAAACGCAAATGCTCATATATATAATAATCATGAAATTTTATATGTACATAGTAACCATGATAAATGTGGCATAATATAACATAGTACATCTAGTGTAGCCTATGACTACAAGACTCCTTAGGGGTTGGTGGTAGTACTCATCGAGAGACAATTGATTGTGATCTACTCATGAAGCTCATCTGATCCTGTAGGCCCTGTACCTCACCTAAATCCATCCCCCTCCAAATGAGTGTTGTGGAACACTCTTGATCTATCTAGTCATTGTCAGCGTATACTCTAGTTAGATATGCATGAACTCTAGTGATCTCTTTCTCCAACCTATTAAGTTCCAACCATGTGAAATCTTGGCACTCACTCTCAGCTGGGACCTAGGTGGCTTGAAGCTCCTCATCTGTAGCCTGAAGTGATGCTAGCTCAGATCTCACCTACTTCTCTCTAGCTTTTGATAGATGAACGATCCTTGTAACCTCCACGTATGTTGTCCTCCATCTAGCTAATGGCTCAAAAAGGTCAGCATGATTCCCTACATTTGGCATATTTTCTACTCATGTGTCCTTGTGTGGGGGAAAGGAGGAAGCCATCTCTATAGTGACTCGACAAAAGAGGTCTCACCAATCTCACGTACACACTACAAGATGGTAATCATAAAGACTATTAGAACAAGACATGATATATACATGTAATATCTAGAAGCATAATAACACATCCTCACCTAGATCACCAGCCCACCAATTGAGATCTTGATGTAGGATAATAGGTCCCTTGTGAGCAGGAAGCATGGAAGGTCTAGCACCACTACCCTTCCCACACTCATGAAGGAGAGTTCCTGATGCAACTATCATCCATGCTTGGGTGACTCATAGGTGAGATGAAGGTATCTCCTTAAGGGAATCTATGGCCACCTCTAGCTCATTAGGATCATCACTCATTAGCTATGGATCCTCCTCATCATCCTCATCATCATCCTCCTTCTCTAGTCCCTCTAACCTATCATCATCATCAGTTTCTCTATCCATGGCTCCATCCTCTCTCTCATCTCCATGACCTAGAAGAGGTCCACCATCACTTGTAGGGTGATGTACAAGGAAGAAATGTGTAGGTCGTGCTCTCATCCACCAGTATTGTAGGTTATCATAGCACCTACATCATCCAAGTCTAATACTAGGGGCATATCCTCATCCTCTTCAACTAAATTGCTAAAAATGACATCATCTATCATGGGACGTCGAATGTTTCCTAGATTGGAGCCACTCTCTATTGCTCTTAGATACATAAGTCATAGCCTAGGAGGTATCTGAATTTGTCTAAAATGTCGCATGAATCAATCTTAATCAAAGGGATAACTATGTAGTCATGTTGTCCAAGATAAAACCTATCATTTTGTATCTTGAAAAGGTGTCATGTGAGATCTGGCCACTAGGTATGATGTGGTAAGGTCTCCATACTATCTCATCCTCTACTAGATGATCAAACTAGACCCTTCAGTATAGTAGATGCCCGAACTGCCAAACTCGTCTTAGTTTATAGCTGAATGCTCATGGATAACCCATGGCAGCTACCATAGGATAACCTGTAGGCCTAGTACACATGATATGCTCAAAGTCCCAAACCTATAATAGTGTATAGTGTACTATGCTATGTATCTCTTGATAAACAAAGCACCCAAGATCATAATATAGATGAGCTAGCATACTATGACCCCAGACATAAACAATATGATGCCACTCCATCTATCAAATGGTTTGAATGAGGCATCCATCTAGGTGTGCACCTCACCCATCTAGTACAACTACTAAAGCAATAATAACAACCATAATCCATCATAACAAAGGAGATTGAGTGTATAGTAGCCACTGCAGCTCGATGTGAGCTTCGATGTCTCGTGGTGGAATAGGATGACCCACACAATACTCAAATATTGCAAGTATGAGCATCCGGTGTTGTCATTAATGTCAAAAATTATGTGTTTTTGTTGATGTCTATTGATTTTGTTGCAACAGTATGAGCAGTTGATGTTATCCATGCTTTGATTATTTGCATTATGTTGTCATTAGTAAAGCTACTGGTGTCAACCTCTAGTGTTGCTTTTATAAGATTTTGTTTATAGATTTGGAAGTATTGAATATGATAAAGGTGTGTCTCTAGTACTTGGTTTCCATGTGCTTTTGAGAAAATTTGATTAGAAGAGGAAACAATGTGTTGCAGAGGTGTTCAGGGTGACAAAGTTGTATTCTAGTTTTTCTCTACACTTCTTCTAGGTTGAATATTTTCCTATGTGATTTAGATATGTTGATTAGAGATTCTTAAAGGTGTTATATTCAAGATTTTTTTTACTAGATCATTGTACAAAAGAAGTTTTAACAAGCGTGTGAATATGTATTGCAAAGGTGTTTGGGAGAATTTTTTTTGCTATGCATTTCTTTGTATTTGTGTTTTAGGTCTTGCAATTCTAAAAGTGTGTTGATGGTGTTGGTAGTTTACTTATATCAAGATTTTTTGAGGTTTGGTTCTTTAGAAGATGGTATTTTGAGTTACACTATATGGCATAGTAGTTTGGATGTACTGGGTGTGCACATTCTTTAGGTGGAAGTTGTTATGGAGTTTTTTGGATTTTAGGGTGTTTGAGGAATATTCTAGATCATCTTCAAGCATGGTGTGTGGTTTGCAATTCATCCTTGGGTTTGAGGAAGCATGTGCTTTAAAGTTTAATAATGTTTGTAGGGTAATGGTCATCTTCGTGTTTACACTGCATGTGATAGATAATTATTGTTTGTGGTAGAGTTTGGTTGAGTGTTGTTGATATGGATCCCTACTAAGTTTTGATATGGTTTTCTTTCACTGATATCGGCCACGTAAGTGTTTTGGTACCGACCTAATTTGAATTTGCATATTTGAGGTGCATAACTGACCTTGGAGAAGGTTTCAAGGTTGAAGATAGTATAACTATGAGTTGATTTGTTGAGGGATGAAAGGATAGATATGTAAGATGAAGATGATGCAAAGTGAAGTGTGTTAGTGTGTGAAATTAAGAAGTGTAATGTGAGATTTCATGTTTTAGTTTATTGGATGTAGTGACCAGAAGGTGGCTACAATTCTTCGATCAAACTATGAAGGTGTTGATGTCATTTTGGTGGATTCTTTGTTGCATTGAGCCTTTCTTCTTTGAGTAGTGAGCCCTACTAGTAGTGAGCCCTATTGTATTTGGTGTTGA
This sequence comes from Sequoia sempervirens, assembly GCA_007258455.2. Lineage (NCBI taxonomy): Eukaryota > Viridiplantae > Streptophyta > Pinopsida > Cupressales > Cupressaceae > Sequoia > Sequoia sempervirens. Next base: position 251,878,182 of record VDFB02000003.1, read on the forward strand.
TATTACTTATATTATGAGCTAATCCTCACCATGGTTTTTCCCTTCTTTGGGTTTTCCTCGTAAATCTAGTTTTCTCTTGTGTATGGTGTTAAGTTGTTTTTGTTTCTATTATTTGTTTTTCATGCTAATTCATCATAACATATTTAAGGGTTTAATGGATGAATGTGGATCTAAATGTTAATTATGAGGGTTTTGAAGTTTTAAGGTACAAATGATTCACCCCCCTTCTCAATTGTCTTGTGCATTCAAAAAATGGTATTAGAGCAAGGTTCCTTGGAGAAAATCTAAACCGCTTAAGGTATATCTGGGATGGCACACAAGAAGGAGATCCCTATATTTTATGGAATGGACTATGCATTATAGAAAACAAATATGGAAGGCTTTTTAGAGAATCTGGTATATGATATCTAGAAATCGGTTAAGGATGGATACACTATGCTAACAAATGGTCCAAGCACTAAAGTTGAACTCAAGGTCTATGAAAGCAATAGTAAAGAAAAGTATGCTCTCTTGAGTATTCTTACAAATTTTGAATTAGTGAAAGTTATGGATCTGAAAACTGGTAAAGAAATTTGGGAAAAGTTGGAAAGTATTTATGAAGGAGATGATATGGTAAAAAAAGCTAAGATGTAGAATTTAAAGACCACATTTGAGAACCTACGGATGTCTAAAGATGAAAACATTACAAGCTATATGCAGAGGGTAGATGAAGTGGTCATCTCCATCAAAGGTCTTGGAGGAAAAGTCAAAGAACCAAAAGTGGTAAATAGAATTCTTAGAACCCTTCCTAAAGCTTACAGTCATAAATTTATTGCTATCAAGGAATCTCATTATCTAGATTAGTATTCTAGAGATCAATTATATGGATCTTTAGGTACATTTGAAATGAGAGAATTTGGTACAAGTAATGGTGCAAGAGTTGAGATTACAAGACTATAAAAATATAGAATACTAAAGAACTAGATCAGAAAGATCTTGATGATGTGGAAGCTAATTTTGTAAGAAGGATGAGAAGGGGTATTGGTAAGTATAGTGGTAAGTTTCCTTTAAAATGTTTTAGTTGTGGAAAGATAGGTCACTATGCTTCAAGATTTCCAAATAGAGTTTTGAATGACAAAAAAAGGAGAAAAAAGGTAAGAGCATTAAGACAAGATACTATGTTAGAGAAGATGAAATTATTTTTTATGATGATGAATGCTTATTTGAGGCTTTAAATGATGAATATGTTTCAGCTAACTCTGAAAGATGCCTGAAGGATTCCCTCCATAGAGGAAGGATAAGATTGAAGGTACTTTGGTATCTAATTTTCATGCTATATAGGATAAGAACTATTGGATCATTGACAATGGTTGCTCTAATCATATGACTAGAGACAAGATTAAGTTTGTTAAACTTGAAAAGTACGATGGAGAACTTATTAGATTTGGTGATGATTTAGGTGCTACAATATGTAGAATAGGTTCATTCAATTTTGATGGGAAGGATAATACTGAAGATATTTACTATGTTAAAGGTTTAAGGCATAACCTCTTGAGTGTTGAAAAAATGTGTAGAAAAGCATACAATCTTATGTTTCGAGATGTTGGATGTGAGATTAGAATTTTTTTTGAAATAGTGATTGTTGCTAAAAGGACAGATTGAAATGTTTATCAACTCAAGGGTGTTGATGGTCATTGTTTTATAACTTAGATTAATGAAAGTTGGCTATGGCACAGTAGGATGTATCATATTAATTATGATAATTTGGTAAGAATCAGTTCAGTTCAAGTAGTGAGAGATCTGCCAAAGATTACAAAGCCTATCAATGTTTTTTGTAAGGATTGTTAGATTGGAAAGAAAATAAGAAGAAGTTTCAAAGGAAAAGAATAATCTTCTACCAAATTTTTGGAATTGGGTCATATAGATCTTTGTGGTCCTCCAAGAATAAGTAGTCTTCAAGGTGAAAGGTATTTCATTCTTTTTATTTATGATTATTCTATAATGACATGGGCTACTTTTCTTAAAGAAAAATATGAAGCCCTAGATAGGTTCAAAGAACTTAAAGTTATGGCTGGGATTGAAATGGATATGAAGATCAAATGTTTGAGGTCTGATAGAGGTGGATAATTCACCTCCAATAAGTTCAATATGTTTTATGAGAGTCATGGCATAAAGAGGCACTTGTCTTCCACTAGGACTCCTTGGAAAAATGGAGTGGTTGAAAGAAAAAATAGGAATGTTCAAGAAGCTACAAGGACTATGATGAAAGAAGCTAACCTACTAGAAGTCTACCAGAGAGAAGCAATTCATATTGTTGTTTACATAATAGAGTTCATGAAAAAGAAACCAACACAAAGAATCCCTATGAATTTTGGTATGGAAGGATACCTACTGTCAAATATTTCAAAGTTCTTGGAAGCAAGTGTTATATCAGAAGAGATGAAGAAAGCTTAGGAAAATTTGATGCAAGGTCTGATGAAGGACAAAAGATTGAGAAATATTGTTGAAAGTGCAAGTGTTAAGGTTGATGAAGATTTTCAAATTGCAATGGTGATTGATGGATATGAATTAGATGAACCTAATTGTAGAGAAAAATAAAAGGCTAAGGAAAAGGAAGTGCAAATTGAAGAGGAATAAGCTTCAAAAAAGACACCTAGAACCCCTAAGTATGTGGAGAGGAATCATTCTAGAGAATAGATGATTGGAGACAAAAGAAAAGGTATATTAACAAGAAGGAAAGTTGTTGAAGAAGAGGTAAATTTGTGTTTAATTTTTGAATTTGAACCTAAAACAGTGATTGATGCATGCAAAGATGAATATTAGATGAAGGCTATGGAAGAATAGCTACTATAGATTGAGAAGAATCAGACTTGGGAACTTTTCCCAAGACCTACAAACAAAAACATAATTGGATCTAAGTGGGTGTTTAGAAACAAACTGAATGAGAATGGAGAAGTGGTACAGAACAAAGCAAGGCTTGTGTGCAAGGGTTATTCACAGGTTGAAGGAATAGATTTTGAGGAGATATTTTCTTTGGTGGTAAGAATGGAAGCTATCAGGATGTTTTTGGCTTTTGCAATACACAAGGATTTCAAAGTTTATCAAATGGATGTGAAGTCTACTTTCTTGAATGGAGAATTGGAAGAAGTATACATAGAACAATTGAAAAGATTTTAGTTATCAGATAAACCTAACATGGTTTGCATATTGAAGAAGGAATTATATGGATTGAAGCAAGCTTCCAAAGCTTGGTATGCAAGGTTAGATAAGAATTTGATACAACAAGGATTCAGTAAAGGTACCACAGATAGTAATCTTTACTTTAAAGTTGAGAAAGATCAAATTTTGATTGTGGTTGTGTATGTTGATGACATAATTTTTGGAGGAAATAAAGCTACGTGCAAGAAGTTTTCAAAAGATATGTGAAAAGAGTTTGAGATGTCTATGTTTGGGGAGATAAATTTCTTCCTTGGGCTACAAATCAATCAAACAAATAATGGTCTATTCATTTCACAATCAAAGTATTTCAAAGATATGTTGAAGAAGTTTAGAATGGAAGACTCTAAATTGGTATGCACTCCTATGGTTAGTGGTTGAAAACTAAGAAAGAATGATGAATCTCTTAAGGTTGATCAGAGAAACTATAGATCAGTGATTGGTGGACTGCTATATATAACTGCTACTAGACCGGATATCATGCATGCAATTTTTCTTATGGCTAGATTTCAAGAAGATCCTAGAGATTCACATGTTGCAACAGGAAATAGGATATTTAGATACTTAAAGGGAACTTTGGATCATGTCTTGTGGTATCCAAACGATACTAATTTCACTTTGAGTGCTTACAAAAATGTAGATTGAGTTGATTGTGTTGATGATAGGAAAAGTATAAGTGGTGGTGCATTCTTTCTTGGATGTACATGGTATAATGGATTAGTACGAAACAAGATTCAGTATCTTTATCTATTGTAGAGGTTGACTACATTGTAGCAACATCTTGCTGAAAACAGGTGTTATGGATGAGGCAAACATTGAAGGATATTAGAGTGGTGTATGATGAGCCTATTTCTATCTTTTGTGACAATGCACAGAGGTGTTATGGATGAGGAAAACACTGAAGGATATTAGAGTGGTGTATGATGAGCATATTTCTATCTTTTGTGACAATACAAGTGCAATAAACATTTCAAAGAATATAGTGATGCGTTCAATGACAACATATTTCAATTAGATAGCACTTTCTGAAAGAGAAGGTTGTGGAGAATGAATTGAAGCTTGAATATGTGCCTACAAAGGATCAAATCTTTGATATATTCACTAAGGCTCTTCCTAAGGATACTTTTGAGTATCTTCAAGAGAATTTGGGGGTTATTTCCAATCCTTCTTTGAACTAGATGCATAAGGAGATGCATCAGTCTAGTGGGTCTCAAGATTCATTCTTTATTTTGGGCTAATGTTGGTGTCTACCTCTCAGGGGGAGTAGGTAGTTGCATTGTTGATTGTTATAGTCAGAAGAATGCATTTTTTCATTGTGATATTAAAGTTGATTTGGTACATTTTGGTGTGTTCTCCTAAGGGGAGTATTTAGAGTAATAAAGGAATGATGTTGTAGAGCAATAGTAAGTAGGTTGATTGATTTAAAAGGAAGAGAATAAGCAATGAAAATATTATTTCCTTTTCCATTGATAAGTAATAAGGGGGAGAAGAAATCATAAGCTACTCAAGGAAAGAGAAACAAGCTAAAAAGGGAGAGAGAACAATGTGTAAAAGATAAGTTATTTAGGGGCATAAGTAATATGTAGAGTTGCAGTGTGTTGGTATTCAGAGTTGTGTCTTTGATGCTTTTTCATATCATATGTTGCCACCAATGAAAAAGGGGGATATTGTTGCAAGTGTGGGAATATGGTGTTGTCATTGATGTCTATTGATTTTGTTGCAAGAGTATGTACAGTTGATGTTAACCATACTTTTTTTAGTTGCATTATGTTGTCATTAGTAAAGCTACTGGTGTGAACCTCTAGTGTTTCTTTGATAATATTTTTTCTATGGATGTGGAAGCGCTAAAGATGATAATGATGTGTCTTTAGTGCTTGGTTCCCAAATGCTCTGGAGAAAATTTGATAAAAAGAGGAAACAATGTGTTGCAGTGGTGTTCAAGGTGACAGAGTTGTATTTTGGTTTTGCTCCACATTTCTTCTAGGTTGAATATTTTCTTGTGTTATTTGGATATGTTGGTTAGAAATTCTTAAAGGTGTTATATTCAATATTTGGTGTGTTGGATCATTGTATGGAAGAAGTTGTGTTCACCAATGTGTGACTATATATTCTAGAGGTGTCTGAGAGAAATATTTTTGCTCCACATTTCTTTGCAGTTGTATTTTAGGTCTTGCAATTTTCAAAGTATGTTGATGGTGTTGGTATTTTACATTAGTCAAGAGGGTTTGAGGTTTGGTGCTTTGAAAGATGTTTTTCTAAGTTATAGTGTATTGCAAAGTAATCTAGATGTATAGGTGTGTAATTCTTCAAGTGGAAGTTGTTGTGAAGGGGTTTCTTAGATTTCAACGTGCTTGAGGAATATTCTAGATCATTTTCAAGCATGGTGTGTGGTTCACAATTCATCCTTGGGTTTGAGGAAGCTTGTACATTAAAGTTTAATAGTGTTTGCATGGATAATGGTTGAACTATTGTTTACACTACATGCGATGGATAATTATTGTTTGTGGTAGCATGTGGTTGAGTGGTGTTGGTTATTTGGGTCTCAACTAGGTTTTGATGAAATCCACTTTCACTTCTATCTGCCATGAAAGTGTTTTGGCATTGACCTAATTTTGAATTTGCATGTTTGAGGTGCATAGCCGACCTTGGAGAAGGTTTCAAGGTTGAAGACAGTATAAGTATGAGTTGAGTTGTTGAGGGATGAAAAGATAGATATGTAAGATGAAGATTATGCAAAGCGCAGTGTGTTAGTGTGTGAAATTAAGAAGTGTAGTGTGAGCTTTCATGTGTTAGTTTATTGGATGTAGTGACTAGAAGGTGCCTACAATTCTTCAATCAAACTATGAAGGTGTTGATGTCATTGTGGTGGATTCTTTGTTGCATTGAGATGCTTTTCTTTGTGTAACATTTCTCCTCTATCTTATTTTCTATTCTAGCAGTGAGCCTTTCCTTTTTGGGTAGTGATCCCTACCGACAGTGAGCCCTATTGTATTTGGTGTTGATATTAATTATATTGTGAGCTAATCCTCACCATGGTTTTTCCCTTCTTGGGTTTTCCATGTAAATTTGGTGTTCTCTTGTGTATGGTGTTAAATTGTTTATGTTTTTGTTATTTTTTTTCATGTCAATTCATCATAACACATTCAAGGTTTTAATGGATGAATGTGGATTTGAATGTTAATGAGGGTTTTGAAGTTTTAAGGTGTAGACACGTCAAATTGACATAATGCATTCAACTAGGTCATATTCATCCATTCAACGAATAAATCAAGTTTATTTACCAATCTCCTAAAGTCATCAGTTTAAATCAAAGAAATCAACTTGATCCCATCACCCTCCTTTTAATTAAATAAATCAAGCCTTTTATTTAATTAAATATGAGATCACATTTCATCCTTTTCTGATTTAAATAAATCAAATATTTAAGTCATAAAATTCAAAGCATCCTAATCATCATCCTAGCTAATTAATCCTGATTAAATCTAATGCTAATCTCAACCACTTGCACATGAAATTGCATTTAATTGATTTATCAAAATATTTATTTTCAACTTGGCATAAAGGGAGAATATTCTCAAGTTTGAATCTCCCCCCAAGTGGACATGTACACCCAGAGCATTTATGAGGCCTTACATGTCTTACATTCCCTTCCAAAGGTCAAACTCAACATTCATTGCAAAATTTGAATTCAAATTTTCCCTCTCATGGGTACTCTTCCCAAATCTTGCACATACATCAACCAATCACCACTTGACAAGTGTCCTTATTTCATTTGTCTAATCTTAGTCCCACATTGGTCTCTCTTCAACACTTAGCATTTTGAAAATCTTTAAATAAGAAGCTTCATCCTCAAGCAAATCCTTCACAATCTTTAGGCAAAGTCATTCTCTTAAACTGAGAACTGATTTTGCTCATCATCACTCCACCATCTTCATAGCATTTTCATCTTAAGCTTATCAATCAAGGATTGGGAAAGGGTCACTAGCACATGTGACACCAATCCAATATGAGATAGAGTTGGATTCTTGCTTCTTTGTGCTTTCACTTAGTTTAGTTGATATTTTGTTGTTTAGATTGCATTATGAAGCATGATTCAATATTTCATATGGATGTGAAGATTTGTTGTGTTGCTAATATTGTGTGTTGACATTTTAGCCATTTTGCAGATTGTAGCAACCACATTTGGCGCTATAAGGAGGGCATTTGTGTCTATTGATTGTCTTGATGAGCCTATTTTTATTGCTAACTGCAGGTTTACATTTGGTTTATTGCTATTTGCAAGTTAGTTTTCATTGGTGTGAACTCTCTGTGTCGTGTTCAGATCAATATCTTTCTATTTAGTCCTCCTTTGCATTGTAACTCTGTTAGTCTATATTGATCATGCTATTGGAGGGCATTATGCTTCTCTTGAAAAGAATCTTATGAGGTATCGTTGTTCTTCTCATTAATATGGTTGTTTCCATCTTAGTAAAGATCGATGTTTTGGCATTGATTGATGTATTTGAGGACGTGATTATTTTGGATCTTATATTTCTGCGTCATTTAAACTCCCAAATTTATTGCCTCTGATTTCTTCCAGCTGCCTCTGTTTACAGCTAGGAAAGATTCTAACATGCATTTCCTCAGCTTTAGCAATCTGTTTAGAGAGCCTCCATTCATGTGTCCTAGCAGAAAATAGGCCCTCCCACCCTTAAATGTTACCAACCTCACTCAACTATGAATTAATCTTCAATGGCAGACACTTCAAATCATAACAGCCGTGCCTTTTGAGTTTATGTTTCTGTAACACGCATTCAGGGGTGGGGCAGGCCCATAGCAGCTGTCTTTAGATTACCACGAGCTATCCTTATAAATCTTCTCCACACAGATATACACATCCCTATATCTTCTCTATGACCCTCCTAGCCAATACCCACTTCTTCAAATCTTATATCCTCCAATACCCAGTGATTGACAGAAGGGACCAGGCAATTGGTTAAAGGTGGACTGAGCCTTTCCGGAGGCTATAGCAGTGAGGTTTGTCTTTATATGGGATCTAGAAACTAAGGGGAGAATCATTAATGTATATGAGTCAAAATCATGCTCTGCATTGAACTTAGGAAGCTCAGGCAATGGTAAGGCTTGCTTAAGTGCAGGACCAGGCACGTCCTCATCTTTTCCGATATCAAATCCCTAGACCATGTGTATTTATTGCTGTAAGGATTCCCAATTTAGTAGATCATTATTATTACCTGCGTTCAACACCGTTCCCACACAACACTCGTTTGGGATGTCATGATGACTACCCGCAATGGAATAGTCTAACCTGTTTATATTCACGTTCTTCCATGCAGCGCATTGAACCAGGTTGCTTATGGGCCTTCCCTTGCCTGTCAAGGTATATAAAAGAAACTCTGGGGGTAGCAGCTTGCTGGTGAAGTGAGCGGTGAAAGGTGGAGGGCTGCTGGAGCAACCTCAGTCAGACATTTCATGACTACGCAGCAAAGAACAAGCATTTCTATTCATTTGTGGTTTATGCTCCAAGCCCCTCATGCCATATCATAGCAGTTCATTACATGACAATGAAAAAGATTGCTCAAAATAGAATAGAGCAGTGCTGGTAAAAGACACAGATCACCACGTGAAAGGATGTGGCGCCCATCCCAACACTGATATTCCAAATCCAAGTCTTTGTGCTCGATATGGGTGAATGGGTTTCATCTAGCATTTCCTTGTTGGTTGTTCAAATAAATTCATAAATGAATGCGTCCTGTAGTCTTTGCCTTGTCTTCCAAGAAAAATTCAACTTTATCACGCTTGATTTCTTTTAAAGTTGTCCTTTTCCTGGTTCTGTAAATGCACATATCTCAGGATTTGTTCTTAGATCTTTGAATGAAAAAGTCTTTGTTTCTATTTAATATCTGACCGATGCAGGAAGTGACGGCTGTAGATGGGACAGGTTTGAATGATTCCAAATCAGCTTCATCATTTTTTATATTCTCATGCCTTCCAAATCTTATTGCATTCAATATAACATAAATAGCACGTTGAGAGCAGTTTGATGCATTTGGACGGCATGGTAGACATTGCAGGTTGACTTCAGGCACTAACATTTAATTCCTTTGTTGTTACATGGTGGTGGAGAGATCAGAGACTCAGTACCAGTGCGTAGCCTGCAGTATTTTATTTACACAGGACAATAATACAAAAGATTCTTGTCAATACCATGAGGGAAGTTTATTAAAGTCGCTTGAACAATGATAGTCGACAAGGAGTAGTTGCAGCAAATGAGATAAATGCCTTTTGACATTAACGCAACTGGTTCTTTCAATTTTCCTTTTACTATACTTGATTTATTAAATACTGACTAACCTCAAGTGTTCTGGAATTCAAATATTGACAGCATCTAAATTCATGCTTATTTATGATGCAATCTACTCATAATCATCATGGTGGTGTCTTTGTTCATCATGTTTTTGATTAAATGCATTATGGATTAAAGCTCATTGCACATTGATTAGTATGTTGATTGCTCGTAACTTTTGACATTTGATATTGCTTTTATTTGCTTCCCTTGGCAAAACAAAATGAAAAGTCATTTAAATGTTAATTAGAAACATTTCATATCTTTCTTGGTGTGATATTAATTTGGAGCATTTCATATATTGTTTTCTAGTGTGAATCAATGGATAACTATCGCATAAGACATCAATAAGAGATAAAACATTATTCACTTGTAGATATTTTCGTTATTATCACGATCATCCAAAATCATTTATCTTTTCAATTGAGATTATATTATTATTTGAAGTTAATGGTCAAAATTAATATAATGATCCTCACATAATTGTCTTTTTATCTTATAGGTACAAAGCTGAAAATCAACAAAGGGAAACAAAGGATAACGAAGGTACCAAAAGCAAACAAAGGCAAGTGAACAAGGTACAAGAAAAGCGAAAATTCAACAAGGAGGAGGCTAGCAAACGAAAACGAAAGGAGGGAAATTTTTTTTGAAAACACAATGTGTTTTTAAACACTTAAGTGTTTGATCAACACTACTTCACGAAGCTGTTTATCTTTTCGTTTTAAAACACTAATTTTCATTTGGGTCTAAAACGAACAATTTTATTTTCATTGCAAAGGGCTTAAAAGGAATCTTAGGACAAACTTACTAGATTTCATTTTGGGCTAAAAATTGGATAAGCAATCTTCATATTTCATTTGGTGCTTAAAACGAACTCACAATTGCTTTGAAGGTTATAAAACGAACAAGTGTTTGAATTGTGTGATTTTGTCTTTTGAATATGTATCCTCTCCCCTTGCGCTTCGTGCGATCTAAGGTGCAAGAGAAACACTCAAAATACATTTTATTGCTTTGAAACACTTCAATTTGGGCTTAAAAATTGAACATCTTGTGCAAGTGTGAGTAGGGGAATTTTCGCGTACATTCTCTTTCTTTGTGCCATCAAAGATCGATCGAGTTACGGATTGTGTTTTTGCTCGCTTTTGTTTATCTTAGAGAGCCTGCCTTGGGGAAAAAGTACTCACCCAAGGGAACGACTCAACCGGTAACACTCTAAAGCCAAGAGTATTTCCAGCAATGATGTAAATGTGGGTTTTGGTTAAACGCCATAATCACGCGGTTGGCTCCGACAAGATGGATCCGAAAGGGGACTCTTGCCGTATGGGTCAATCTCCACGAACGGAAAAGTCCTTACTAGACCCTATGTGCTAGAATTTGCCAAAATCCTTAATCTATTTGTTGGTGCAAGAACAGTCGTTCTGAATCCACCCCACACTCTTACGGTCTTCTAGTAGAGATGGAAAGCACGCCATGGGAGTTTCATTGGTGTTGATGCTTAAGAACACTTAGATTGGCCGTTAATGAGCGTGGAGGTAATGGGGTCAAGCATCTAACCATCACGCTAGAGATAAAGGCGTGGCTAGACTTGTCAAGTGGGATGTGAAATATTGAAATGCTTACACATCCATAGGGCTTGTAATTGTTCTTCGTTTGAAAACAGAGTGTTGTATTCAAAAACATTTTGCAAACAAAAATTCAACATGATTCTCAAAATTTCAAACCCTCTTGAAGAAAAATATCATTGACTCAATCCATATGTTACTGCTTTCCCTGCGGATTCACGTTCGTAGAGGTTCCTAAGCATTGGATTATATCTCAATTTGTCTTCTTGAGTAAACAATAGGAAAACCCTTGCCTTAAGTTCATTGAATTTCCACATAAAATATCTTGTGGGGTTTAAAGAAATTAAGACATTGGACATATTAGTTTGAAACTTTAGTCAAAGAGAGTGTTTTTTGTAAAATAAAGCCATTAAGCAAATATAACAAATTGGACCCCACACATGTGCTTGATATCTTTTGGTCATATTGGTCTTTTGATTGCTCTTAGAGAAAAGTGTGTTCTTCAATACCTTGGCCTAGTAAACAAAGTCTCTCTAAGTTTCTAAAGATCAAAATCAAACACTTCATCCATCCAAACATTTATCAAAATTCATCCATCCAAACAACTTTAGAGCTTTGGAAACATCATTACCTAGACTTGGGTACATCCCTAAAATCACTTGTTTAGCTAGGTGTGTTTGGATGAATCCTTCCACGCACACTTAGTTAAATTATCAACCATCCTTTGAACAAGTTCATCCTAAGATCACATCCAACATCTTAGGGTTTACAAGTTCATCATCCAAATCAACCAATCGAAATCAAAATTCCTAAGTCTAGCATTGATACAAGGTCCCTAAACGTTCAACACTCATATCATTCATCTTTCATCCTCCATCTCATCATAGGTCCTAAGAACCTTAGAGGTCACTTTTGCAACAAGGTCAAAACACAAGAGGAACATGGAATATACACTTGATCCATACATCTTGAGTAATCTAAATCAATTGAATCCTCAAAGCCTTGCATTTCCTATCAATTATCAAAGTCCATGCATAGGATCATTGCCTTCGACGAATATCAATAGCACAACAAGTGTGAGTATGCCCAATCTGAATTTTGGAACACATCTCCCCATGATAGATTTAAATCAAAGTCCAAACTTACAAGTCTATCCTCCAAACAATCAATACATGAGTCTTCAAATGAGCAACATCATCCCACCAAATCCCTACAAACCAAATGTGGATGTACCAAATGCAAGTTTTTGAAACATGAATCCTAACTCAGAAACCTTTGGAAAAATGATTCCCAATACCAACATTATTCATCCTATCATGCCAAATCTGAACATCATCCCAAATCAGAACATTATCCAAAGTCAATTTTCCCATAATCCCATTCAAAAACCACAAGTAGGCATCCCAAATCCGCTTAAACAAAATCCAAATCAACTATCTCAAGTGAGTCAAGATCAAAATCAAGAACAAATTTGGCGAGATCAAATTGTGGAACTTTCCAAAATAGTTGAGGCATTGCGCCAAGGGAAATCTCCACCACCATTACCTACATCATTCCTTGGTTTAGGGCTTCCCTCTTTACCTAACACCAATCACACCATCCAAATCAATCCATCTAAAATCAATCAAACCATCACGAAAAATCCTTTGAATATACCATCGACATCACACCAATGGATGGTATCTAATCAAACAACATCGATCTCAAATCAAAATATGGTCTCCCAAGGACCTATCACCTCGGTCAATCCAACCATCTCTATCACTTCAAACATTCCAAACACCACTATCACACCCATCACATCTCAACCCCTCACTACCATGATCGCTCCAAGCATATCTCAAACACTTGTCACTACATCCAACATGATTCTAAATCCACCACCACCCCCTCCACCACCAATTTCCACCACATCAATCCAATACAATGCGACATTACAAGCTACTTTTCAAAAGGGATTCCAACAATATCTAGCCATGCAACAAGCAACACAAGCTCAACAAGTGAAACAATCCTCTCAAGTTCCCCAAGCCTCTCAAGCTACCCAACCAACACAAGCACAAACACAAAAGATGACAACTATTGAAAACAAGGATCATGATCAATCCATCACTGAGCACACGTTTACTTCATCCAATGATCAAATCGACATATGTCAAGAGTCACTTTTGAATCACGATCAAAATCCACCAACAAAACTCGACAATGAGCCAATTCAAGAAATATCAACACATCCACTTGACTCTATGGTCGAGACATTCTAATCTCACGCAATTTTTTGAAAACAATGATCAAAACCTCTCTCCATCAAGAGCACATTGATGATGTATGTACACAATCCAATGATCAACTCACGATACATAAAGAGCCACTCTTTAGTGATCTATTTCAAGGAGTGTTAGGAATATTTGATCCAATTGACATAATGCATGATCCGTTGACCAATGATCATATTGAAAATGTCTCTACATTGCCTTATGAGTTAGAGGACATATCTCAAGAAGTTATTCCAAGGCAAGATCAAAATCTTTCACTAAGGTCTAGCAATGGTCATTTTCAAAACATGTTGATCCCCTTTGACCTCATGGTTACAGATGCTGAAGGAACCTTGAACTTGACCATGCCTAATGTCGACATCCAAAAGTCCTTGTAAGAAATCTATCCTTTGAAGCTGCCCCATGTCAAGAACTTGATCCAAAGCATGTCAAAAGCAACTCCGAAATTAATCAAGATCAAGAATTTGTATCTCCAAGATACTACAATAATCTAATGAACACTCTCTTATCCATGCAAGATGATCATACCCATGTAGCACATACTCCTCCATCTACCTATAAGATGTTTTCTATAGATGGGCATGTAGATGATCTTCATCTAGAACAAGATTTTGTTACACAAAAAGAGCAGATTCTTAACTCCTACAATCAAAAGGAGTTGTCAACATCAGGATCAAACATATCCCAAGTTCAGATTGAGGACATCATGAATAAAGATATCGAACATTATCCACTCAAGGAAACAAGTCACAAAGAACAAGATAATCCAGAGTTAGCAGAGCGAAAAATTGAAACAATGTCATCTACAGTGATCATTTGTCAGAGCACATTTACTAAAAACAACATCTCAAAGCAAGCAGAATCAAAGCATGAAGGTACTACTTCCATAATACTGGGGGAAACATCGTCTCAAGCAAACGTCAACATAGGGAGCATGAAGAGTCCTTATGATGAAACTAGTGTCAATACTACAACCAGCCACGCCATGAATCTTCATCCACCCATCACCCTATCCATGAATTGGGACCAACGTCAAAAGAAATATTTGAATCAAAGTACGAAGAATGTTATCAAATCAAAAGAAGCTAAGAAGCATAATGGACAAATC
>VDFB02000003.1:251892765-251913257 GCA_007258455.2 Sequoia sempervirens
CTAGGACAGTGCTAAATGAGGCCAAGCTACCTTATGTGTATTGGATAGAGGAAATACATACAATAGTATATACATTGAATAGAGTTCAATTGAGACCTAACAGTGAAAATACCCCCTATGAATTGTGGTATGACAAGCTTGCATTTTTTAAGTACTTCAAAGTATTTGGTGGCAAGTGCTACATCAAAAGAGAAGATAACCTGGGAAACTTTGACTCAAGATGTGATGAAAAAATATTTCTTGGATATTACACTCAAAGCAAGGCCTATAAATGTTACAAAAAACGTATACACAAAATTGTGGAGAGCATAAATGTCAAGGTTGATAAAGATTTGAAGTATAATAAACTTGAAAAAGACATGTATGAAGTTGAATCAAAGTATGAAGAAGTAGAAGTTGTTGATGAAGAGCTTGAATGAAAAAGGCACCTGCAAGATATGTTCAAAAGGACCATCTTGCAAAATAGATCATTCGCAATATAGATGAAGGAGTTTAGAAAAGAAGAGCTATACAGAATAAGGAACAAGTAAATTTTGCTTTGTTGTCTCAAATAAAGCCCAAGAGCTATGTTGAAGCCATGAAAGATAAGAGCTAGATAAAATATATGAAAGAAGAAGTGAGCCAAATTGAAAAGAACAAAACTTGGGAGTTAGTTCCAAGACCCCTAAATAAGAATGTCATAGTTACAAAATGGGTCTTTAGAAATGAGCTTACTAAGGATGGAGGTGTAGTAAGGAATAAGGATATATTGGTGTGCAAAGGGTATGCAAAAGTTAAAGGTATAGATTTTGAAGAAAAATTTGCACCAGTTGCTAGATTGGAAGCCATAAGACTATTCCTAGCATTCTCTGTTTATAAGAATTTCAAAGTCTATCAAATGGATGTCAAGTTTGTTTTCCTAAATGGAAACCTAGAAGAAGTTTACATAGAATAACCTAAAGGTTTTTAGCTATTAAAAGAAGACAATTTTATTTGCAAACTAAAGAAAGCACTGTATGGTCTAAAATAGGAACCTAGAGGATAGTATTCAAGATTAGACTAGTACTTGCAACAACAAGAATTCAAGAAAGACAACAATTTTTACTTCAAATAAAAAGATGAGCATATGAAAATTGTTGTTGTGTATGTAGATGACATCATTTTTGGTGGCAACAATCTAAGAATGTGTAAAGAGTTTGCTAACCAAATGCAAAATGAATTTGAGATGTCAATTCTTGGAGAACTCTCTTCCTTGGTTTATAGATAGTACAAAATGATAAAGGGATATTTATATCTCAAACCAAGTATGCTAAGGAAATGCTCAAGAAATTTGGGATGGAAGATAGCAAGCTAGTTGGTACCCCCATGATAACTAGATACAAGTTGAGCAAAATGGATGAGTCCCCAAATGAAAATCAAACCATCTATAGATCAATGATAGGTAGCCTACTATATCTAGAAACATCAAGACCTGATAGATCAATGAATCCAAAGTAGCTATGTCTAGAAGATGTATGTCCTATTGCATTGAATCAATAAGGTCCAAGGATGTGGCGATACTAAACTAATAAAGAATAATAGAAGATGATGTTGTAGTTTTGATCTAAAGAGTGCGAACATGAAGACAAGTCTTTGAACCATTAGAACATGCAAGACCTATGATATACTCAAGCTCCTCTAAATTATCATCATCAAAGGGTATGAAATCTACATTTGCAAGAGGGATGAGACAATATGCAACAAGATCCTCTAGGTATGGAGAGATATGAGGGTCTCCACAAATATCCCAAATTTGTGTCCAAATTGTGTGGGGACATTAAATATCCGATGCAACACACATAGTGTCAAGATCAACAATAGAACATATAACCCCTAAAATATGATCCATGATGACACCTCATGCCGATAAACTCCCTGGTGTGTCTAGTGTAGGTATGAGTCCATATAAATAAGGCAAAAGATCAAGTTGCCTGAGATATGTCAAGATACCATTTTTCCAAGACTCATAGTTATCCTTTCCCAAGTTGATCACATAAGGATGAATAGAAAAACCCATGATACTTCCTCAAATGAAAATATTATAGATTAATAACCTTAGTGCATATAAAGAAGATCAAATGATTTCATTCAATGAAAAAAATCCTTTCCAACTGCCAATACGTCCAACTAATTGACATAAATGTGAAATCACAAAAAAAAAATATATATACTTGAGGTAGATTCTAGAAAAAGTGCATGAATGGATCTAAAGAGCTTTGAAATACCTCTCCAACACCACTAGAATCACAAAAATAAGAGATATGGGAAAAAATTATGATCTCAAACGAACAAAATGAAGATCTAACTTTGACTAAGAATAATAGAAACTAACAACAAAATTTGATAATGCTACCTACACCACTGGAAAGTAAATGAATTTTTTTTTTGATGATATCTCATTTGCCCAATTTTTACATTGTATTCCAAGTTATGGCTAAAAGAAAAAAACTACTCTTTTAGGTCAAAAGAGGAATAGAAGGGGGCAAAGGGGCTACTGTACGACTAATGTCAATAGGAATATTCTCAAAATATTCTTTGTTGATGGAAAAAGTGCCAATTGCCTAAAAAATTCACCAATAATGAAATATTCACTGTTTGATGCTAGAGCTACCGAAGATTTTGTCAAATTTTTGTGGTCATGCTAAGGAATCTTTGAAGATTTTGTTTGATGTTGCTAAAATATAGGATATTGGTGGAATGTTTTTCTATCCTTTGGTAGTGTCAGATTTTTGGTTTTCCACTACCGATGATGTTTTGGAGCCATTGAGTAGCTTACTCAAGGTCATTGGTAGGCACCTCTTGCCATCGACGGTCAAGGATGTGATTACTGTAGTATGCAACAACAAGTCTACATAGGGGTATGACCCCTACCAAACCCTTTAATTTTTTTTTTTAATTTTTGATTTTACATAAAGCTAACCTTTTTTTTATTAGAGGAAAAAATATTTTAAAAACTTTTTTTTTTTGCAAAACTTGTGATGTCGAGAGTAGTGATAATGGCACTAGAGACTATACAACCGCTACGATCTATATGGATTTGTACAGATGTACAATTTCTTGTGCATAGTAAAAATGCCTTTTTTGCAGCTACCTAGAATTTGACAAAATGACAAGCATTCTTTAGGTTTTTAGCCATTTTGGATGTGACAATGATGGTTGTTTACCTTAGGATGAGCTAATTTTTCTCTTAGGGTTGAATCTCTCAAAATTTAGATAGGAAGTCACAAATCATCGGCTTTGATACCATGTTGAGTTGGTAGTGAACCCCAACCTCCAATGAATCTCTGTAACCAAAATTCCTATTACAAACAAGAGATCAAAGCAACTGATTTGCTATGCAACCAAGAGAGAAAAGATATTGATCTAGAAAAGTAACTAATATGTGCAATGTATTAATTTGAATTAATGATTGCATTATATAATAAATTTCTATAAAATCATTAAAAAAACTCTAGATGAGGATTGCATTAGATTGTGACAAGTGCTTTAATCTCATGAAATGAGACAACTTGACCTATAATTAGCTCAATCTAATAATACAAATTCACTCCTAAGTTTAGCTTAAGTAATTAAAGAAATAATGAACTTAATAATTAATTAATGATTAATTAAATATTAAGTGACGATCCTAATTACTCCAACATTTTTCATTTATGAATTAGGAGGGCATTTTACATGTACTTATGGGTCTACTTCTTCCTAAGGGAATAAATATTATTTGGGAAGAATCAATCTTGTGAAGTGAGCTACATTATCCCTCTCATTTTTTTCTCTCCTTGGGATAGAGTTTTCCAATGGGTTTTTTCCTTCTCTTATTTTGGGGGAAACATATTGCACACAAGTGCCTAACACATGGCTAAAAATTTATTGAGACCTATTTCTTATTTCTACTAAGTTGTAGTAATGGGGGGTGTTAGTGCAATATTCATAATTTACCTTATATAGGTCTTTATCCTAGGTTTGTTACTACATCTATTTAATAAGTTTACTTATGATATTAGGACTATTTAAGTTCCTTTATTTGGGTAGCTAACAATTTCATAGTTAAACTCATGACCTTTGCACATGCCATCTCCTTTAGTCATGGATATAGGAGGCCTATTTATATGTACTTCATCCATCCATTTTGTGGTTGATTCTAATTATTGATTTTCTCTTCATTGGAATAACATCTATTATTTTCATATTACAACCCTCATGTTTTCATACTTTTGTTGTTGTAACTATTTTTATTCACTTAGATCTAGACATGTTCATTGGATTCCCATTAAATCTTACACTTTTAATTCATCTTTAATAATTTTTGCAAGATGGGGGAAAACATGCTAGCCTAGTTTATAGTGACATCCAAACACTTCTAAGATATAAACCTCATCTAAAATAAGAGAATACAATAAAAAATGGAGAATAAACTAAAAGAATTCAAATAAAACACTCCCCATTGAAGTTGCTTCACTTCTCTTGTCTCTCCTATTTCTCCTTTTTCAAACATTGCCCTCATATTAGAACTTATGCAATAACCTGCAAATAGTAAGTAGAAAGTTGGAGATAAAATGGCTATTAAGGAAAAAATGGAGGAAGGATGCTTTTATAGATAGCCATTCAAATGGACAGTCAGGATCAAGCTTCTAGAAAGATGCCAAGATCAACAATGAAGGATTAATGCACCAAGGATATTATATTCATGGGAGGGTTATGATGCCAATGGTTATGATGAAGATGGCTATGATAGAGACGACTATGATAGATATTAATGAGCAAGTGGGAGGAAATGGAAGAATTAAAAATTGAAAAATAATTAATTCATGAGAAAGGAATATTTGACCAAGTGGAAAATAAATAATTCATTTGAATTATTTATTTGAGAAAAAGAGGAAATGGACAAGTGGAAATTCAATTAAAATAATTTGCGTAGTTAATTTAATTAAATGAGAGGAAATATGAAAAGAGCCATTAAACAATTAAATTGATTTAATTATTTAATACAAGAGACACATGGAGGATGATTAAATTATTTTGACAATTATTTAATAAATGGAAGAATTAAAAGTGGGAGTGAATAGTTAAATAATTAACAATAATTATTTAAAGATAGATGAAAGGTGACAAGTGAAACAATTAAATAAATATAAATTTATTTAATTGTTGAAGAAAAGGGAATATTAGCGATTCAATTAATTTATTTAATTGATCAGGACAAAATAAAGATTAGAAAGTGAATTAATTAAATAATTAAAATTATTCGATTATCGGAGGATGACAACCAAGAAAAATGGCGCTCACAGACTTAGGATATTTTTCAATCTCTACATTTTCCCCCTCTTTGACATAATGCAGTTCATCACATTGTGTTAAAGAAATTCAGTCAAAGGATGCCCCAGTGAAGTCA
The DNA here is from genome assembly GCA_007258455.2 of Sequoia sempervirens. Classification (NCBI taxonomy): domain Eukaryota; kingdom Viridiplantae; phylum Streptophyta; class Pinopsida; order Cupressales; family Cupressaceae; genus Sequoia; species Sequoia sempervirens. The sequence continues at coordinate 251,898,173 of VDFB02000003.1, forward strand.
GGGTACAGGTATGCCCCCACAAGAAAAATTTATAAATTTTTAAAAGGTTTCAAAATATTTGGAAAATTGTCCCAATAAGACAAGTTGATGGCCAAGAATCTAATGGTGAAGACAAAAATGATTTTTGAGGTTGATAAAGGGGTCAAATTCAAGTTCAAAGTTAGCAGAAAGTGTGCCCAATAGACAAGTCAAGTCTAAACCCTAATTTTGAACCTATAAATAGAAGTTTGAGTTTGAAAAAGGGTCATTTGTGCATATCTAATTTATAAATTTTTAGAGCTTAGAGTGATTTTCCAGTGAAGATGTCACATGTTCCAGAGGTTACCCACCATGCATACCACATCTAGAGATACCGCTGACTTGAGGGAGCACTCACCCTAGTATGTGCTATTATCCTGCTTTGTAATTTTTTCAATTTTTGCGCATTTAGATATAGGGAAAAAATTTAGCAGGCAATTGCATCACAAAATTTTGTGATGCAATTGCATACGCATTCAATGCAGATGATAAGCGGTTTTTCACAATCATCTTGTTGCAACATAATTTCAATAGGGTTAGGGCAGGACCGTTTGCATGGCGACACACAAAATGATGGGACACAAGTGACTTTCTGAGCTGCATATGCAAACGAGAGTGACAAAAATGACTGGTTGTGACACATATGTGGTACAGAGGGACGCATGTGAAAGGTGAGCAACACAATAATAGTTGCGAGCTGGTTAAAAATGGGCATGACACATTTGACAAAATTGCAACACAATTTCCTAGTTAAAAATTTACCCCAGATTATGAAATTTTAATTTGGTCAACGTAGGTCTGATAGGTCAACTGAAGGTCTTGGATTGACATGATGGTTTTTGTGATGATTTCAGGAGCATCTACCTCCTATTTATACACAGGAGTCAAGAGCAGATGTTTTTCGACTACAAGACTAGTTAGGCAAGGAGGAGAGACATACATTACTAGACTTGGGGTTGTTCTATGTGACCTATATGCCCATGATTATGGAAAACAAGGGGATGTTGACAACATTGGTAGAGCGGTGGCACTCTGAGATGAGCAACTTCCATTTGCCGATAAGCGAGGTGATGGTCACCCTGGAGGATGTGTACAGGATATTGTGGCTACCGATTCATGACAAGTGGGTACGCTATGACCTCGCTCGAGGACTGTAGGCATTGCATGAGTACTATGAGTGTGATAATGACACAAAGCTTGGTATCCAAGGGTACGAGATCAGATGGGAGACCTTGGTAGAGACATATGACATATATGATTGTGGTCTATGCACATTGGTAGTAGAAGTGATGATTCCCAACTATAGGGGTAATAATTTCTCGATAGGCTAGGGGGAGATGCTTGGATTGATGGTTCATTTCAGGATAGTGTAGGCATGGGGGCCATGTCTATTGGCCATGCTCTATTTCCAGTTGCATAATATTTCTTATAGGGGAGGACAAAGTTTGAGCTGTGGAGTTAATTTATTGATAGTGTGGGCTTGGGAGCACATAGCAGTATTCCAAACTCCAGTGGTTTGACAATTGGCAGCAGGCACTCCATATTCTTATATGTACTAGGGGATCCTGACATAGACACATGTCAGGGATGTGGGTTATTGGAGGCATGGTTTAGACACATTGGTTAGCTTCATTTGGAGGCCCTACAAGACTTGCAATTTAAGGATCAATGAGGATGATCATATGCCATAGTGTCGACAACCTAGGTACCTCATCAGGTGCACAGTGTAGAGCTAGCATATTATTGAGATGTATCTCCCAGAGAAGGTTCAAAGATAGTTCAGGGAGAGATAGGGTGTTCCAGTTGGCACTGCAGAGTATGGACAGTCCTCCCAAGAGGTGCATTTGTGGGGGCCTCATATTGTGGTTACGAAAATAGAGAAAGAGATCAATGCCATGCAGACATTGGATTGGGAGTGGAGAGGCAGGGATACTGATGCAAAGATGACACCAAAGTATGATGCTTGGTGGTTGATACACATGCCCATTCCACTTACAAATCCACAACAACCAATGCAAGTAGAGTGTAGAGGTAGGGACTTGAGAGGCTAGAGAGGGGACAAAGGTCGGATGGGTGGAGGGAGAGGAGATGGTGTGTGAGGGGACGAAGGAGGACATGGGGATGATGGAGGAGATAGATGGGGAGGATAGGGAGGAGACCGTCATAGGGGGAGGAGGGATGGAGGATGAAAAGTGGCTAGACAACTACCACCTATTAGGGAGGAGGAGGAGATGGAGGAGGATGAACTAGAGGTGAGGGTAGTGCAGAGGTGGAAGGGAAGGAGGGAGAGTAGCATGCAAATATGCTTGCTTTAGAGGTGGAACAACCAGAGGAAATGGTGATGGAGGTTGAGGTAGGGAGAGAGGGAGGATAGGAGGAGCATGCAGAGGAGGAGGCAAGAGGAGAGGAGGATATGGATGAGGCAGAGAGGCTCCTTTGTGAGAGGATCATCATGGGGATGGATGGGGTGTCTGAGGAGGTAGGGGTTGGAGGGGACGATGGATCCGTTGAGTAAAGAATAGCAACGCTATAGGCTTTAGAGGTTGAGCTGAGGATAGTGATTGTAGAGAGAGATGACCTTAAGGCTGAGAGGGATTCCTTTTAGGTGTAGAGAGGCCTTGTTGTGATTAGGAAACAAGGCAATAATAGACAGATCAATAGATGATAAATTTTACAACTACATACAATGGATTTGTCATGGAGGTTGCAAGAGAGTATGCTAGAGTTAGTAGAGCCAACCATTATTACAAAGATCTATATGAGAGAGTGGTACCTCTGGAGAGGAGGGAGCCCTCCTTTTCAAAGATTGAAAGGTCTTGAGAGTCATTGTGCAAGGAGGACAAGGATGCCCCAAGGATAGGAGAGTAGGGTAGTTCAAGCTAGGGCTTCTTTTTTATGCATTATGTTATATGGAAACTGATATTTTTATTATCGAGCCTACGAGCTCCACTTTTATTGGTTACATCTTGACATTGTACTTATGACAATTTTTTTTTTAGCGATATATATGATATGATTTTTATTGGCAGTTGATGATATGCATTGTTATATGATTATGCGTTCATGTTTAAGACGATGACATGCTATGGATGTTCATGCAGTGATGGTGATGTTTATTGATGCATTCTATATGATTATGTGATGGTTTAATATTCTTTATGATTATGCTTTTATGATTATGTTATGGATGTTCATGCCTCGTATGATATGTGTGGATGATAAATGTAGTGTGGATGACTTAATTTGATGAATGCAATGGGATATGATGATGTAATGCATTTATGATCATGTATTTTGTAAATTTTTATGCTTTTTATGATGTCTATGGATACATTTTATATGATAGTGTGATGCAATGGAATGTTTATATGATAATGCAAGATGTAATGATTGAAGATATTAAATGCAAAATGTGATGATTTAAAATGTCTAATATAGATGCAGGATGTGATGTGTAATGTGATATACCATATTATTATTACTGTGATGTAATGCAATGCAATGTGATACAATGGATCCTAATGCAATATTATATGGAATATAATGTTATAATAATATGTATAATGCAATAAAATACTACTATGATGATGCTAATGGGTGGCTTTAGAATAGTGGTTTACAATTTATATGAGGAAGGAAATTTCACTTTTTTCCTTTTCCCCATATTCAATGGGTTCGACCAAACCCATATAACCTAAATAAAAATAATCATATTTAAATGGGTTTGGTTGAACATAGGTTCAACCGAACCCCCTTAAATATGACAAAAAACAAAAATTCTCCCATTTTCAACTGTCATTTTCACTTTCTAAATTTACCAGTCACTTTCCCTGGTGCATGCGGCAAACTGAGAGCGTGATAGCAACCAAACAAACTTTTTCTTTCTGGTGAAAGCAAATTTAACTTCGTCTCTCCAAAGTTCATCATTTCGGCTTGCATATCGAGCACCAGGTATTTAAAATTCAAATTTTTTAGAGTTCAAAATGCATCTATTTGTTAAAATTTGAAACCCTGAATACAATTTTTTTCAAATTTGTTGAATTCAAATTGCATTTGTTTGAAATTTTTTAAAGCGTTTTCAACATACAGTATTTTGCTTCCCCATTTTGCATACTTTTTTGTCTTGTGTAAATGAAATATGCCTTCCCATTTCAACAATCAAAGCTATGGATAAATAGATTTAATTTTAGTTACAAGAAAAATGTATAAATTATAAATTTATAACATAATTATGTACATCGAAAAATCCTCTTGGAAGAAAAATCCCACAACCAAAAACATGAACCAATTATATTATTTGATAATAGTATCATTTACAATAAAATATTCATGTGCATACCCTTATAGTAGTATCATCAACATGTGAATATGGAGTAATTTCTAGTAGCATGATGATACCTACAAAATCATTATGCTTTCTCCATCTCAAGCACCCATAAATAGGAAAAATTTAAACCATAAAGAAAGTGTGGTTTAACCAAAGCCATGAGCCAAAATAATGACCTAAAAATGGCACCAAATTTGGCACAAATTTCAACATCATATTCCTTGACTTGGTTTATAGGATGTATTTAGCAAATGCTTTACATCTTGTCAAAAAAATTCAAATCCTCCTCATAACCGACACTCCATTTTTGACATATTCAAACCCATTATTTAAGATGATCTTGATGATTTTCATAATTCTAATCAATATTCTAGTGTAACCCCCTTTTTTATTCTCTTATGTGTCATATAACATTTCATAAGTAATTCCCATCTTACAATTTCATACAATGCTCTTACAACTTTTTAAATATATAAAAAGGACAACCCTAGTTCAATTAGGATTATTTAATTATTATCACCTACATCCATTCATTACATGTTATTAGTTTTTAGTTGCACACATTATTAGGAAATATGCATTGTCTAAGCAATTGGGGTATATTGCATGTTTGAGAGTGTTTTCCTTGATCTTTTATCTAGTTAAATTAATATCCTTTAAAATCTTGTTTTATGGAGTTTTCATCTTAACTCTAATATGACTAGCAAATAAAATGACGATTGAATCATTTTTTGATATAATAGCTAATGACAACCATATAAAGAGCCACATTAAAGAAGATGAAAAATAATGATCACTTGAGACTATGATTTAGATACATATGTTGCTAAACAAGATATTTTCCTAAATTGATAATTATGTATTGATGCACCTCTCCACCCTAAATATCCTCACTCATTGGCTAGTAATTTATATAATGTATTAGGTGGCTATCCTTAGGGAATTAATACTATTCATAATATTACCACTCTAATGGATTTTAATAATGTTGTACCCTTTATGCATCCATCTACCCTTCATCCTCTTATAATGATTCCTCCTATCATACTATAGTTACCACTTCCATGGGATCCACCACCCATGTCCTACCGCCTTTATCTCCACTAGTATTTTTCTTATCTCCCATCCTTTTATATATGTTCACACCATTGTTAATACTAGCACTATCCTATGCAGATATGTTCTTCATACCATTCCTCCTTATCCTATGAAAATCTAACCGTATAGTGTAACTTCTCCTTCCATTACCATGTCATTACCTTTCTAGACCTTCCCCTCTTTATAGATTCTCCTTTTTATCCTACACTACTCCTACCACTGATTTATCCCTATACCTTGGATATACTATTGAAGAAATTTGACTGACTTTCAATATCGCAAAAATTAGACCCATATTTTTAAACATAAAATGTGTATAATAAAGCACAATCCATGCTTCCTAATTCAACTTCACTAATATCTATCGAATGAACTTAGGTTCATTACAATAAGATAATCATATAGCCATAATTAGTTGTCAAGATAATGGTAAAGTTTTCAATAGCCATATTTATCCTTCCACATGCCACCATTAGACATACACATAAGATTCATGAACATCCATACCTATGAGCATCCAAATACAAGAAATATAACTATATATCATGCACATCATCAACATACACATAAAATATCACACCCATCATCAACACAACTAATAGTTCCCATATCATATTATCTATGTTCTCATACAAATGTGTCTTCAAATACATCAAAGCACTCATGAGTAAATCCACTCTATAGAGCATACACACAACTAAAAAGGTGCCCCTAAGGTATTTGTCTCCTATATCTATCCTCTTAGCCTATCCTTCTCTATGGATATGTTCCACTCATATCTACCACCCTGAGGTGATCCATGTCTCAATCCTTGTCAAGGTCACTCCTCCTCTCTACCTATATCCTTTCTCAATGAGCTAGATCTATCACTGCTACTCCCCAAAACACCTACATTTAAATATTAAAAAAATGTTTAATAAATCATACAACATTGATTAAAACTAACTAAACAATGAAAGCATTTAATATTATAAACCTTATGAATTATATTGAATGTCCCCACCTTAAAATTTATAGCCATCGATGTCAATCACTTATTCATACTATAGCTTTGTTCTCCAAAACACCTACATTTATATAAAAGTGAATTTTTAAGAAAAATAATATTTAACCTACTTTTAACTCAATAATAATGGATGTATTTCTATCATAAACTCTTCGTACTCATAACAAAATCATGGCCTAGGTAGAGTATAAAAAATGTTGTTTCCAACCTCATATGTAAATCTAGAGTTAGAGTGTCAAAATTGTTGAATTTCATCCTTTGTGCTATTAATTAGCTTCTTATCGACTCATGGAAGCCTACTGCTAAAAGCCCAAGTATGATTTTCAATAGGACTTTCTAATCATGATCTTATTGATAGTACTTTTGATAATGTTTTACGATTTAGGCTTAATTCAAGACAAGTTTACCTTAATAATTGAGCCTTTTTAATTATTTAATTTGTTACTAATGATGTTATTAGTCTATGAGCAACTCTTTTATCTTTTTCCTTACTATTATTTACAATAGAATTGAATGCATTAAAAAAAACTTTAACAACAATATTATTTCGATCAAACTTTTTGTTTACATGAATCTTTGAAATTTATTTAGTAAAGGTCTCATTTTGTACATCTTTATTAATTGTATAAAAATTTGGAATATTTTGGTTAATACATCTTATTGGAAAACCATTCATTGAAAATTTTTGAAGCCCACAACCGAATGGTTTGTGATGACCTCTTGCCTTCAATAATTTCTATTATGCTCATCAATTTCAAACCATTTTGGGGTTCTTGAATGTTTTTAAATTTTAACAAACTCATTACAAAAAGATGGATTTTGAATTTCTTTTTCTTCTTCACATTTAGGTTCTCTCTTCTTATGTAATTTGGAGACACATTGAGTTTCATTGGTTCATGTGAGCTATCAATTTAATCATTGTTATCAACAAGTCGATTATTGAGTGCAATTTCAATGTCATAGGGTTCATATCCACATTAGTCAAGAAATTGTTGATGTATTTCTTCTTCTTTTCTTCTTCTATGATGCTACTCTTATCAATAGGTGTTCCATCAAATTTTACAATATTTTCACATTCATGTTCAACATTTTTATTTTCAATATTATTGTCACTTTCATTTTTTAAACATTTCATTATATTGAACATTAAAATATCCAATTTAAATGTCATTTAAGGGTAAATAAGGACCTTCATCTTCTTTCAATAATTAACATTAGAAATTAATACTTGGTTCATATTGTATACCCACCTCCCAATGGTCTTGGAATGCATGCATTTAAATCTATTGCACTACCTTACTATGATCTTACAATAAGAATATGGTTAGAAAGAGATCTAGAATGGAAAAAAAAAATGGATCCAAATAGAAAAAAAAAACTTGTTTTGGGTTTAGCACTTACTAATAACTTTTCTACAATGAGTGGTTGCTAAATCGTTGAAATAAAACTTAGAAGATTTGAACTTAATTGTGGTAGAGGATCTCAATTAAGAGATAGGCTACATTGGATGAAAGGATATAAGGGATACACATTATTTTTTAGTTCTCTTGAACATATTTACATTCTCGAGAGTGGATAATATCTATCGTTGATCAAGAGAGGTAGTTCCATGAAAAATCTAATGATATTAAATCTATTTTCCTCCAACATTACAAATAATTTTTAATTGATCTAGTTGAAGGAGATCCACGTCAAGATATAGTGAAAAATTATGGGCATAACAATTATATATATTTTTAACATATATAATATGTATGGTTGGATTAGTGAGATATTTATAACAAGTATGCAATGAAGTCAAACTTTATTAGATTTGATTCTTAATAAATTAGTTTTAACGATTCAATTTATAGCTTTATGAAATCTATAAGTTTAAATAGTTTGATGGTATCTAAACTTTATACATATAAAAATATGATAAATGTCTGATTATTTTGCTTTCCAATCTATAATTTTTTGATTTTCTTGGCTATATAATTGAAGTTCATTTATGTTAACAACTATTAGATTAAATATTTTATCCCCAATTATTTTCAAATAATTTTATACTAATCTTTGTATTCTTATTCTTTCTTTCATCGTTTCATTTAAAATTTGAACCATTTAAGGATGCTATGTTATAGATTATAGTTGTCTTCCAATTCTTTTTAAATTGTTAATAGTATGAAAATATTATTGATGAGTAGATGAATTATTACAAGTTCTATTTTAGATTTGTATTCTCTTTATCTAGATATATTATTTACCAAAGTCTCATTGCTTTTTTAGGTGTACTATATATATATATATAACATGGAAAATGTAGATCATGTTCCACTTGCGATTATTTGTTTGCAAATACTAGTAATGAGATAAAAAAATTAAGAGATTCATTAGCACAGGGTGCAAACCCAGGGATATATAGTGAACCATGCATGTTAATATTGCATAGTCTAGAAAAACTAAAAGATGAACTTGAGAGGACTAGTGCATATTCCCCAGATAGAGTAACTACTATTCTTTCCTATATGTGGGAAGAAGTACACGGTGATGTTTCCCTTAAACAAATACAAGATAGTGTCACCAAAGAAATGATAAAAGCCACTTTTTTTCCATTTTATCAAAATGTGCATAAGGTTAGGGGATACCAGGTCACTAGATGTGTCGATCATGCTATGGCCTCATTGATCTACCCATGATTTCTCGTAGCACATGGTCTATACCCAAACAATGACCAGATTCCATTGTATTTTGTTTAGCAGTTGTATGCTGAGGTCCATTTGGGCCTCAAAGTTAACTATTTGGACATTCCACCATATGCTGGTCAGGGGTGTGGTAGGATTGTTGATAGGACCACCTATCGTCGAGAAGATAGACCACCCCCAGTGTTTAGGGTATTGGTTGGTGATAGGTCTCCTGCTCTCACCCCAGCTCTAGCCCCCATAGCAGATGAGGTTGCCATTGTTTCCCAAAAGGAAGCAATTGACACCGTAGGTGAAATTGCGGCTTCCACCACTAGGATATCTGATGATCGTGTAGGTCAGTATTTGATATCCAGACATTCCCGATCCACACCATTTTCAGCACAGTGGACCACCATGGATCCTTTTATAGTGGCTGACATCCCTACTCCTACACAGCTTGATACACTTACAGGAGATATGTGACACATGACTCTGCATTGTTTGGCTTAGGACCTATTGGAGGCATATGCCCACATTGCATTAGACAATGGGATCGGTATAGAGCATGTTAGAGAGCATTTGAGATGCAAAGGTCATTCAGTTCTAGGATCCCATCACTCTCACCGAAAGCACTAGTGCACATCGTGATCCACCTACAGCTCATATGGAAGCCGTGATAGACTATGGTTTTATCGATATGTTGATTGGTTTTGGTTCATCATCACTGATGCCATCTCACCTTCATAGTCCTCTACATTCATCATTTATGGCACGACATGGGATAGATCAGATGGATGCAGATGTTGATTCATCACTTGATTGTTTGGTGGATATGGTGGAGGCGACTGTTTCAAAGGACTTAGGTCATCCGATATCAGATGATGTGCATTTATGTGTGCATGTGCATGTTTCAATTCTTTTTTCATTATTTTTTAATTTTTTTTTAACTAGATATTCATGTAAGTTGATATATATATGTATATATATTGTTACAGGTGGACATACCTCATATCACTCCTAGCCATGGTCCAAATCATGTGCATGATCGATGTGACTCTGTGGATGAATCTGCTATCAGTGGACATGTGAGTTTTACATTTTTTATATAATCACATGTGTATATGTACATGCAATATATTTATTTATGCATAGATCTAGATTGATATTTAAAAATACAAGTTCATTTAAAAATAAATTTCATAAAATTTATTTAATATAAATTATATGTATTTAACACATCTTGTATACAATTTTATTTGCAGGGCTCAACACATCCATCAGAGTGGGACCGTTCTCATTCAGATGGCCATTCATCTAGAAGTATACATTCATATTAGGCCATGCATTCTAGATTTATGATCTTTACCACATGTATTTGATTATATGATGATCTTTAATAGTATTTGATATTTGATGATCTCTAACTTACATTTGCTTATATGATATACATACATTTGCTTATTTTTTGATCTTTAGTATTCAAAATTTGATGATCTTTAATTTACATTTTGATTATATGATATGTACATATATTTTCTTATATGATATATACATACATTTGCCTCTTTTCTTATAATATGTGTTATGTTTATATGTATTGAATCCCTTTACATGTATGTACATGTGTTTGCTTATGGTTTAAACATGTTTACACATAATATATGTATGCATTTGTTTTAAATATTCAATATACATACATGTTTTCTTATTTTATGATCTCTTACAACTTACATTTCCTTATATTCAATATACATTTGATCTCTAGTAGAATTTTAGGGAAATCAATGCCACTTTATAATTAAGTTCATTCATGTTGATCACAATAAATATTTTTTTTTAAATGACTTAAGCAACATGAACCATTGAGTCGAGAACAAGATATAATCTTTTTGACAAGTAACTTGAAAATTCAATTCAAATTATAAGCTATTATACTTTTTTTACAACTAACTTGAACATTTTTACAAGTAACTTGAAATTCAATTCAAATATAATTAAGAAAAAATTTAATCTCAAATTATAATTCCCATTATACATTTTCACAATTAACTTGAACTAATTCAAATATAATTAAGAAAATCTCAATTCAAATTATACCTCTAATATACATTTTGACACTTTTAACAAAATTCTAAAATTACTAGATATGTTGTGCATACATGAATTAAATAAATAAACAAACTCCACAATGAAATAACTTGTTTGTTTTACTACTTGATTCATTTAAACTAGGGATCTAGTTATTCCACATGTACACTTTGAATAATTTTGATTCACTTGGAGCAGATTTTGGGAGGAAGTTTTTGCACATTTATCAAGGAGGAAAATATTGAGATCGACAACTTTTCATTTTATCAATCAAGGAAAAATTTGGAGGATAATTTAACTAAGTTGGTAGAGGACTTGTTTAGAGTCATCTTTAAGTTGAAGAAGAAAAATGGGACAACAAAAGAAAAGAAACAAAAGATGGATCAAAACTTGAAAATATCACAGAAAGTTGTCAAGGTACATGCTTGTTTCTTCTCTCTCCCACCTCCCTCAAGTGTGTGTTTAGGGAATTTTACTTGAAGGTTTCTAACCATCATCATTGCACTTGAATGACTATAAATACTTTTAAATGTCCCTCAAGTCATCCTTGGTCATCCAAGTTGCAATGTTTATATGATCCTTCACTCCAATTCCTTAAGTCAATTCTTTTTATTTCAATATTTGTGTTTTGTGTCTTTGATCTTTTATTTTCATCACTTCAATGTTCTCAAATTATTTTTATGTTTTATGCTCTAGGGATTCCTCAAGTTGGAGTCGAGCCAAATCTAGATATTGGATCAAACGAATCTGTTGAAGAACACATGGACCTTGAAGTTAGGGAGGAGACCCAAGTTCAAACAATGCTTGTTGGAGAGGGGTCAATATCACTTCCTTCTACTAGTATGGATGAGCATATAAAACTAGCACAAAATTCTCTCACTTATAGCTCATCATGTTTTATCAGTTTGTTTTCTTGCATACATAAACTTCACTTATATTTAACATCATCTCTCACTTTTGTTTGCAAAATATTTTGTGACATGTGTAGGAAGGGCTCAACAAGCAGGAAGTTTTCATACTCAAGTCGAGCCAAATCTAGACATTGGATCAAATGAATCTACTCAAGAATGCATGGTCCTTGAAGATAGGGAGGCACAAGTTCAAACAATGCATGTTGGAGAGGGGTCAGAGATCACCTCCTACCAGTATGGATGAGCACATGTTCCACGAGAAGGTGGGGGTGTTCCAAATTTCTCATAGAAATTTATATCATTTACTTGAAATGGATATGGAGAAACTCAAATATTATGCCAACCAGCCTTATAATAAGAGAAAGAGGTCAATGACTAAATCTGTAAATGGAATGATCAATCATCATTTCAATCATCTCGATACACTTGAAAAAACCCAATTGTTATCACATTTACTTCTTCGTGATGAGCTCAAAGAGTCATTACAATTGTTGGGTGTCCATTCATCATCAAATAAGAAGAAACACATGGGATTACAAAAGGATATTGTTCAAAATGTTAAAAGGGTTTAGATTCCATTGGGAAAGGATCTCGAACTGTGGATAAGGCCGCTACAAGAAGGGTGATGTTGACATCTATTGTACATCAAGATATAGCAAGAAAAGAAAAATGTCAAAAGATCTCTTCTTAACCTAAATTGGTTATAGTAGAACCACATTGATAAAATATGAGAAAAAAGAGAGTTTCTTTGGATGAGAGCTTAGGAAGGAAATTAGCAATTATGTAGAGCTCACCATTCCTCGGGACAGGATTGAAGATGTTGTTAGGAACTTGGTCTCGTGTTTTGGCATGATCGAATCGGCCCATCATCAAATACTAGAGATGTTATGAGACACAGGATTGGACCTAGTATTTATGAAAATCATATCAAACATTGGCTAGACATAACACAATTTGAGATGTATATGAACTTTTGTAATGAATATCCTCATATAAAGATTGGGAAAACAATGTTTCAAAGGTTAAAGCCATATTATGTGAAGATAAACAAGTTTTTTGAAACTTGTTGTTGTCGCTATCATATTGAATTTGATCTCTACTATCAAGTGTTTCAAAAGATGTGGGTTTCAAAATGCACCTCCTAAATAGGAAAGTTTGTTCATAAGTCTATATTATGTGATCAAGAAAATGGACCTCAAATAAACCTGCATAAAAAGGAATTTGTGGAGACATGTGGAACAATAAATCTCCTTCAAGAATTGAGGATAATCGGGACCTAACAAAGATAGTAAATTGCAAGAGGTAAGTACTATTTTTAAAGAGTTTATTTGTTTCAATTTCTCATAGATCAAGTTATTTGGATTCTCTTTGATGTAATGTTTCATTGATCAAGTGTGGTTGATTAGTTATTCACATATTTTATTGACACATGTACAAGTATGTAAAGGTTGAACTATGTAGAAGAGGAGATTCCCATTGGAAAATTTATGGAAGATTTTCAAAAATTGATACAACAATACATACATCATTCTTTTTTTGCTAAGTGGCAAGCACAACAATTCCAAACATTGAGAGATACTTTCCCACATGGAACAATTCTATCAGGAGTTGACTTTGCAGAAAATTACTCCATTGTACATCAAAAGGAGATTCAATCAGAGTATTACTTTTCAAAGCAGATCACTATTATGATTCATGTGTGTTATCGACATGCACAATTAGAATTGGATGGTGTTGAGAGTACAGATGAAGAACGATTCATTAAAAAAGAATCACTTTTATATTAGTGATGATAAAGAGCATGACACACTTTTTGTCCAACATTTCTTTACAATATTTTTTGAGAATTTGAGAAGCAGGGGTGTAAAATTTGAAAATCATTTTGTATGGTCAGATGGATGTGTGGCAAAATTCAAATCTTCATAGCCATTCTATGCACTTTTTAGATATCATAAAATCTACAAAATACCACATGTTTGGAGTTTTTTTGAGAGTGGGCATGGAAAGGGTGAGCATGATGAAGCAGGAGCTTGCATCAAACGAGCTTTAAGAAAGAATCAAATGAGTTATCCAAAAGATCGTCTAGACAATGCACATGATGTTGTTGAATGGTGCAAGAAACACTTTGCATCAAATGTGGTCAGCACATCTTCAAGAACAAATCGACACATTCCACATAGAGTGTTTTGGGAGATATCGGGTATGCATAAATTACATTAAATCAAAAATTTGAATTTATTTAAAGTTTTTAAAAATATATATATATATATATATATACATATTTGTTCACATAAGTTTTTTGTTGTACATATGTATCTAGGTGTGGATAGAAGATCGATGCATGGATACAAGAGGGTAGAAAAAAAAAGATCTTTGCATTGTGTTAGGAGTTCAGATAGTCGCCATGGATGGATATTAGACACAAGGGATTACTCTTGTTTTTGCACTGAGTGCATTGAGGGAAACTCTGATTATGCATGCAACAATCAAGAACTTGGATATGTTGGTAAATGGGATACAGTGTCACTAGTTGTTTCAGAAACATATGATGAAGACGAGGAAGAAAGATTTGAAGACATTCCTTTGATTTGAATTGATTATGACCATATTTCAGGATTGGTTAGAAAATGTACACGCATAAGTTTTCAATAATTTAATTATTATATATATCCAGTTAATGATCTTTAGAGACATTTCTAATTTTTTTAGAATTTTTTTGTGTAAATTTGGTGTATAGGAGATGTTTTTGCAGTCATAGCAGAGCCTAAAAACATTAAAGGTGTTAGCTATTATTTATTGTGTTGCACAGAAGAGAGGAATAAGCTAATAGAACTTGAAACAAGTGATGGAATGTTATTTCCCACAGGTGAGTTTGAATTTAAAATTTTATATAAATTCTATTCACATGTGTACATTACATTATAAACATTAAATATATATTGTACAAACCTTGTGCATGAAAATATTGCACACG
>VDFB02000003.1:251913581-252113355 GCA_007258455.2 Sequoia sempervirens
TCAAGCTCCTCTACCCTTAACCCTTAAACCCTAGGACCCCCTACCCTTTATCTCTCTCTAACTCCCCCCCTCTCTCTCTAAAGTATCTCCCTCCTACCAAGGATTAAATTTGATGGTTGACTTTGCTTGTCAACAAATTTTTTAATGACGGTTATCTATTCAAGGGTGCCCTTAAAACATTATGATATACCTTAGTGTATGCAAAATTATATATAAATCAAACATATATATCATTTTAATTCTATATAAATTTTGACAGTCTATCCAAAATATCTCCTTTTATCTGATACAATCTTCTTAAAATTTTGATTGTATTCTATGGAAAAAATCTCTAAATACGGTCATAAGGCCATCAAATTTAAGCCCTGACGCCTACCCCCACTCCCTCCATATCTTTCTCTCAAGTCATCATTTAAAAAGAATATAATTAATATTAAAAATTAATTTTTAAAATAAGGTGTTCAACCGAACATCTTTAGAATGTTCGGTCGAACCCAATTTAAATCAATTTTCTTATTCTATGTTGAATGGGTTCGGTCGAACCCCTATTCAATCGAACATTATCTTTTTGTTCGACTGAACCCACATTTTTTCACCCTCACCCCTTGAGGCACCAAAATTGCTAAGAATTTTTCACTTCAAAGCTTGATTTGAGAATGAAAATGGAGATCTCAAAAACCCAACTAGTATCAGGTTCCCCTCAAAACGAGCTATCCAACGAATATAATTTTAATATGTTTTGATTATATTATCTATCTATTTTTTGAGTTTTATTAAATATAGGTTTTTCACCGAAAACAAAACTCTCTGTTCTATACAAGTGGAAAAATAGAAGATTATCAAATTTTTTTTAAAATATGAGTGCACCAGATATTGGAGTCCTTGATCCACAAAAAAAAAAAAAGAATTTTGATACTTATAGTAAAAGTTATGCTTTATACAGTCATGTTATGTCTGAATTGTAATTGATTTGACTTTGAAACTTGATTAAAGAAAAAATATTCAATAAAAAACTATCTAATCGAGTGGAAGCACTAGATATTGGAGTTACAAATCTAAATTTGAAAGAATTGGAATTTTTTCTTTCAAGGAAAAATTTTTATGCGTTATATGGTGTGCGCCACTTTTTTAAAATGTTGTTTTTTGAAAAAAACCAATTTTCATGGGAGATGGAAAAAGAAGTGCAATCTGATTCCAAAAAAAATGAAAAAAATATTTTTAGAATCTACAGACAAAATGTGACAAGAATCTAGTTTGCATCATCTTCAAATTCCTCATGGTTTAATCGCTATAGGTGCCCGAATGTGAAGATTTAGTTAAAAAAAAAATCAGTGTCTTGCTTGGCCAAAAATTGTAAACCACTATTGTGGGATCACCCTAATATGATGATAAAATGTTAATTCTATATGGATGATCTCTATGTTTTTGTATTTTCTTATGCAAATATATGTGACTTAATATGATAATGCTATGCATGATGATAATTCCTTTTATTATGTTGCCTAATGTGATTATGCATGTAAGATTTTTTTTGTGTCACAAGACTCTATCAAGTTGTAGACAGAAGGAATGTTAGTGTAGAAGAGATCGAAGTCAGCGTGGAAGAGGAAAGGAAGATGGAGATGGAAAGTTAGGAAAAAAATGACAAGGGACAAACTTTCATGATGTTGCATTTATCATCATCGGGCATCAAGAATGTCGGAAAGGGAACACAAACACCATAGTATGACATAGACAAAGGTGTGCAAGGTGACCATTTGTGAGAGATAAGCAGTCAAAAGACAAAGAATGCCTTGGATCATACTAAGGACCCAATTATCCTAGTCTTTTTGCCAAGAAAAACCACAAACAACAAGCAAAGAAAAGAGATCATGATCCATCATCATCCCTCTAAATCCCTTAATAGGACATACTTGAGGTAACTAGTAACATGACCTAAGACCCATCAAAAATATAAGACAAATCCAGACCAACAAGGTGTTTTCCAAAGAGATAATGTTTTCCAATGATATCGATGAGATTGTTTGAGTTGATTGATTAAGTTGACCAAGAGGACCAAATTGATCGATAGGTTGACAATGATTGATTGATAAGTTTGAAAAAGATTGACCAGTTGAATTGATTGACTGTGCCAATTTCCAAGAAGTACACATCTTGATGAAGGCAAGATTGATTGAAAAGGTTGACAATATTGATTGATTTTGACAAAGATTGATTGATAAGTTTGACAAGGTTGATTGATAATGATAACACCTGGTTTTAGGAAGGACCCATCTTGATTAAGGCAAGATTGATTGACAAGATTGATAAGATTGATTGATTGTTCAACAAAGGTTGATTGATATGACCAAGCAATGTGATGATACCTGATTTTAGGAAAGACATGTCCTATTTATGGTAAGGAGAAAATTTGATAAAGTTGACCAAGTGACAAGTGTTGACAAGGCACCTAACTGTAAGAAAGACACATCCTGCTTAAGGTGAACAACCAGATTGACCAAAGAGAAAGTATAATATCAGGAAGGACACATCCTAATAAAAGACAAGAGATGGGACCAAATGAGAGAAATGACATAATGCCCCATTTCGGTTATAGGATCGATGACTAGATCAACTGATTGGTGATAAAATGATTGACTGATTGATGATAAAAGATTTTGTTGGTTATGTTTGTTTGTTGATTCATGATTTAGTCTAAGTGATGATTGCTTGTGGACCAAGAATATGACTAGATTTGACAAACCCTAAAGGATTGACCTAGGTGGCCTCAGGGGCTCCTGACCTGAATTTGTTTTATTTGACAAAAGATAGAGTCATGATTTTATTTGGACAACCTAAAAGGACTGAACTAATGTCTCAGGGGATGATTTAAGATGAGCCTTGCCCATGTAGCAAATGTGCAGAGACAACGTAGTTCAACCCTATTAACACAAACTGACTCAGACATAGAAACAAACTCTATTTTTGGAGTTTTCAAAGTTTTCTAATGTTTTTGGGATTTTGATGTTTTCTATTTTTTTGGATTTTGGATTTTTTCTTTTTTTCTTTTTTGATTTTTGATGTTATTTGATTTATTTTGGGTTTTGGTGGTTTTATGATATTTTTTTTTGGATTTTGATAGTTTTATGATTTTTTTTTAATTTTGATGGTTTTTAAAGGTTGATGGCATGTGTTATTTTCCCATGAAGACGTAAGTCAAGGAATTTCCCCTAGTCAAGTATGGGACCAATTTATTATGTACAAGGGGAAGCGACAAATGAAAAGGATGATCATGAAGGAAAAGGATGCCAAATGTTGGTAGTTCTCAGGCCATGCAAGGAATGGCGATGCTTTATTATGAGTGAGTGACATGTGCGAATGGATGAGTGGAAGGATGAAAAGAACAGATGGAGTAACATTAGACGAAGGAGCATATATTGACTACACATGGTGTTTGTTTGCTAGGTTTTCGCCATGGTACTTGTCCAAAGCACCACTGAAGTGGTTTTCACTTTTGGAAAAATTATTTCTATTTACTCTTTTTTTGTATTTTTAAATTTTTTTTTTTGTGACCAAGACACCTATTTTCTAGGTTTTCATCAGGGTGACTATTTTTTTTTTTTTTTTGTATTTATAGTCTTCTTTAATATTTTTAGGATAATCTTATTGGATGCCTTAGCTTGGCCATTACCTTGGGAGTAATATGGAGTAGCAAAATTGTGTTGGATATGAAATTTTTCACAAAGTTCACATACATCCTAATTCTTAAAATGGCAACCATTATCTGTAATGATGGACTGTGGGATACCATAGCAGCAAATGATGTAATTTATGATGAACTTGGCTATCTACTTTCCAGTAATGTAAGTCAATGGGATGGATTCAATCCATTTTGTAAAGTACTTTGTAGGAACAAGGATAAAATTATGTCCATTAGCAGAGGTGGGATGGATCTTTCCTAAGAGGTCAAGTCCCTATTGAGAAAATGTCCAGGGTGAAGTAAGCAGCTGTAGTTCTTGAGCTGGCGCATGTATAAGATCTCCATGAATCTAAAGTTGGTGACATTTCATCATAAAGTGATAGGAATCACATTCCATTTGTAGGCCAACAATATCCCATTCTCATGAGATTTATAGCTAAGGTCAAACTAGTAGAGTGAGCTCCACATATACCATGGTGTACCTCTTGTAAGATTGTTTGTGTTTCATTTGAGTTAAGACATCAGAGTAGGGTACTATCTAAGCTATGACGATAAAGGGTATCTCTGATGATGGCATATTTGAATGCTTGTCAGATAAAGACTTTGCATTGGTTGAGGGACAAGTTTGGAGAGATAATTTGGTCATGCAAATAACTGTAGATGTCTTTGTACCAAGGAGATTCAAGACCAACAAGTTCAAACACAAGATCAATTTCAAGGACATTGAACATAGGGATCAACATTTTCTCTACCAAGAACTCATATTGTGATGCATTGTTGCAAATTTCCAAGAGAGATCATATTGTAGCCATTACATCTATTGCTTTGTTTTGGATTCTTAATATCTGCTCAAATGTAATTTTATCAAAGTATAGACCGAAGCTTTCCACCATGCACTTATAGGGCATCAGTTTCTCATCCTTGGTGTCATAATCATCATTAACTTGCTTAATCACTAATTGAGAGTCACCATAGACTTGAAAGTCCTTAATTTTTCATTTTATTGCCATTCAGAGTCCTTTCACTAATGCTTTGTACTCATCCATGTTGTTTGTGCATGGAAATGATATTTAAAATGACTTGGGAATGGCATCTCCTTGAGTTGTGATGAATAGAATTCTAGCTCCTGAACTATGTGTAAGATCCATCAAGATACAACTTCCAAGTTGCTAGTGTCTCTATGACAAAGATTGATTCATCTAGGAAACCAATTATCAAAGGATGGTCTTCCTTTATTAGTGCATCTGCAAGTTAATCAACTATCACTTGTTCTTTTATTGCTTTTCAATCAATGTACTCAATTTCATACTCACTTAGGATCATAACGCACTTAGCCAGTCTTCTTGCTCGAGCTACTTTGCTGAGAAGGTATTTCTAAGTATCAATTTTAGCAATTAGTTTTGTCTTGTGATTTAGCATGTAGTGTCTTAATTTCTATGCTCATTCAATGGGACTATAGTTCAATTCATATCCGACTAAGGTGTGACTGATATAATGAATTGCTTGTTATTTTCCACCATTGTCATTTTGTGCTAACAATGCCCCCAATGTTGATGTAGTTGCGGTCATATATAATATTAGATGTCTTCCATCAATCAGAAACATAAGAACTAGTGGAGTCAATAGATACTATTTGATCTGATTAAATGCTTCTTGACATTTCTCTATCGAATTAAAGGGAATTCCTTTCCATAACAGATGTTGAAATGGATGGATATTTTATGCTAGCTGAGTAATGAACTCGTGGATTGATTGTAGTCTTCCATAGGGGTATGTTTGAAATTTTTTGTGATGAGGGCATGCCAAATACAAATGGGTTTTCAGTTTCTTCTTCTACAATAGTTGATACGTCAAAGCCTTGAGGTAATTTGGCACCCCTTTTAGCTAGTGTGTAGAGGAATCTATTAGGGTCAGCACCAATGAGTTCATTAACTATGCTTAAAATTTTTGGGTCTTGATAAGCTTCTTCAATTTCTTTAGGAGTCAATTGTTTGTTGAATTCTTCTAGGCTTAGGTTTTCCCATGTGTTGGTTTGATCTCCTTGTGGTGTGTTTCTTAAAGGTGTATAATGATTTGAATCTATTCCAATGGTAGTGTCATAAAAAATCCATGTCCTTTCTTTTGGCTTGTGACCTTATTTCAACCATGTGAGACTTTTGCAAGTTGAAGGATAATGCAAGATGGTGATGAAACTAAACTATGTTTTGGATTTTTCTTGGATTTTGACTATGAAGATGCAAGGTGATTATGCAAGGATGATAATGACCAAAGGATGGATCTAATGAATGTTAAAGAATGCTAAAGGTTGATTGATGGTCAAGGATGATGCTGCTAAATTAATGTTCATAGTGGTGTAGGGGCACCCAAGTTGTCATACCTCTAAGAGGGGTCAAATGTTGATGCTTTGTTTTGTTTGATTCAATAACATGTAATAAGGTCTTAGATAACCATTTCATGTCTATTTGGTTTGGTCTTGAGTCATTAGATGTGATTTAGGGGATAGGTGCAAAATGTTGTCATGTTGCATAAATGTTGTCAATGCAACTTTTGCAATTTTGTGGCATAACATGGTCTAATGATGTTTTGTTCAGTTTTAATTTGAAAATTGGCTATGAACCATTTGGGGATGGTTGGAGAAGGTATATAATTCCTTATTTTTTTGAATTCAAGGTTGGAATGCTGAAGTTAGAAGTTTGAATCAATAAAAAACTCTATTTTCTACATTTTGGAACACAATTTTGCTACTATAGTTGGTTGTATGGTTCTGTATGGCCTTCTCATGGCTTGAAACTAATTGGGATTGTACAGTAGTGAACCCACTTTCCATTTAATTTTTTTTTGTTCATTTTCATTAAGATTTATTCAAGTTAGAGGTATTTTAATTTGGACTGGTTGAAACCCTAGTTAGGGTTGCCAGTGATTGAAAAAATGTAATAAGTTCCATTCCACTTGGTTAAAACTCTTGAAACTTGGTGGAATGGAAGAGGTAGGCATGTTATTGGTTTTCACAAACTTGCAAATGTAAGGGGAGGTGTTTGGCACATGCAAGATCACTACCCTAGTATAATATCACCTTGTATTAAGCTTAGGAATTGTTGAAAATATTTTGGGAGATTGTTTTGATTGATGGGAATTGATTGTACATACCCTGCATGACATGTTTGAGGCACTATTGTGGAGATTTAAATCTTGGAGTTCAAGAACATTATTACTACCTAGCCTATTCTAGCAATTAGGCCTAATTGGAACAAGAACAATTAATTTTAAAAAAATTTCATACAAAGTAACCTACCTTGGTTCTGAGATATGTTGAATAAAGTCCAAATGGGTATCTATAACTATGTTTACATTTGTGATACCATTTCTACCATGAAAGTTATGCTAGGAAAACCATTTTTAGAAGGCTACTAGAAAATTGAAGGAATTTGAGAAAAAACTCACCTTAGGATGTTTATGAGATTGAAATCTTGATTGATTGAAGTTTTTTAGGAGTTTTCCAGCCCTACTCTACATAAAATTGGTATCATAGCATATGTTTGATCTGAAGAAGAAAATTGAGTTGAAGAAAGAAAAAAATGCCTCCAAAAGGGAATACCATTGCCAGAGAAGTGAATGAGTTGAAGGAAAATCATGCTAGAGAGATGAGAGAGTTCAAGGAGAGGTTTTCTGTCCTAGAAACAAGTCAAAAAAGAGGAGTGGTCACAGGAGACTTGAGTAACCAAGAAGAAAGGGAAGAGGAAATTTCCCAAGGGTTTGAAGAAGAGATGGACCTTGATGACTTGAGGATGACAAAGCTCTTGAAAGAAGTTAAGAAATGGTCATAAGATCAAGATGGATTTACACATTTATGGAGGAAAGATGGATAATGAGGAACTCCTAGATTTGATAGGAGCATTGGATAACTACTTTGACTATGAAGATGTGCCAGAAGATCAAAGGGTGAAGTTTTCCAAGACAAAGTTGAAGGACCATGCCTTGCTTTGGTGGGATTATGTACAAAGTTAAAGGAGAAAGAAGGGGAAGTCTAAAATCACTTCTTGGGATAGAATGGTGGCTAAAATCAAGGGAAAATTCCTTCCCGATGACTACACTATTCAGTTGTTCAAGAGGTTTCAAAATCTCAAGCAAAAGGAGATGAATGTGCAAACCTATACAAAGGAGTTCTACAAGTTGAGCATAAGGGTAGGCGATGTAGAAGATGATGAAGATCTAGTGGAAAGATACATTAATGGTTTGCGATACAATCTTCAAGATGAGTTGAGCCTCACCACTCCAAGAATGGTGGAAGAGTGTTAGCAATTGGTCATCAAGGTTGGAGATAAGTTGAGGAGAAGGAAGAAAAATCAAAGTAGGGATAGAGGAAGGAGTTCTAGAGGAAGAGGTACATTTTCTGATTTAGGACAATCATATGAGAGACAAGGAGAGGAAAGTAATACCCAAGAACAAGTTGCAAATTCAAGAGGTGGCTTTAGGGGAAGAAGATTAGATTCTAGGGGTAGATTTGGAGGCCAAAGAGGAGGTTCAAGTGGCTTTATAGGGAAATGTTATAAATGCAACAAATTTGTAGGCCACCAAGCATGGAAATGTATTGAGGAGCAACCATCTACTTCTATTAGAAGAGAAATAAGAAATCAGATTGCACATGGTGGAGATGATGCTAAAAGTGTCCATTCTTCACCACATGTTGAAGAGCCAGAGATTGGAGAGTTTTTGCTAATGAGAAGGGCTCTAATGAAATGGCCAATGGAGAAGGAACCACCATGAAGGAAGTCTCTTTTCAGAACTACATGTAAAATCCAAGGTAAGTGTTGCAAAGTAGTGATTGATTCTGGTAGTACAGACAATTTAGTTTCTCTTTAAATGGTTGAAAAATTGAAATTGCAAAGGATTCCTCATGCTACTCCTTACAAGGTTTCTTGGCTTAACAAAGGGAAACAAGTAGTTGTAAATGAAAAAAGTTGGGTTGATTTTCATATAGAAGGATACAAGGATAGGGTTTTGTGTGATATAATACCAATGGATGTTTTCCATTTTCTCTTGGGGAGACCTTGGAAATATGATAGGAATGTCAAGCATGATGGTAGGAAAAATATATATGTCATAGAGAAAGAGGGAGTTTCCTACACCCTTACACCATTGAAAGAGGAAGGCCATGAACTAGAAATGGGTTCTAGTGCTATGTTGGTGAGTGAAAAGGAGTATGTGCAAGCCATAGAAAAGGAGGAAAAGGGATTTACAAATATACATATACCTAGGACTGTTATGACAACTAAGATTGATCAATTGCCATTAGAGGTTAAAGACTTGTTGCAAGAGCATGTTAATTTGATAATAAATGACACTCCAAGGAAAGATACTAGTCCTCATGCAAGGTTTCTAGGATGAGAAGACAAACCCTTCAATGTGATTGTAGACATTCAACATTGGCAGATGAGATATGAGGATGTAGCCCAATGTATATTTGAATTTCTTAGGTAGTTTGAGGAAGGTAACCCTATACAAGATAAAGTTGAGAGGTTTAATTTCAAGAAAGAGGTTCCATTTTCTATTTTACAAACTAAAATGAACAAAGAAAAGGAAAGGTTTATTGATTATGCAGACCTCAAGGAGAGAGCAACATTAGATATTATAGGTTCGGGTGATAAGAATTGTGTTGTTGATTTTCTGTACAAGCCCCTTCCAAACCTAAGAATTGACGACATTGAAAAGGCAAGTAGAACTCAATCTTTTCTCTTTCCAATTGAAGGTAAAGGATATACACTTTCATTGCAAGCATTTCACAAGGGAATATTGGAGGTTAGATATGATTTTCTTCTTGTAGTAGAGGGCAGTGACACTGATCAAGGAACCATGTTTGGTGTCCTACTAGTTAGAGATAAAGAAATAAGACACAATGCTCTTGTTAAAATTGCAAACTTGATGGGTAAGCCTAAGGTGAAAATGAAGCAAGCTATGCAAGTGGAGAAAGGTGATATGGCATTGTATGCAATCTATCAAGAAGAAATGAAGCAACTATAGATGGGAGATAACAGATGCACGCAAGGGGCAGATTTGAATACAAGAGCACTTGATTTCAAGTCTATAGGTTTAGTTTTTCAATTGTACTCTTTATAAGTGATTTATTTTTTAGGTCATGCTATAGGTTCTCAGGTATTTGCAGATGATGAGTGGGTCCAAGACTTCCCACCAAGGTTGGAGTGCATCTTAGACACTAAGGACCTCAAAACCCTAAGGAAAAAAGCCTATTTTTCAGTATTTGACTGAATGGAAGGGTCTTCCTTATGAAGAGTATACTTGGATGATTGAGGATCATGTAATCATGCAAAGATACATTGTTGTCGATCTATACTCAAGTTGAACTTGAGTTTTCTTTGTCCAGGGAGTATGGTGCAAGGGCACCCAGGTTGTCATACCTCCAAGAGGGGTCAAATGTTGATACTTTATTTTGTTTGATTCAATAACATGTAATAAGGTCTTGGATGACCATTTCATGTCTATTTGGGTCAGTCTTGAGTCATTATAGGTGATTTAGGGGACAAAATGTTGTCATGTTGCATAAATGTTGTCAATGCAACTTTTGCAATTTTGTGGCATAACAGGGTCTAATGATGTTTGTTGAGTTTTAATTTGAAAATTGGTTATGAAAAATTTGAGGATGGCTGGAGAAGGTATATAATTCCTTGTGTGGTCAAAGGAAAAGTTGGAATGTTGAAGTTTGAAGTTTGAATCAATAAAAAATTTTGTTTTCTACATTTTGGAATGCAATTTTGCTGTTACAATTGGTTGTATGGTTTTGTACAACCTTCTCATGTCTTGAAACTGATTGGGATTGTTAGAGCAGTGAACCCTCTTTCCATTGCATTTATTTTTGTTCATTTTCATTAGGATTTGTTCAAGTTAGAGGCATTTTAATCTGGATTGGTTGAAACCCTGGTTAGGGTTGCTAGTGATTGAAAAAATGTAATAAGTTCCATTCCACCTAGTGAGAACTCTTGAAACTTGGTGGAATGTAAGAGGTAGGAATTTTATTAGTTTTTAAAAACTTGTAGATGCAGGGGAAGGTGTTTGGATCGTGTAAGATCGCTACCCTAGTATAATATCACCACGTATTAGGCTTAGGAACCCTATAGGCTTAGGGTTTGTTGAAAAGATTTTGGGAGATTATTTTGATTGACGGGAATTGCTTGTATAGACCCTGCATGACATGTTTGAGGCATTGGTGTGGAGATTTAAACCATGGAGTTCAAGAACATTATTGCTACCTAACCTATTCTAGCAATTAGGCCTAATTGGAACAAGGAAAATCAATTTTTGAAGGTTTCCATACAAATTAACCTACCTTGGTTCTAAGATATGTTGAATAAAGTCCAAATGGGTATCTAGAAATATATTTACATTTGTGATACCATTCCTACTCTATAAGTTATGCTAGGAAATCCAATTTTGGAAGGATATTAGAAAATTGAAGGCATTTGAGGAAAAACCCACCTTAGGATGCTTATGAGATTGAAAGCTTGATTGATTGAAGTTGTTTAGGAGTTGTCCACCCTTGCTCTACATCACATAGTGCAACTAAGGTTAAGATGATCAACATAAGGATGCTAATAATTGATTGATTGATTGGGTTTACAACAAGATAAGGATCAAGACCAAAGGATGTGATTAGATAATTTGACAAGATTGATTGACTTGATTGGTATGGATTAAGGATTGACTTGCATTTGGATTATTGCTTGGATTGATTTGATTAAGTTGATTGGATGAAATGGTTTTGATGAAGATGATTGATTTGGTTGAATGGTTGGATGATTGGATTGAGGTGAGGGATTGAATTGATGAAATTTGAAGAAGTAATTAGATGGATTGATTTTATTGCTTGGATTTTTTTTGGCTATTTGATTTTTTTTTGTATTTTTGGGGATATTTTGATTCTTTTGTATTTTTAGAATATTTGATTTTTTTGGATTTTTGAAATATTTTGATTTTTTTTTTGAAATGTTTTGATTTATTTTGGATTTTTTTGGGGATATTTTGATTTTTTTTTTTTGAAATGTTTTTATTTTTTTTAGGATATTGAAACGTTTTAAGGTGTCAAAGGATGAAAATTTGAATATCCTTTGTGCTAGATATCAATAATTAGGATTTTTCATGACAAAGCTTATGACAATAGGATAATGATAGACTTGTTTGGAAGGATGAGGTGTATCAAAAGATGTCCAAAGCATGTTTCAACATTTTGCCCCTATATCTTCATCAAGATCAAAAGGAGAAGGGTGGATAAGTGAACTTAATATGATAGGTATGTGTGATGGTTGAATATGGTAGGTAGGATGAAAATGATATGATAAGAAGTGATAGGTTGGATAGATAAGACATTGCCCCCAAGTGTAAGTGACATAAAGGTCAACCTACACATGATGCATGTTTGCCAAGTTTTCATCATGGTACTTATCCAGGGCACTCGTTTACTAGGTTTTCACCATTGGATGAAGGGATTTCTCTTTACTTTTTTTTTTATTTCATTTTTAATTTTTTTAATTTTTTTTTAATTTTTTTAATTTTTGGATAGGAGAAGGGGAATATGGATAGGAGGGACTCAAGTGTCTAGTTCCATGAAAGGTGATAGTCCCACCAAATGGATGTCATTGCATGGACCATGCCAAGTGCTCATAGATGTTGGTAAGGAATGGCATGAGTGTGAGATGGATTAGGTAGATGATGGATTATGAAAGGCTTATGCAAGAATGAATGGATAATAGTGGATTATGATGTGGATTGTATAGGAATTATATGGTACTTATGCAAAAGATGAATGAGGAGGCTTATCCAAAATCATGGACCATAAGAAGATGGTGGGGGAGATATGTAGGATAATGAGTGAAAGATGAGGAGATGGAGGTATGTGGAATTGTTGTGAAATGGAAGGGAACCATGACCAATGGTTGCACACACTGTGATAAACGTTGAAGCTTTTTATGTGGATGGGGTGTAGGAAGCAATGAAGATGTTTTCTTAGGAGGTGGTGGATGTAGTGCTTTTGGTACCCACATAGACTTAGTATTTTTATGAATTTTATTTTGCTTGTGGGATGGAATATGAGATTCTTGAATAGAGGGGGAATGTGGGGTGGAATTGGATGGTTGGGATTTTGAGATAAGGATGCCTCATTTGACTTGCTTTCCTTTTTCTTAGGGACCCAAACCAATTTAGTTTTGGCCTTTACTTTTGGAGGTATGGCTTTATATAACTTTTCTGATGTATTTTTCTTTTAATTTTTGTATTGATGTCCTAAGGCATGAGGACCCTTAGGATTTTTTACTTTATAGGTAGAGGAATTGAAATTCTTGCTTTTGAATCCCATGGGTATGGTGGAATGGGTGGAAGCTTCATGTTTATATAATGTGTGCATTTGTTGGTCATGATTAGGAATGTTAGGGTATTTATGGATAAATGGATAAGAGGATTGGATGGTAGGGATATTAGGTGTTGGAAGTAATGATGGTAAAGTGAATGGAGGGATATTAGGAGTTGGAAGTAATGGTGAAAAAGTGGATGGTGGAAGGTGTATGGTCACATGCTTTTGACATTTGTAGGATGATGGTGGTGGAATTGCAACATATGTTTTGGGTGTATGAGAGGGCTTATGATGAAAGGAGGTGGAGTTATGATGGATGGAGGAAATACCAACATATTTAGGTTGTTGTCCTTGGGGTGTATGTCCAAGGCCAGAAGAGTGTGGAGGGACTTTGACATGTATAGGCTCCAAAATATCTTGTTCATGAAGGCCTAACCTTTACCTTGGTGGTTCATGTTTTGGAGTATGCAATGGACAATGGGACTAGGTGTAGGTGAAACACTAGACATGAGTTCCTTATTGGATGGAGAAAATGAAGCAAGGGAAGATAATGGTTGTTGTTGTTCTAAGGAGGAACATTCATGAATGAGGGTGGAAATACCAATAGGATATGATGGAGGACTTGAAATGGGGTTGATAGTGGGTGTTGGAGGATCATTAGGATCTTGATTAGCATTGTTTTCACTTAGATCCAAGGTATTTGTTTGTTTTTTTATGTGTGCTTGGGAGGAACTTATCTCATCATGGGAAGTGGATGTTTGTGCATCATGGATAGGACTAGGTAGGGGGTGGATAGGAGTAATGGAGGTTTCTTGTTCATGAATAGGTGAAGTGATAGGCTCTTGACCATGGAATGCATAAAGTTGGCTAAGAGGATCATCATGGCCTTCTTGATCATAGGTAAGATCATAGAGGGGAGCTTGATCATAAATAGGACCAAGTATGTTATGAGTGGGATCATTAGATGGGCCTAGATCTTCATTAGAATAAGAGGTTAATTTTTCCTCACACTTAGGATAATGCTCTTGACATAACTCTTGGCTTGTTTGAATGGAAGTGGAAAGGGATGAATCTTGAATGGACTCAACATGTTCTAGATGGTCAACAACATGGAGACGTGATGGATGGTTACTTGGACTTAATGGGGAAGACTCTTGAATAGGCTCAAGGGGGAGACTTCATGATGGGGTTGTAAGAATGGGCATGGTGTTTAAAGACTCTTTGGTAGGTTCAAAAATATGAGTTGGATGACATGGCGACAATTGATTCCTTGCTTGTAGCCCTTGGGTCACATCCTTTGGAGGTGTAGGGGTGGAAGGTGTTGGCTTAGGATTTTGATTTTGATTGGATGATGGTATGATAAAGTTATAGGGTGCATGTGCTAGATTGGTATTCCCCTTGTCAGTGGTTGCATTAGAACATGATGAAGTTTGACCATGTTGCAAGGTAGAACTTAAAGTCACATGTGTTTGTTGTGATGTGGCTTGATATGTTGACGTGGCATTGACATACGAAGAAGTGGATGGATTAGATTGGTATGAGGTAGAAGGGGATGGAACATAAGGTTGAGGTGGAATTAGTTGATAATAAATGGATAGGGTATGATGTTCTATTTTTTGGATTTGACAAGTGGTAATGAAATGATTGGATTTAGCTAGGAGGTGTTGGATTTGAGGTGATTTAATTTGTTGAAAATTTTGGAAGAGGGTTTGAAGGCCTTGTATGGTTTGGTGGTCTAGGGGTTGGGGTATTTGGTGAAGTGTTTGAAGGAGTTTTTGAAGTTAGGATGCTAGGTCTTCTAATGTTGGCATGATGTCACACATGTGTGTAAGTTCTTGCATATCGGGTTGTTCCTCAAAGTATGCAACATAGTTCATGAAATCATTAGAGGCAATAGGAGAAGCCCCTCAAAGTATGATTTTAGGTTTTTGTTTTGTTTCATTATTTTCATTAGGGAGAGGGCCTCCTTGAATTATGATCTTGGGCTTAGGTTTTGTCTCATGATTTGGCCTAGAGGGATAGCCCCCTTGGATTATGACCTTGGGCTTATGATTAGGATTGGGCTTGTTTATGATTAGGACAATTTTGACAAGTGGTGACTAGGACTAGGTTGGTGATGGTGATGATGTGGAATGATTAGATTGGATGACTTGGATTGATTAGGATTAAATGGATAGGATATGACTAAGAAGAGTGATTAGGATGAAAGTGATTGGATGTGAATGTGTTGGAAGAATGTGTAGAGTGACTTGTCTTTATGTGTTTGGTGTTTAGCTTGATTTGGAAATGTTTAAATGAATGATAACACATGTACAAACATAAATCACTCACGCAAGACACATAAGAAAGTTTGAATTTTAAAATTTGAAGAATGTAATGATGACTATTAAACAAGCACACATGGAAGACACATCAACAAGCCCTATGACTAGTCAAGTGGGGTATGGCCAATTAAGTCTCAAGATAGTCTACACAAGGATGACTAAGGAATGATTTGAAAGAAAAATCCTGTCACACAGCCAGGAGAAAGGGGTAACCCACCCTTCACCTTCACTTCCCAAAGGTATAAAGTTCTTTGGGGCTTAGCCAAGAGTGACAAGATTTTAAATCTGAAACAAGTGTGTCTTTTGATTCACACTTCAATTGAGGTCATCTCCAGGGGTGATGAAATCCCATAGCATGCCTCCTATGAAGGGTTTGACAAAAGCAAACCAAGTGAGGTGTTTGTGATCACACACACATTTGATTCACACTAATAGTTGTTAATTGACCTTATAAATGAAATGTGTGTATGTAAACAATGGAAGAACTTGTTCTTTTTAACCCAAAACCAAATGTTTAGGAAGACAATGGTTAATTTTAGATCCAATTTTTGATATGTGATTGAAGAAAATATTCATTTTAAGAGCTAAAATCCAAATGTGTGACAAATAAGATTAAGAGATGAAAGATTAAACGAGTGCACCCAAAATTTTTCGCTTTCCAATTTGCTATCTATGACTGATATTGCTACTACTATAGCTCCTTATGATCACCTAGGGTTTTGTCCAAAAAAATGGTAGATTTGCAACAAAAGTCAATAAAACCTACAAAAAACAAGCTAGATCAAAGGATTCGTGTCGGGTTCACCAAATGTAGATAGGGAAAAATAAGAATATTTGATATTTAGAATAAAGAACTAACTAAACCCTATCAAGCACCATGAAGCACAAATTAGAATGAAAATGCAAATAAACAAAAGATATGCAAACCAATTCTCAAACTAGACTTGATTGACCTCCATGGCTCTTCTCCACCTACATAAGAATGCAAGATTTTGAAGGTTGATTATTGAAGGAATGTTGATTGCTCACTATTGCAGCATAACGAATTGATGATGATGACAAATGGAGAATGATAGAAAAAAATGAAAGATTGAGGAATGATTTTGACAGAATGAGGATGCTAGAAGAATATCCGATGCAAATGGCCTATGAAAGGTTAGATTTATAGAGCCTTGATGTGGACAGAGATAAGATTCGATAAGATTCGATAAGGATTTGATTTTTGTTTTATTTGATCAAGGAGGAAATAAAACAAGATAAGATGTGAAAAGATAGAAAGATTTTGATTCTCTTTTAAAGGAAATAAATCTTAAAAAAGATGAGAAGGATAATTGATGAATTATCTAATTAAATAAATTAATTAGATACACATGAGTTTCAATTTTGGAAAGAAAGCGAAAAAGATCTTTTTAAAGATTTTATTAATTAAATAAATATTTGATTTATTTAATTAATGTTGAATTTATGATTTCATCAATTAAAAAATATAAATTATTTAATTAACATTAGAAGAATTAATGGAAATGATTTAATTAATTAAATAATATAAATTATTTAATTAACATTAGAGGAATGGATGAAAATGATTTAATTAATTAAATAATATAAATTATTTAATTAACATTAGAGGAATGGATGGATTATGCATAGGAAGGGAATAAATGAAATTAGTCAAATAAATAAGATTTATTTAACTAATTAGATGATGACATGGGTACCTAGGGAAAAACATACTACAAGATGTCTAAATGATGTAATGTCGGGACAAGGTATTGTAAGAGGACATTTTTAGGTGTCTACAAAAAAGTATGCTATGTTTTTGTATTTTTGGGGTATAACGATGCAAGGATAATGAGACTAAAGGATGACAAAGGATATGAAACATTGAATAATTGATAATGATATGATGCTAAGGTTAAGGTGAAAATGAACTATTTTTTTTGTATTTTTGGGATAAGGATGTAAAATGTAATCTAGTTTAAACACCAAGGATTGGAAAGATGGTGATAAAAGCTATGATCAAAGGGATGTAATATGAGTCTAAATGAGGTCAAGTTACTGCAATGGTACCCTTATGATAATCAAAGAGGATAATGACAATCAAGCTATTGTGAACCCAAGGTAACAATCCCAAGTGTCATTGACCTTTATGATAATCAAGAGGATAATGTTGACAAGGTTGAGTCAAGGCTAGGACACAAGCTTAAGACTCAAATTTGATAAAGGTGATAAAGGTTGATAATATGAGGGATTAAGGTCAATGACAAATATAATATGCAACCAAGGATTTTCCAAAAGCTTAATGGTTTACCAAAGTCTGAAATTTTAAAAGGGAGATGCAACCTAAGGTTTAATATTGATTATGCAAGGTAAGGATGCAACCTAAAATATGAGGTAACCCTAAATGGCAATGTTGAAAATGATTGGTAAAGGCTTGCAAGTCTCTGGCTTAACAGGAAGGGTCATTGTGAAAATGGTTTCATTGAATTTTGAAAAAGGATTTTGGAAGTTTCTATTTGTCAGACGATAGCGGCTCTATTTTCTACAATGCAGTCCAGTATGATAGTTGCAGCTTTTTTTTCTACAAATGCATTTTAGGAAGATAGATGTTGTTTTCTAGTTATCAGATGTGACTCAAAATATTAGTTGTGGGTCTTCTTTTTGGAAGTGCGGTTCAAAATGTCAATTGTGGTTTTCCAATAATCAAATGAAGTTTAAAGTATTTGTTGTGGCCCTATTTTTGATAGTTCAATTCATAAAATGTTGTTTTTGACAATTTGATGGTTTCTAATATGGTTTTGAATGAATTTTGACTATTTTTTGATAAAATATAATTGGTAAACATAAAATATAGCATCAAGCACTTGTTTTTGGTCTAGTTTTGGATGTGAAAATGTTTGAAAAATAAAACACACATAGAAAACAATGCACAAGCCCTATGGTTGGCAAGGAAACCACAAGTTGATATCCCCATTTGGATTTCTCTAGCCACTTGAACAAGGTGGAAAATTAGAGACTTGGTGGCACTCTCTCCCCTCCATGAAACTCACATCTTAGGCTCACCAAGTCTCATTCCCCCAAGGAGGAATTCCTATCTCTACACATGCTCAGTGAAGATGTGGGGCACCTTTAAAGGTCCGACATTCTATGATCAATGAGCATATAAAAGGGTTTTTGGCAACTAACAAAAATTATATCTTAGTAAGGGAATCCATTGAGAGGTGACCATACATGCGACAAGATTAGCTCAAGACTATGGAGATTCAAGAGGCCTTCCAATCCTTTGCACATAAAGGAATTTCATGTAGCTTATGGGGCTACTGAGGGTGGCACTTTTCAGTATGACACATCTGCACCCATTGCTAATTGACTTTCGTCAAGAAGCACATTTATTTATAGTGGCTTGGAAGAGCTTAGCCTTAGCTTTGTCACCACTTGGGTTGTTCCCACCTTTCAAAGCAGGGTGGCAAGCCCTCTAATAAAAGGTAAACAACAATGAGGAAGTACAATTATTTTTTGATCATCCCAAATCACACGGAGTGCAAGGAGAGAGCATATGTTCATGCCTTTGCCTCACACTCACATGGGGTTCATTTTAAGCACCAAATCCAAATATGTGGTGTGATTATACAAATTCCAAAGAGGTGCTTTTGGTCACTCAAAATCACTAGATGGTGTGAGAGGAGAGCATACAAACTTTCTAAGATAGTTGCAAATCACCAAACGCGAAAGACAATTGTTGATTTTAATCTGTGCTTATTATTTGAAGATAGTTGTAAATTTTAAACCAATGATGTTTTATGCATGTTAGTTTTAAAACCCATTAGTAAAATATGCAAATTGTTGTTCTTTTTAATCCTTATGAGTGAAAAATGTAGATTATTTTTATCCTTATGATCCTAATGCAAGTTGTGGAAAACAAACAAAAGAGAAATTATTTAAAACTAAAATAAAATACCTCAATTTTTTTGTTGTTTCAAAAGAAATAGTTTTTGGGAGCTCCGATCCAAAGCCACACATTAAAATAGAGAATTAGAAACCAAAAACCCTACTCTACTTGAAAAACCCAAAAGAAAAGTTGAAAGCAAACTGAAAACTAAAAGTTTATACCAAGCAGATGATTGCATCATTCTTTTCAACAAATGCATCGTTGTGTTGTGTTACACTAGAATGATTGCATCATGATTTTGAATTCAAATTTCTAGCCCACTATTGCCTTCCACAAATGTGTGGTTATTTTTAGGAAATGCATCATTTCCTATCAAATGCATTGCCGTGTCAAGCAAATGCATCATTCCATACTAGAAATCTGCAAAACAAAAAGAAATCTGTACAAAATCTTGCAAGACTTTTCCTTCACTTCGGGTTCACCAATGTATGCTAGGGGAAAACACGCTAGCCTAGATTATAGTGACATCCAAACACTTCTAAGCTATAAACCTCATCTAAAACAAGGGAATACAATAAAAAATGGAGAATAAACTAAAAGTATTCAAATAAAACACTCCCCATTGAAGTTGCTTCACTTCTCTTGTCTCTCCTATTTCTCCTTTTGCAAAATTTTCCCTCAGATTTGAAGTAGAAATTGTGCAATAACCTGAAAATAGTAAGTAGAAAGTTGGAGATAAAATGGTTGTTAAGGAAAAAATGGAGGAGGAAGGCTACTTTTATAGATAGCCATTTGAATGGATGGTTAGGATTGAGCTTCTAGAAAGATTCCAAGATGAACGGTGGAGGATTGATGCATAAAGTATATTCTATTCTTTGGAGGGTTATGACGACAATGACTATGATGAAGACGACTATGACATAGATGGCTATGACAAATATTAATGAGCAAGTGGGAGGAAATGGATGAATTAAAAATTGAAAAATAATTAATTCATGAGAAAGGAATATTTGATGAAGTGGAAAATAAATAATTAACTCAAATTATTTATTTGAGAAAAAGAGGAAATGGACAAGTGGAATTTCAATTGAAATAATTTGTGTAATTACTTTAATTAAATGAGAGGAAATATGAAAAGAGGCATTAAATAATTGAAATGATCTAATTATTTAATACAAGAGACACATGGAGGATTGTTAAATAATTTTGACTATCATTTAATAAATGGAAGAATTAAAAGAGGGAGTGAATAGTTAAATAATTAACAATAATTATTTAACCATAGATGAAAGGTGATAAGAAAAATAATTAAATAAATAATAATTTATTTAATTATTGAAGAAAAGGGGAATATTAGCAATGCAATTAATTTATTTAATTGATCAAGTTATAATAAAGATTAGAAAGTGAATTAATTAAATAATAGAGAAATACGATCAAGAATAATCAAATAATTATAATTATTCGATTATCGAAGGATGATGACCAAGAAAAATGATGCTCACAGACTTGGATATTTTTCAGTGTCTACATTTTCCCCCTCTTTGGCATAATGCATTTCATCATGTTGTGTCAAAGAAATTCAATCAAAGGATGCCCTAGTGAATTAAGGGTACAAGTATGCCCCCTCGAGAAAATTTTACAAATTTTCAAAAGGTTTCAATTTTTTTGGAAAATTGTCTCGATAGCACAAGTTGGTAGCCAAGAATCCAATGGTGAAGACGAAAATGATATTTGATGTTGATAAAGGGGTTTTGGCATAATTTAGTTCATCACATTGTGTTAAAGAAATTCAGTCAAAGGATGCCCTAGTGAAGTCAGGGTATAGGTATGCCCCCTCAGGAAAATTTTACAAATTTTCAAAAGGTTTCAAAAAATTTGGAAAATTGTCCCAATAAGACAAGTTGATGGCCAAGAATCCAATGGTGAAGACGAAAATGATTTTTGATGTCACTAAATGGGCCAAATTTAGGTTCGAAGTTAACAGATAATGTGCCCAATAGACAAGTTAGGTTAAAACCCTAAATTTGGACCTATAAATAGAAATTTGAGTTTGAAAAAGGGTCATTTGTGCATACCTAATTTAGAAATTTTTAGAGCTCAAAGTGATTTTCTAGTGAAGATGTCACGTATTCTAGAGACCTCTCATTACGCATACTGCATCCAGAGATACCGTTGACCTGAGGGAGCGCTCACCCCAGTATTTTCTACTGGCCTGCTTTGTAAATTTTTTCATTTTTGCACATTTAGATAGGGATAAATCGTAGCAGGAAATTGTGTTGCAAAATTTTGTGATGCAATTGCATGCACATTTGGCACAGATGATAAGCAGTTTTCCACAATTGTCTTGTCACAATGCAATTGTAGTAGGGTTAGAGTAGGAGTGTTTGTGTGGAGATGCACAAAATGATGCGACACAAGTGACTTTCTGAGCTACATATGCGGATGGGAGTGACACAAATGACTGGCTATGACACATGTGTGGTATGGAGTGACACATGTGAATGGTGAGTGACGCAATTGTAGGTGCGAGCTGGTTAAAAATGGGAATGACCCATTTGAAAAAACTATGGTGCAATTTCTTGGTTAAAAATTTTCCTCAAATTATGAAATTTTAATTTGAACAACTTAGGTCCGATAGGTCAATTGAAGTTCTTCGATTGACATGATGGTTTTCAGGATGATTTCAAGAGTGTCTACCTCCTATTTATACATGGGAGTTGAGATTAGATGTTTTTTGACTACGAGACTAGTTGGGTGAGGAGGAGAGATAGGCATTACTAGACCTAGGGTTGTTTTATATGACCTATATGCCCGTGATTATGGAAAACAAGGGGATGGGGATAGCATTGGTAGAGCAGTGGCACTCTAAGATGAGAAACCTCCATTTTCTAATAGGGGAGGAAATGATCACCCTAGAGGATGTGTACATGATATTGTGGTTATCGACTCATGATGAGTGGGTACACTATGAGCTCGCTCAAGGACTGCAGGCATTGTATGAGTACTATTAGTGTGATGATGATGTAGAGCTCAGTATCCAAGGGTATGAGATCAAATGGGAGACCCTAACAGAGACATATGAAATATGATTGTGTTTGATGCACATTAATAGCAGGAGTGATGATCCCCAATCATAGGGGTCATGGTTTCCTAGTAGGTTGGGGGGAGATTCTTGGATCAATGGTTTATTTTGGGATAGTGTACACATGGGGGCCATGTTTATTAGCCATGCTCTATTTCTAGTTGCATGAAATCACTTACAGGGGAGGACAAAGTTTGAGCTTTGAGGCTACTTTATTGACAGTATGGGTTTGGGAGCACATAGTAGTGTTCTGACATCCAGTGGTTTGATAGTTAGCAACAGGTTCTCCATATTATTATATGTACCAGTGGGCCCTGAAATAGACACATGTGGTGGATATGGGTTACTAGAAGCATGGTTTAGACACATTGGTTAGCTTCATGTGGAGGTCCTACAGGACTTGCAATTTATAGATCGATGAGGATGATCATATACCATGGTACCGATAGCCTAGGTACCTCATTAGGCGCATGTTGCAGAGCCAACACATTATTGAGATGTATCTCCCAGAGAGGGTTCAAAGATAGTTTAGGGAGAGATAGGGTGTTCTAGTTGGCATGGTAGAGTATGGATGATCCTCCTGAGAGGTGCATTTGTGGGGGCCTTAGATTGTGGTTATGATACCAGAGCAGGAGATCGATGCCATGTATGCATTGGATTGGGAGTGGAGAGAAGGAGATGCCAATGTAGGGATGACGCCAAAGTATGATTCCTAGGGGTTGATACATAGACCTATTCCACTTACAAATCTACAACAGGCAGCACTAGTGGAGCGCAAACTTAGGGGCCCAAGAGGCCAAAGAGGGGAAAGAGGGTAGAGGGGTGGAGGGAGAGGAGACAATGGGAGAGGGGACAAAGTACAATGGATGGATGATGGAGGAGATGGATGGGGAGGATGGGGAGGAGACCGTCATGGGAGGAGGAGGGATGGAGAACGATGGGTGGCTAGACAACTACCACCTATTAGGGAGGAGGAGGAGATCAACCAGAGGTGAGGGTAGTGGCAGAGGTTGCAGGGTAGGAGGGAGAGTAGCACATAGAGATACCCACTCTAGAGGTGGCATAGCCAGAGGCAGTGGCGATGGAGGTTGAGGTAGGGGGAGAGGGAGGATAGGAGGAGCATGCAGAGGAGGAGAAAGGACTAGAGGATGACATGGATGAGGCAAAGAGGGTCCTCCATGAGAGGATCATCATGGGGATGAATGGAGTGCCCAAGGAGGTGGGGGCCGGAGGGGGGGATGGATCCGCTAAGTAGAGGATAGCCACACTACAGGCTTGGGTACAGGCTTTAGAGGATGAGCTGAGGATAATGATTATAAAGAGAGATGACCTTAAGGATGAGAGGGATGCCTTTCAGGTGAAGAGGGACCTTGTTGTGATCAGCCAACATCAAACAGATCAATGGATGATTGATTTTACAGCTACATGCAGTGGATTTTTCGTGGAGGTTGCACATGAGTACACTAGAGCAAGCAAAGCTGGCCAATATTAGAGAGATCTGTATGAGAGAGTGGTACCTCCAGAGAGGAGGGAGCCCTTCTTTTTTAGAGATTGACAATGGCTCAAGGGGTAGGTCAAGAAATATGACTCATAGTAGGCATACATAGAGTAGGTTTGAGGGGGAGACATTAGATGCCAGACAGGCCACCCCATATGACAGACCTCCTTCCACAAAGCACAGGTCCCAAGAGTCACCACACAGGGAGGATAGGAATGCCCTAGGGATAGGAGAGTAGGGCAGTTTAGTCTAGGGCCTCTTTTTTATACATTATGTTAAATGGATATTGATATTTTTATTATCAAGCCTACGAGCTCCACTTTTATTGGTTACATCTTCACATTGTACTTATGACACTTTTTTTTAGCGATAGATATGATAATAATTTTGGTGCTAGTTGATGATATGCATTGTTATATGATTATGCATTCATGTTTATGATGATGACATGCTATGCATGTTCATGTAGTGATGATGATGTTTATTGATGCATTCTATATGGTTATGTGATGGTTTAATATTCTTTATGATTATGCTTTTATGATTATGTTATGGATGTTCATGCCTTGTATGATATGTGTGGATGATAAATGAAACTTTGATGACTTAATTTGATGAATGCAATGGGATATGATGATGTAATACATCTATGATTATGCATTTTATAAATGTTTATGCTTTTTATGATGTCTATGGATGCATTTTATATGATAGTGTGATGCATATATGATGATGGATGTTTATTGTGATATGTATGAATGATGAATGTGATAGAAATAACCTAATTTGATAAATGAAATGTGATATGGAAGTGTATTGAATGTTGATGCAATGGAATGTTTATATGATAATGCAAGATATAATGATTGAATATTTTAAATGAAAATTTTAATGATTTAGAATGTCTAATATAGATGCAGGATGTGATGTGTAATGTGATATGCCATATTATTCTTAATGTGATTTAATGCAATGCGATGTGAAATGCAATGCAATGTGATGTGAAATGCAATGCAATGTGATATAATGGATCCTAATGAAATATGATATGGAATATAATGTTATGATAATATGTACAATGCAATAAAATACTACTATGATGATGCTAATATGATAATAAAATGTTAATTCTATATGGATGTGTGATAGGTCGAATGTGAGCGTTAGAAAACGAGCAGCAAGTAAAATAGTGCAAATAAACACCAAAACAACCTACACCTCAAGATTAGCCTAGGTTGGAAACAACACAAGATGAAAGCAACAAAATGGAACTCTATACCTTGCGTCGAATCGATCCTTTGGTTGGCCCTTCGATCTTTGATGTGTATTCTCCTTGGATGGCACAAGATGCAAGCTAAATGATGTTGTGAGGATGAGTGCAAGTGGATGAAAACATGAAAATGGCTAAGTGTAGATTGAGAAACAAAACTACAAGAGTTTGGCTAGCAAAATGATCTCCCCCAAAATGAGAGAAAAGAGGGGGTATTTATAGAAATTTTGAGAATTCCTAAGGGAAATGGATGGCCAAGATTGAGCCACCAAATATCAAGATGTAGGGCTAAGGTGAATTGAGAACTCACAAGCCCTCACATCTTGACATGTGGCATGTGAGATAGCCCTAAAAGGTGAAGTGGACATGAGGTGGAAGGATAGGACATGACATGGAGGGGGGTACAAAGTACCTTGGGATTGGACAAGATCTCCTCATAAAGGAGGTCCTTGTCCCCATGTGGGTGAGAGGACAAGTGGGGAATTAAAAATTTCTCAAATATCTTTATGGGGAGAGGGAAAGAATTTTAAATTCCAAAGGGTGCATTGGGATTAAATGTGAATTAAAAATTCACATGGGGAAGGGAGATGCCTTGTCAAAAAAGAAAAGCATTTAATAGGGTTGACTCAATTAAGTGATTAGGATTGTGCAAGTACTTGAGTAGATTAATTAATGAAGATTAGAAGAGAGTTAGATTTCACATGTGACTTGATGTGACAAGTCAAAGATCACATGGGGAAGAGTAATGAAGGATTAGAGGAGGGTTAGGTGGCTAAGAGAGATTAGAGGCCAACTTATAAAAGTTGGTGGATGTGACACATTCTAATCAAGGATTAGGCATGTGCACATCCTAATGATGGGATTAGAAGAAGGATTAAGATTAGATAAAATGATGGAGGATGTGACATGAAGGGAATTAAATAAATGGAATATTTATTTAATTCAATTGATGGAAGGAGGATTAAAGAGATAAGGTATTATTGATTAAATACCTTAGGGATTTGGCATTAAAGCTATTAATTAAATAATAGTAGTATTACTTAATTAACGAAAATAAGATGAAAGGGGATGAATTTGGATAAATTAAGTGTCCAAATTTAGACGTCTACATTTTTCCCCTCTTTGAGATGATGTTACGAAGTAGCATCATTTCAAAGAATATTAAAACATAGAACCTAGAAGAAGATGGTTAGATTGGAAAAGATGCCCCATTCATTCAAAGAAGTGACTAGGAAGGAAGATGATGGGGGTAAAGATGAAAGTTAGGGATGAAGGATGCCCCCTCGAGAGGACATGCAGGTTCAAGAGAACACAAGTGGGCTCTCAAAATCGATGAGATGATGCAAGGGGAGTTGAAGAAGATGATGCAATGTGATGGAAGATTGGGAGGGGAGTGTGATGAAAGATGAATGGATGGGGGGGATTTTGATAGATGAGAGGATGAAGATGAAATGCAATCCAAATGCAATTTTCCATCGTCGGAGCACTGATTTTTGCTATAGCATAAGACACAAGACGCCAAGGTATGAAGAACCAAGGCAGATTAGTGTCTAATACATAAAACAAACATAACAAACAAGAAGGCTATCCCAACACCCCAAAGTCATGGTGACCTTGGTCGGGCCAGGTATTGGGATAACCACAAGCACACAAGGATGCCCCAACGTAACACAAGACCTCAGGGATCTTGGTGGGTACTACGTGGGACAACCGAGAAGACATAAAAGATCAAGATACACCCCTATGTTGACTAGTCAAAGCACACCATGATATGATGGATCAAGGCGACCATGACAAGTGATGATAGGGAGCTTAAATGATAAACAAAAGCCAAAAGCATCAAAAGATCGCAATCAATTTCAAATGTCCTTTGCCATAGGATCAATCAAGGGGATGGATGGGATTGATGAGGTCTGTTAGGAAGGATGCATCCTGTTGAGACCGATGATGGATACTAAATTAAAAGATTGATATGATGTAGGATATACAGAACCAATTGGATATGATGATACAAGTGGATCTTGTTTGTTAAGAACCAGCTAGATGAGGGCATAGCTCGATGACATGACACACGATAGGAGACTCACACATCCTAGCAACCTAGGGGTTCGGGGGCCGATCAAAGATTAGCCTTGCCTACGTGGAAGCGCAGAGCCCTCGTAGTTCGATAAAAGGCTGACGACGGACCATGATGGAGATTTCGATGGATGACCAAGATAGGATAGAGAATAGGAGAAAAGTGGACAATATAGATCGATGATGGATGGAACCCCGGGGGTGGATCAAATGATCGACCTTGCCTACGTGAAAGCGCAGGGGCAACGTAGTTCGACAAAGGTCAAAGACAAGTGATGGATGAAAGATGACGAGATAACCCTAGATAAGGGGATAAAATGATTGGACCGACACAATGGGACAAGATAGACTTGTTGGATTGGATAGGATAGTGACTAGACAAAGCTCAGGGATGGGATAGTTATTCAAATCATCAAAAGATGAATTGGGAGGATGAGATGACGAATAGATGAATGATGAAAAAGGATAGGAGATTGAAAAGATGTGCAAAAGAAGCAGAAGTGATGGCGATAAGATAGATGACATTGGATTGCGTGGGGAAAAGCCTATAGCTAGATACCAATGACAAGGGATTATGAGATGGGATGAAGGGAGAGGGTGGGGGTAGGAAAAGGATTGTTTGGGTGGATTAGATAGAGGGATAAGTATTTGGATGAGGAAAAGGTGACCAGATGGAGAGATGACTGATTCTTGGAACTAGAAGGTGAAGGGTGGGAACAGGTGGAAGATTACGATTGATGAGAGTTTGAAATGATAGGAGGTTTGATGAAGGTTTTGAGATGATAGAAGGTTTGATGAAGTTTTGAGATAATAGATGAAGGTTTGAAATAGATGAATGGTTACATGGAATGAGTGAATGGATTGATTAGAATGGAGGAATAGGACAAAATTGAAGAAGATGGAGGGAGGAATCGTAAGATTTTGTTTGATATCCAAAGATCTTGACTGCAGATGGATTAAAGCCTAGATTAGGGTTTCAGTTAAGCTCAGATTGGGATTAGATGAAAGCTCAGATTAGGATTGGAGTGAAGATGAGAATGATTGGAGAATGTGATGGGATTGATTCTACACCCAGTTCTGGAGTTTAAGGGATGTAAGGTGTTGACAAGCAGATTTTTCCAAATTTGGCAATTTGCAAAAATTGTCAAATTTTGCCATTTTAGGAAACTTCATGGATATACCTTTGGGAGTCCAAATTTTTTCCAAGAAATACCCATTATTGAGATAGGATGAATTGCCAACTAACATCCCAGATTTGAGATATGCATTTCGAGTTATGAGTGAAAACAATTTTTCAAAATGTTGGAAAAAAACACTAAATTGGGATTTTGAGGGCCAAGATGAAAGTTTGAGGCCCCGAAAATGTGTCAAAACGGGTTCCAACAGCTTTCAAAAACACCAGGTGGAAATCCACTTGTTATCTCACAACGCAACCACCCGTCAAATTTCAGCCCAAACGGACACCCGAGTCAAAAGTTATGGCTTCTAGAAGTTTTGGTGTAAAAATCAAAACGCTCAAAAATATGTTTTTCGATAAATTTTGAAAATTTCAACACATGGGTTTTGATGGCAGAGGGAAAATAGAAAATGGGTCGGAGGCGGATTTTGAATTTTTTTTGTATTTTTGCGCCAGGAGGGGGACATTGGGTGGCTGGGGGCGGACGGGTCCGCCGGGGGGGGGAAGGATGAAGGACGAAAAGAGGGGATTGGCCAGGTAGATGGATGGATAGATGCTAGGATGGATGGAGAATGATAAGGGGGAAAGTTTGGATGTATAAGAATACAAGGACGGGAAGACACAAGGGATTGGTAGGAAGACAAAGATGGGGATATGAAAGGGAGTGTTTTGATGGATGGATAGGAGGATGAGGATGGGGATGGGGAGAAACCTATAACCAGAGGCCAATGACAAGGGATGATGAAATGGGATGGAGATAGAGAAAAATGAAGTAGATGGATAGGAAGATAAGGATGGGGAGATGGCAAGGATGTGATTGGACAGGATAAATGATGGGGAGATGGCAAGGATGTGATTGGATAGGATAAATGATGTCTCCAAGGACTATAACACAAAGGAAGATAGATGCCCCCACTCTAGATATGCCATGTGCGGGGAGGAATGAAGGATGGAAGACAAGTGAAT
Organism: Sequoia sempervirens; assembly: GCA_007258455.2. NCBI lineage: Eukaryota > Viridiplantae > Streptophyta > Pinopsida > Cupressales > Cupressaceae > Sequoia > Sequoia sempervirens. Next base: position 251,942,901 of record VDFB02000003.1, read on the forward strand.
AGGAAGATAAAAGAGAGATGGATGAAGATAGGATGCATGGATAAGGAGGGGATATGACGGGTGGATCAGGAAGGTAGACGAGTGCGAATAAGGATTAGGATAGTGTGCGGATGGGGGGAATGCATGCTAATAGGTGTCCAAAGCGTGCTTATATGTTTGCCCCATTGTTATCAAGATCACAAGGAGGATGGAAGGATTGGGATAAATGAGATATGCCAAGAAGGATGGTGTAAGCTCGATAGGATGGAGGGGATGGACGAAAATGATGTATAGCAATAAGACGAGTGCATAACCGAAAGCGTAGCAGGAAGCATAGCGGATGGAGGGAATGCAAATCAGGAAATTGCCCCCAAGTGCAGATGGGGATTTACGCATGACGCCTATTTGCTAGGTTTTCATCATGGTACTTATCCAAGGTGCTTGTTTTCCAAGTTTTCACCATTGGATGGATTATTTCTCTTTACTATTTTATTTTTTGATTTTTGATTTTGATTTTTGACTTTTTTTTAGATTTTTGGACTTTTTGATTTTTGGACAACATGCAGAAGGAGATGGAGAAGGATAGGGAGGCGAATAATTGGATTTAGAAGACACGCGATAAGGATATGGATGAAGGACTCAAGCATCAAGTTCTATATCAGGTATTAAGAGCTCATGTTCGAACCGGCTATTGGATGTTGGTACAACCTTAGGATAAATGGATTATGCTAGAGGATGAATGAGAGGGATTTGATGGGGAAGATACGGGGGATAATGGGTGGGATGTTGGAAATGGTATGGATAGAATGAGGGGGTGGATACGTGATGGGGAGATGAGTTCAGGACCAACATTGGCACATGTGGTGATGGATGTGAAAAGATAAGGGGACTAATGGATGGAGAATGTGGGGATAATGGAGGAGATGGAATAGTGAATTTCGGGACATAGGGACCCAAAACAGACTTAGGAGATGAAAGGTGGGTATGGTTAGCTTTTGGATTAGCAACTTTGGATGTTCTTATAGATTTTCATTTGATGGCATTGCATCTTTTTCTTTGGGATCCACATGGTTTTGATCTTTGCTTTGCTGGCTCTTTGCGAGCTATAGATTTGATTTTGATTTGGGATTTTGTTTTTCTTTTCTTCAACATGTCGTATAGAGGGGACATGGGGAGCTTTAGATTCATGTGGATGTTTGGATTTTTGCATTTTTATGTTAGCATCCAAAGTGCATTTATTAACAATGGGATGGGTGTGAGGGATGGACGATGTGGAGCAATGGAGGTAGGAGTATGGGGATTACATGTAGATGGGGGATGTTTAGGTATGTGCCTTTGTTGATCCTGATTATGGGACATGCGAGAGGGATGTTTATGATGGATGACATGGATAGGTGTTGGATGGATGAGAAAATGAGATGGAGGAGGTGATCTTGGGATATACGGACCCAAGATGGATAGAGTGGGTGGAGGGACATAAGAACCTAAGATGGATGCAGTAGATGAAGGATGGGAGATTGTGGATGGAGGGTTGTAAGGACCCAAAATGGATGGAGCAGATGAAGGAGGAATATGGACGGTTGTTTTGAGGTGATATGATAGAGGAGGAGGGATGGCAACATATGATTTGGTGGAGCGATGGGAAGAGCCAACATTTCTTTTGGAAAAGGCTCGTTGAGGACGTCTAGACGCTGTACCAACATGTTTAGATTGTGAGTCTTGGGGAATAGATCCAAGACCTTGCATGTAGATTTGTTCTTTGACTTGGATGGGCTCTAAAATACCTTGCTCGTGAAGGCCTAGTCCTTTTCCTTGGTAGTTCATGTTCTTGAGCATTCGATCCATGATAGGATTTTTGTTATTTTGAAAACATGATGCGAGTCCATTATTAGGTGGGGGATGATGGGTGGTATATACATTGTGTTTTTCTTCTACAAGGAGGCCACCATGGAAGAATGTGAGAGTACCAAGGGGATATGCAAGCGGTGTGGGGATAGTATTTTTAGGCAATGATGGGGGATCTTGAGAAGGGGATGATGGGATAGCAGCATTTGGATGGGTGGTATCTGGAGAGGGAGTAGGGGATATGATAGGATCTGATTTTGTGGTAGCAGGCTCATGTAATGGGGATGGAGATGGAGCGGTAGAATCTTGAATGTCAAGAGGATCGTGGGATGGAATGGATGGGGGACTGTGATCTTGCGGTAGACTAGATGGGATGGTAGGATCTTGATCTGGAGGAGGGGATATGTTGGCATGCTTTGGATCAGGCTCTTGGCATGACTCATCGTGTGTGGGAGGCATGATAATGGAGTCATGGGGGACTCTTCAAGTGGGGAAGATGGAAGGATGGAGGATTCAAGATATTCCGGAATGGATACTAGGAGTGGAAGAAGTGGATTGATTTGGGTGTCGCCGATAGGTTTGACGACTCAAATAGGGGTGGGTGTTCAATGGATTTGTAGATGTGATGGCAGGAGATGGGGACTTAGTAGATTCAGAGGATGTGATGGTAGGAGATGGGGACTCAGTGGATTCAGAGGATGTGATGGTATCATCAATGATAGGTGTTGTATGGAGAAGGGTCTCGTCACTAACGACCATGGATGATGGGTTGGGATGGCATGGTTTCACAACTACAATGTGTGGAGTGGGAGATGTCTCCTTTGTTATAAGTCCTTGGAGAAACTTGAATACGCTAGGCTGAGATGGCGAGGTGGGAGTGGATGAAGGTTTGTGGATTAGTGGGGGATTAGGACTAGGGATTGGTAGGCTAGGATTAGATAGGGGAATGGGATTGGATGCAGGACTAGGAATAGATGGGGGATTAGGTGAAGGGTTAAGATAGGGGTATTGGCATGGTGAATTAGGACACAAGGATGTGGGTGGTGGATTGTAGTAAAGGTATGGGGATGGTGGATGAGGATGGGAAGATTGAGGTGGCGGATTAATATAGGGAGATGCGGATGTTGGATTAGGGTAAGTTGATGGGTGTGTTTGACTAGGATAGGAAGATGTGAATGTAGGATTAGGCTGAGCGGATTGGTATGGGAGATTAGGGTAGTGGGTACATGTGGATGGAGGATTGAAATAAGAGGATGTGGATGGGGGATCAAGATAGGGGTATTGTGACGAAAACTAGGATAAGGGGATGACGTAGATGAAGGATATGATAGATATGATGGACATCCCTTGTCAAAGGTAGCATAAGGAGTGTGATTAGGCATAGATGAAGACATGATGGGATAACTCAATGGGGTGATTGGATTTTGGAAAGTGGGTGGAGAAAGCTTACTAGCAATGATAGTGTCAAGGGAATCTATGTCGTATACCTCTTGATCAACAAGACTCTCATTATCATTGTTGACGTAATTAGGGTTTCCCTTGACCACTATTGATGGAGGATAAGAATTCATGATGATGAAAGGATAAAGATGATGGATAAAGATTTTGGATGGAAATGGACAAAAGCCCAAATCGGGATTTAGGACAAGCTCAGATCGGGATTGGATTAAAGCTCATATTAGGATGATTGGATGATACGATGGGATTGATTTTGATGATCGGATTAGATTATCAAAGGATGATTATGACACCGAATCTGCTTCGAGATGGAAGTAGATTGATCGGGTCGAAGGTGATTGGATAGGGATTGGATTGGATTGGATAAGATCAATCAATGATTGATTGATAAGATCGACTGATGGATGATGAAAGAGACTACAAATCCCGTTCAGAGATTATCTTAGATGACTTAGGATACTGATGGATCGGATTAAAGGATAAATGGATGATTGCAACACCAAATCCACCTTGAGATTGAAGGTGAATTGATTGGGCCAACGATGATTAACTTAGGACGGATGACAATCCTAAGAGGATGTTAATGATGACAATCAGATCAGATACCTAGGTCAATTTGGATAATAACCCGAGATGAAGTTCAGAGGATTTGGGCGGGGAAAACGATGATATGATTGGAGAAATGGATGATAGAAATGGATGAAAAAATACTCAAAATGAGCAAATGGTTGATCGGGATGGATGAACGATTACTGGAAATGAGTAAACGAATGATCATAATGATAGAACGAGGGTTCAAAATGATGAAAGGGACTGTGAAATGTATGAATATTTACTCAGAACGAGTAAGCGGATGATCAGAATGATAGAACGAGAGTTTGGAATGATGAAAGGATGTGTGAAATGGATGAACGTTTACTTAGAACAAGTAAATGGATGATCAGAATGACAGAACGAGAGTTCAAAATGATGAAAGGATATGTTAAATGGATGAAAGCTTACTCGGAACGAGTAAACGGATGATCAGAATGTAGAATGAGAGTTCAGAATGATGAAAGGATGTGTTAAATGGGTGAATGTTTACTTGGAATGAGTAAACGGAGAGAATGGTAGGGTATACCCCCCTCGAGGAGGTAGATGGTGAAGAAAAAGGTGCCCCGGCCAACTTCTCAAAAGTATAAAGTGGTATATATCATCGGAAAGAGCATGAAAAAATGAGAAGAATTGCCTTTGAATAGAGTCAATTGGATAAATAGTGTGGAAATGGCGGCCCCAGGAAGAAAGAGAAGAAGGACAGGTCCGCCACAGCACAGGGATAGGTCCGCCACTGCACTAGGACAGGTCCGCCACTGCACTAGGACAGGTCCGCCACAGCATAGGGATAGGTCTGCCACTGCACTAGGACAGGTCCGCCACTGCACAGGGACAGGTCTGCCAAAGGATAAGTTTAAGCTTGATTTTTTGATGGATGGGTAAGGCAAAGGACCGAAAATATAGCAAACACTGATAAACAGATTTGGCTAGACTAAAAATGACTGGTTTTGCACGAGAAAGAAAATTCAGGCAGCACAACCCTAAGATTTAGTAGAAGTGGGTATGGCCAACAAAGTCTTCTACTCTAGGATGAACATGGTTGCTAGGGAGTCCTCGACATACACCCGGTATGTGAGGCCCAAACTATGAACACCAACTCGTTACAAGTGTGAGTCGGGAACCTTAGCGAGATACTAAAGGCTCAGACCAACTCTTCACGTCATCCCGACGCTTCGCCAATTACAACGTGGTTGGATTGAGGTACAGGTTTCGCTCTCCCCCCTTTATATACCCCGCCGGTATGCGTGGTTGGAATCATCCCTTGGGGTGATGAAATCCCCAAGCAGGTCCCACTAAGAAAATGAAAAAGGGGTGACTCAAAAGACTTGGAAAGCTACGATTTCTCATCACCCAGGATCGCCAAATGGCGCAAGGGGATTGGATACGTCAAATAGCCTTCTCAAACACGCCAAACAAGGTTTATTAACCCCTTTAATTAAACTATGTGCCTAATTTATCAAAAGACAATTGGAAAAAATTTGAAATTTTACCTTCGGGAGGACAGGTCCGCCACTCTGTAGGGATGGATCCGCCACTCTGTCAGGACAGGTCCGCCACTTTGTCAGGACAGGTCCGCCACTCTGTCAGGACAAGTCCCCCACTACATTAGGATAGGTCTGCCACTGCACTAGGACAGGTCCGCCACTGCATTAGGACAGGTCTGCCACTCCAGGATAGATCCGCCACTCCAAGATAGGTCCACCACTGCAGGACAGGTCCGCCACTCCAGGACAGATCCGCCACTCTATCAGGATAGGTCTGCCACCCCAGGATAGGTCCACCACTCCAGGACAGATCCGCCACTCTGTCAGGACAGGTCCGCCACTCTGTAACCTGGACCTGCAAAAATGCAAAAAAATAGCAAACGTGAAAGAAAAAGAGACCCGTTTGTAGGTCCCACCGGGCGTGCCAAAAATGTGATAGGTCGAATGTGAGCGTTAAAAAATGAGTAGCAAGTAAAAGAGTGCAAATAAACACCAAAACAAACTACACCTCAAGATTAGCCTAAGTTGGAAACAACACAAGATGAAAGCAACAAAATGGAACTCTATACCTTGCGTCGAATCGATCCTTTGGTTGGCCCTTCGATCTTTGATGTGTATTCTCCTTGGATGGCACAAGATGCAAGCTAAATGATGTTGTGAGGATGAGTGCAAGTGGATGAAAACATGAAAATGGCTAAGTGTAGATTGAGAAACAAAACTACAAGAGTTTGGCTAGCAAAATGATCTCCCCAAAATGAGAGAAAAGAGGGGGTATTTATAGGAATTTTGAGAATTCCTAAGGGAAATGGATGGCCAAGATTGAGCCACCAAATATCAAGATGTAGGGCTAAGGTGAATTGAGAACTCACAAGCCCTCACATCTTGACATGTGGCATGTGAGATAGCCCTAAAAGGTGAAGTGGACATGAGGTGGAAAGATAGGACATGACATGGAGGGGGGTACAAAGTACCTTGGGATTGGACAAGATCTCCTCATAAAGGAGGTCCTTGTCCCCATGTGGGTGAGAGGACAAGTGGGGAATTAAAAATTTCTCAAATATCTTTATGGGAGAGGGGAAAGAATTTTAAATTCCAAAGGGTGCATTGTGGGATTAAATGTGAATTAAATTAAAAATTCACATGGGGAAGGGAGATGCCTTGTCAAAAAAGAAAAGCATTTAATAGGGTTGACTCAATTAAGTGATTAGGATTGTGCAAGTACTTGATTAGATTAATTAATGAAGATTAGAAGAGAGTTAGATTTCACATGTGACTTGATGTGACAAGTCAAAGATCACATGGGGAAGAGTAATGAAAGATTAGAGGAGGGTTAGGTGGCTAAGAGAGATTAGAGGCCAACTTGCAAAAGTTGGAGGATGTGACACATCCTAATCAAGGATTAGGCATGTGCACATCCTAATGATGGGATTAGAAGAAGGATTAAGATTAGATAAAAATGATGGAGGATATGACATGAAGGGAATTAAATAAATGGAATATTTATTTAATTCAATTGATGGAAAGAGGATTAAAGAGATAAGGTATTATTGATTAAATACCTTAGGGATTTGGCAGAATTAAAGCTATTAATTAAATAATAGTAGTATTACTTAATTAAAGAAAATAAGATGAAAGGGGATGAATTTGGATAAATTAAGTGTCCAAATTTAGATGTCTATAGGATGATCTATATGTTTTTGTATTTTCTTATGCAAATATATGTGACTTAATATGACAATACTATCCATGATGGCAATGCCTTTTATGATGCTGTCTAATGTGATTATGTATGAAAAATGTTTTTGTGTGTTACAAGACTCTATCAAAATGCATACAGAAGGAATGTTAGCATAGAAGAGATGGAAGTTAGCACAATAAAGGAAAGGAAGATGGAGATGGAAAGTTATGGGTAAATTGACAAGGGACCAACTTTCATGCTTTTACATTTATCATCATCAAGCGTCAAAAATGTCACAAGTGGAACACAAACACCATGGTATGACATAGACCAAAGTGTGCAAGGTAACCATTTGTGAGATACAAGTAGTCAAAAGACAAAGAATTCCCTGGCTCATACTAAGTACCCAATTATCCTAGTCTTTTTGCAATGAAAAACCACATACAAAAAGCAAAGAAAAGAGGTCATGATCTATCATCATCCCTCTAAATCCCTTAATAGAAAATCATTGAGGTAAATAGTAACATGATCAAAGACCCATAAAAAAGATAAGACAAATCCAGATGAACAAATTGTTTGCTAAAGAGATAGTACATTTTCCAATGATTCTGTAAGATTGTTTGAGTTGATTGATTAAGTTGACCAAGAGGAGAAAATTGATCAATAGGTTGACAAGGATTGATTGATAATTTTGACAAAGATTGACCAGTTGAATTGATTGACCTTGCCTATTTCTAGGAAGGACACATCCTAATGAAGGAAATATTGATTGACAAGGTTAAAAATATTGATTGATTTTGACAAAGAATGATTGATAAGTTTGACAAGGTTGATTGATAATAATAATGCCTAATTTCATGAAGGAAACATCTTGATTAAGGAAAGATTGATTGAAAAGATTTACAAGATTGAGTGATTGTTCGACAAAGGTTGATTGATATGACCAAGTGATGTGATGATACCTAATTTCAGGAAAGACATATCTTGTTTATGGCAAGGAGCACATCTAATAAAGTTGACCAAATGACAAGTGTTGACATGGCACTTAATTGTAAGAAAGACACATCCTACTTAAGGTGAATGACCAGATTGATTGAAGAAAAAGTCTAATCTTAGGAAGGACACATCCTCATAGAAGACAAGAGATAGGACTGAATGGGACAAATGACATAATGCCCCATTCTAGTTATTGGATCAATCACCAGATTAGTTGATTGATGATAAAATGATTGACTGATTGATGATAAAAATTTTTGTTAGTTATATTTGTTTGTTGATTCATGATTTGGTTTAGGTGATGTTTGCTTGCAGACCAAGAACTTGACTAGACTCAAAAAACCCTAAAGGACTAACTTAGGTGGCCTTAGGGGCTCATCAATTGATGGTTGTGCCTATGTTATACACACAAAGACCATGTAGTTTGACATGACTTGACTTTGATTTATTCGACAAAACTCAGAGTCATGATTTTATTTCAACAACCTAAAAGGACAAACCTAATGTCTCAGGGGATGATTTAAGATGAGTCTTTCCTACGTAGCAAATGTGCAGAGACAATGTAGTTCGACCCTACTACTATAAATTGACTCAGTCTCAGACATAGACTTTGTTTTTGGAGTTTTTGGAGTTTTCTGATGTTTTTGGGATTTTGATGTTTTCTGATTTTTTTGGATTTTTGATGTTTTCTATTTTTATTTTTATTTTTAATGTCTTAAGACATAAGTCAAGGAATTTCCCCCAGTTAGGTACGAGACTAGTTTATTATGCATGAGGGGAAGCAGCGAATGTAAAGGATGATCATGAAGGAAAATGATGCCGATTTTTGGTATTTGTCAGGCCATGAAAAGAATGACAGAGCTTTCTTATGAGTGAGTGACATGAGCGAATGGAGGAGTGGAAGGATGAAATGACCAAATGGAGTGATAGTAGATGGAGGAGCATAGATTGACTACACATGGTGCCTTTTTGCCAGGTTTTCACCATGGTACTTATACAAAACACCATCGAAGTGATTTTCACTTTTAGATGAATTATTTATCTTTACTATTTTTATTTTTATTTTGTTGTCAACAAGACGCCTATTTTCCTGGCAAGGTTACTATTTTTTTTGTATTTTTTGACTTTTTGAGAGGACACTCTGAGAATTAATTGTAGTACTTGCAAAGATGTATGCTATTGATCGGCTTAGACAAAGGTTATCCTTCAGGAGTAGAAAGCTAATAAGCACCAGATCCATATTATGTTGTGATGATATAAGTGCCCAACCAATTAGGTGCAAATTTTTTTGGGATTTTCTCGTTCTGATTGATTCTTTAGATTTTCTTTCAAGACTAAGTCACCTATGTCAAAGCTTCTAGGTAGGACTTTCTTATTGTAGCTATGTTGAAGGTGATTTTTAAATGCTTGCATATGTGTCAAAGCATTCTGTCTCTTTTCATCCAGTAACTCTAGCTCATGTAGATGGGATACACACTATTCTTCTTGATTGATCAAGCCTTGCATAGAGACTTGTAGGGATGGTAACTCAACCTCTATAGGAAGTATTGATTCAGATCCATAGACAAGGGAATATGGTTTTAATTTAGTAGGAGTACAAAAACTAGTATGGTAGGTCCATAAAGCAGGATTAAGTTGTAGGTGCCACTCTTGGCAAACGTCATTAACAATCTTCTTTAAGATTTTTAGGATAGTCTTATTAGATGCCTCAACTTGGCCTTTACCTTGAGGGTAATATGAAGTAGCTAAATGGTGTTGGATATGGAATTTTTCAAAAAGTTCATAGACATCCTAATTCTTAAAAGGGTGACCATTGTCTATAATGATGGACTATCAGATACCATAGCGGAAAATGTAATTCAGGATGAACTTGGCCATCTTATTTCTAGTAATGTAAGTTAGTGGGATGACTTTGATCCATTTTGTAAAGTACTCAATAGAAACAAGGATAAACTTATGTCCATTAGGAGAGGTGGGATGGATATTTCCTATGATGTCAAATCCCCCTTGAGAAAATGGCCATGGCAAAGTAAGCAGCTATAGTTCTTGAGCTGGCACATATATAAGATCTCCATGAATTTGACATTGGTCACATTTCTTCACAAAGTGATAGGCTTCATGTTCCATTGTAGGCCAATAATATCTTGTTGTCATGAGATTTTTAGCTAAGGTAAAATAGGTAGAGTGAGCTCCACATATACTATGGTGTACCACTTGTAAGGTTTTTTGCTCCTCATTTGAGTTGAGACATAAGAGGAGGGTACTATCTAAGCTATGATGATAAAGGGTATCTTTGATGATGGTATATTTGAACACTTTCTAGATAAAGGCTTTGCGTTGGTTGACAGACAAGCTTGGAGGGATAATTTGGTCATGCAAGTAACTGTAGGTGTCTTTGTACCAAGGAGATTCAAGACCAACAAGTTCACACACAAGTTCAATTTTAGGGACATCAAACACAAGGATCAATAGTTCCTCTACCTATAACTAATATTGTGATGCATTTTTGGGAATGTCCAAGAGAGATCTGATTGTAGCCATTGCGTTAGCTTCTTTGTTCTAGATTCTTGATATCTACTCAAATGTAATATTATCAAAGTATAGTCTAAATCTATCCACCATGCACTTATAGGGCATTGATTTCTCACCCTTGGTGTCTTAATCATCATTATCTTGCTTAATCACTAACTAAGAATCACCATAGACTTGAATTTCCTTAATTTTTCATTTTATCTCCATTCAGAGTCCTGTCAATAATGCTTCGTACTCAGCCATGTTGTTTGTGCATGAAAATACTATTCAAAATGACTTGGGAATGGAATCTCCTTGAGGTGTGATGAATAGAATTTTGGCTCATGAACCATGACTCATGTAAGATCCATCAAAATAAAACTTCCAAGTTGTTGGTGTCTCTATGACAAAGATTGATTCATCTAGGAAATAAGATATCAAAGGATGGTATGCCTTTATTGGTGCATCTGCAAGTTGATCAACTATCACTTGTCCTTTTAATTCTTTTTGGCCAATGTACTCAATGTCATACTCACTTAGGATCATAAACCACTTAGCTAGTCTTCCTATTAGAGCTGCTTTACTAAAAAGGTATTTCAGAGAATAAATCTTGGTAATTAGTTTTGTCTTGTGATTTAGCATTTAGTGTCTTAATTTCTATGCTGCAAATACCACTACTAGACATGCTCCTTCAATGGGACTATAGTTCAATTCATTTTTGAATAAGGTATGACTGATATAATAAATTTCTTGTTCTTTACCATCATTTTCATTCTATGCTAACAATGCCACTAGTGCTGATGTAGTTGTTGTCACATATAGTATTAGATGTCTTCTATCAATAGGAGACATAAGAACTAGTGGAGTCAATAGATACTATCAGATCTAATTGAATTTTTCTTGAAATTTCTCTATCCAATTAAAGGGAATTCCTTTCCATAAAAAATGTTGAAATGGATGGATCTTTTCTGCTAGCTAAGAAATGAAACTGCAGATTGATTGTAGTCTTCCTTAGGGGTATGTTTGACATTTTTTGTGATGAGGGCATGCCAAGTGCAAATAGGTTTTCAATTTCTTCTTCTACAATAGTTGATATGTCAAAACCCTGAGGTAATTTGGCACCCTTTTTAGCTAGTGTGTAGAAGAATCTCTTAGGGTCGACACCAATGAGTTGATCAACCATGCTTAAATTTTTTGGGTCTTGATAAGCTTCTTCAATTTCTTTAGGAGTCAACTGTTTGTTGAATTCTTCTAGGATTAGGTTTTCCCATGTGTTGGTCTGATTTCCTTGTGGTGTGTCTCTTGGAGGTGTAGTGATTGGGTAGGGTTGGCTGAGACAATCACTGTCCCATGCTCTGGGTTACTCCTAGGCAAACCCCTTTGGTGTTACTCTCCACCTTATTAACCTATAGGTCCTAAAGCTTGTTAGGCACCCCTGGTTCTCTTGGCCAACCCTACTATCATTTGAATACACCTAACCAAGTCAATCTTGGTGCTTACTCCTCTATTCTCTCCTTGGCCCTTAATCTTCCTAAAGGCCAACTAACTCTCCAAACCTTACCAACTTGTTGCAGGGGCATGTGGTGTCTTCTATAGCTTCAAAACCATCCCTCCATGGTTCTTGATCAGTCACAAGCCTTCAAATCTCCATCACTTCCCTCAAACCCTAGTCTAGGGTTTAAGAAGGGCTAGTAGCCCTTGAGCCCCAATTAGGCCTCTTAACCCGAGAAGTTAGGCTATAACTCCAATCCTACTGAGGTTCATCACAAACTTATTTTTGAAACCATGGTTCAATTGCCAACCTCTCAAGGAATTTTGGGGTTTTGGGCCTTCACAGGCCGTACACAGGCTCAACCCTATTTTTGTGGGAATTAGGGCTTTTTAGGCCTTTTCTTGGACAGTCAGTGATCTTTCTGCCTCCTTCAACCACCAAATGATTTGGCGAAGACTCTTCCTTCTTGTCAAACCTTTTCCAAGACCCCTCCATCCACTACACACCTTGGGCTGCAAATGAATTGATACCCCTAGAACGTTAGGGCTTGGTTTTTGACTGTCTTCCCTAACCGGGCACTGTCAAGCTCGCCTAGGAAAGGTCTTTCACCATGTATCCATGCTTCCTACAATCTCCTAACACTATCCTATATAAAATCATGGAGCTTAGCCTCATTTCCCATGAGCTATACACCTGGTATAGTGGAAAACAAAGGTCTAAGACTCCATGAATAACAGTCTACCAAGCTGATCAACAAATAAAGAAAACAAAACCTACTAAGAACAATACTATGCAACAATGAAAAAACACCACCAATGACCACACAAAGCTTGTAAGATAGATGCCACATGTTTCACACACTGGTCAAAGCCTGAAATACTCCATTAACACACAAATAAGCACTAAAACCAGAAAATTGCAACAAACTCAATGCTCTTCCATATGAACAATAAACACAAACTGATACAATGCTTTGTCCAACCCTAAATCCAGTTTGAGGCTCTTCTTTTAAATGTTCCTAGGTGGTTACATCTTCCCTTGGTTGGACATAACCACCCAATTAGGCCAAAATTGCATAATTGCAACATTTTGGCTTTATTTCCCAAAATCTAGTGATTCTTAATGAAAACCAATTGAGAAACCCATTCACTCCACCATTCACTACTGATCACCCTTCATTCTAACATCTTCTAACATCAATAACTCAAAATAAAAATGGTCAACATGACCTTGAAGTTTAAAGACTCAAAATTGCTTCCTAGGCTTCCAAAATTGCCTAGTGTTTTCCAATGCTCTCTAGGTGCTCCTGCATAATTCTCCCCCTCTCAGCCCAAACACTAGGGAATGGAAGGAGAGACCAATGACAGGTCAATACCAAACTTCTAGAATTGATCTTCTTGTACCCATGTAGCTTTTGATTCATGCTTGTTCTTCCACTTGATAAGGTGCTCCATGTACACCTTGTGCATTGTAGACTTTTGCACTCTAGAATCCAAGATCTTCTCTACCTGAGGCTTATCTTGACTAGGTAAGGAGACATTGCTTATGTCCTTGAAGATCTCCTGACTATTCTGATCCACATCATTGAATATCCCCTTATACTTGATCAAATCAGCTACATTGAACACTGGTGAGATTCCTAGATCGGTAGGTAACTCCACCTTGTATGCATTCTTGCCATACTTGGCCAATATCTTGCATGGAACCACTCTCTTCATCTGAAACTTGGTTGACAGTCCCTTCTACAACCTTTATTTGTTAAGGTGGACCATAACATAGTCCCCTACTTGAAATTGCACATCTTTCCTTGCCATATTTGCCTTCTCTTTCAATTTTTGTGTAGCCTCGGTGACTGTCCTCTTGACCTGCTCCTGAATCTCCTTCATGGTCTGACTGAAGTCTTCTACATGTCCACTTCTTTGTTCCATAGTTCCAAGATCTCTGAGCTCACATATGCCTCTTGGGTGCATCCCATACACAACCTCAAATGGACTCTTCCCTGTGGTTCGGTTCACATTGTCATTGTAAGCATACTCAGCTTGTGAGATAACCATGTCCCATGTCTGTCCATACTCCTTAGTTAGGCACCTTAGAATATTACCTAGCACCCTGTTAACCACCTCTATTTGACCATCGGTCTGAGGATGGTAAGCTGATCCAAATGACAGATTTGTACCCAATCTACTCTAGAGAGTCTTCCAAAAGTGACTCATGAACTTCACATCCTTGTCTAAAACAATGCTCAAAGGTAGTCCATGGATCCTTACTACCTCCTTGAAGAAAAGATGAGCTATGTAACTAGCATCATAAGTATTCTTGCAAGGGATAAAATGACTCATCTTGCTAAATCTGTCCACTACTACATAAACACTGTCAAAACTAGTTTTGGTCTTAGGAAGGCCTACCACAAAATCCATGCTCACACACTCCCATGGTCTGTTTGGAATGGGTAGGGGCTGGTACAAACTAGCATTACTAGCTCCTCCCTTAGCTTTCATACACAAAACACATTGTTCCACATATTTCCTAACATCTCTTGCCAACTTAGGCCAGTAATAGAATCTTTGCACTAGTTCTAAAGTCTTATTTATGCCAAAATGTCCACTAAGACTGCCATTATGCTTTTCCTGAATCAGATTTTCCCTCATTGACCCTCTTGGAACACATAACTGATTTCCCTTAAACAATAACCCACTTTGCAATGTATACTCTGAGTATTGACTATGGAAATGGTTCTCAAAGTTAGAACATACCTTATAGACCTCTGAAAAGTCTTCATCCTCTCCATATAGATCCTTGAAACTCTCTATGCCAATGCTCTTGATCTGTATCTCTTGGACTGTTAACAATCTCCTACTTAGTGCATCTGCCACTTTGTTTAGCTATCCCTTCTTGTGCTTGATGGTGAAGGTAAAGGCTTGGATGTATTCCATCCATTTCAAATGCCTATTACTTAACTTCTCTTGAGTGTTGATAAAACTAAGTGCCTGATTGTCAGTAAAGACTACAAACTCCTTGGGTAGAAGATAATGCCTCCATTTCCTAAGTGACTGAACCAAAGCATAAAGTTCTAAGTCATAGGTTGAATACTTCTTCTTTTCTTCATTGAGCTTCTCACTAAAGAAGGCTATAGGCCTGCCCTCTTGACTTAGCACTCCTCCTACTGCCACTCCACTTGCATCACATTCCACAGTGAACAACTTGTCAAAACTAGGTAATAAGAGAATAGGTTGAGTTTCCACCTCTTGTTTCAGTTTCTCAAACCCTTTCTTAGCTTCTTGAGTCCACACAAACTTAGTTTTTAAACCACCCTTGATTGTATCTAATACTGGTGCACATATGCCACTAAAATTCCTTATGAATTTCCTATAAAATTGAGCTAATCCATGAAAACTTCTTACCTCTGTCCCTGTTGTTGGTGTAGGCCAGTTTAGGATAGCGTCTACCTTGCTTGGATCCATCTTTAATGATCCCTTGGACACTACAAAACCCAAATAGACTAGGTCTTGCTTAGAGAACTCACACTACTCTAGATTGATTGCCAACTTCTCGTCTTGCAACCTTCTAAGAACCAACTCCACATGCTTCAAATGCTCTTCTGCTGTCTTGCTGTATATGAGGATGTCATCAAGGTATACCACCACAAATATCCCTGTAAAGTCCTTGAGTACTTCATTCATGAGCCTCATGAATGTGCTAGGGGCATTAGAGAGACCAAATGGCATAACTCTCCACTCATATAACCCATCATATTTCTTAAAAGCTGTCTTCCACTCATCACCATCCTTAATTCTGATCTGATGGTATCCACTCTTGAGATCCAACTTAGTAAAGTACTGAGCACCTCCAAGACAATCCATTAAGTCTTCAATCCTAGGGATAGGGAACCTATATCTGATTGTGATTCTATTTATTGCTCTAGAATTAGTACATAACCTCCATTTACCTCCATTCTTGGTTGCTAAAACCACTGGTGCTACACATGGGCTGATGCTCTTTTGAATCAATCTTGGATCCAACAACTCTTGCACTTGTCTAGCCACTTCTAGGTTTTGATCTGGTGTAAGCTTATAAGCTGCTTTATTAGGTAATGAAGCTCCAGGTATGAAGTCAATTTGATGACTTATGGTTCTCTTTGGTGGTAGAGTTGCAGGTGTACCGTCACTAACTATACTCTTATACCTGTCAAGTAACTTTTGGACTGCTTTCGGTAGGACTGTCTTTTCAGCCTTATCTTCCTCTTTAGGTTGTAACACAACCAAACATCCTTCATTCCCTTGATCTAGGTTGTTAAGGAACTCTTTACCACTGCTCAACATGATGTTTGGTGTCTTTGACTATCCTTCTTCCTCTTCTAACAGTGACTGCAACTTAAAAGTCTTCCCATCCTTCTTGAATGAGATGGTGTTCTCTTTCCCATCATATATGACACTTTTGTCATACTACCATGGTCTGACCAATAGTAGATGGCATGCATCCATGGGTAAAACATAACAAACTAACTTGTCCTTGTACCCTCCAATGAAAAACTCCACCGTTACTTGCTCATTTACTAAAACACTCTGCCCCTTGTTTAGCCATGTGACCTTGTAAGGGTTAATATTAGGCACCTTCTCCAATTTCAGTTTCATTACTACCTCCTCTTATATGATATTGTCTGTTGAACCTGAATCTACTATGACTTTGCACACTTTTCCAAGTATCTTACATCTTACTCTAAATAAATCTCTCCTTTGTTTTGGTTCTTCCTTGACCGGTTGTCTGATCAGGACTCTATTGAACATCAGATTCTCTCCTACCTCAAATTCGATATGACTGACCTCAGATGACTTAGGACTCGTGGTGTCCTCTTGTGCATAAGCCACTCTCTTTTCATTGCTTGATGAAGATGCTTTCTCCAGGCATCTATAAGCACGATGGCCTACTTGACTACAATGGTAGCATTTCATGTTTGCAAAATAAGAATTGCTCCTGCCTACTCCTCTTCCTTTGTTTGAACCTCCTTGAGGTCCTCTACCTCTATTATATCCTCCTCTTGAAGGTGTTTCATTGCCTTGATCTGTGGATTTAAACTCTCCTTGGTTCATTTGGTCATTGCCTCTACCTTGGTAACCACCACACTATCCTCTTTGATCTCTTTGATCTCTGCCTTTTCCTCTGCCCTTAGAAGCCTGATCTTGCTTCCTCTTACTTCTTTCCTCAATCTTTATGGCCAACTGATAGCATTGGTGTACTGTCTTAGGACTTAAAAGAGCCATCTCCTCTTGAATGTTCCACTTCAAGCCATTAAGGTATCTAGCCACCTTGAGACTCTTATCCTCTGTCACATTAGACCTCATGCAAAGTTTTTGAAACTCCTCAGTGTAAGTGTTTACATCTTGTTCTCTTTGCCTTAAGCTTTGCCTCTTCTTGTGTAACTAAATCTCATAGTCATCTGGCATATATGCTTCTCTTATCTTGGCAACCATTCCCTTCCAAGTAGAGATAGGCTGCTTACTTTCTTTTTCCCTCTCTATCTGAATGAATTTCCACCATGTTAAGGTAGAACCTCTTAGTCTTGACTTGGCCACCTTTACCTTCTATGCCTTAGTGACTCCATCACATTCAAAATGGTTTTCCATTCCCTCTATCCAATCAACAACTAAGTCAGCTTCCATTTTCCCACTAAATAGTGGTATGCCTTAAAGTCCTTTTCCACTCAACAACTTCAATGCCTTCAAGAAAGGCTCTTCCTCCAAAACAGGGTCAGGTTCAGGGATTTTATCTTCCTCTGCAACCTCTTCTTCCTTTGGTATTTTTCCTTCCAACTTCACATTGTTCAATGCTTTCCCAAGTTGCTCTATTCTTTCTTTTAACAACTTATTGTCTTCCTCTTGCTCTTCAACCATCTTGTCCAACTCTGCATTTGTCACCATGATGGATGAATCACTTGACTCAATGTCTGACATAAAATATTCTTCCCAAATCTTTTGCTCACTCTGATACCAATTTGATAGGGTAGGGTTGGCTGAGACAATCACTGTCCCATGCTCTGGGTCACTCCTAGGCAAACCCATTTGGTGTTACTCTCCACCTTATTAACCTATAGTTCCTAAATCTTGTTAGGAACCCCTGGTTCTCTTGGCCAACCCTACTATCATCTGCATACACCTAACCAAGTCAATCTTGGTGCTTACTCCTCTATTCTCTCCTTGGCCCTTAATCTTCCTAAAGGCCAACTAACTCTCCAAACCTTACCAACTTGTTGCAGGGGCATGTGGTGTCTTCTATAGCTTCAAAACCATCCCTCCATGGTTCTTGATTAGTCACAAGCCTTCAAATCTCCATCGCTTCCCTCAAACCCTAGTCTAGGGTTTAAGAAGGGCTAGTAGCCCTTGAGCCCCAATTAGGCCTCTTAACCTGAGAAGTTAGGCTATAACTCCAATCCTACTGAGGTTCATCACAAAATTCTTTTTGAGACCCTAGTTCAATTACCAACCTCTCAAGGAATTTTGGGGTTTTGGGCCTTCACAGGCCGTACACAGGCTCGACCCTATTTTTGTGGGAATTAGGGCTTTTTAGGCCTTTTCTTGGACAGTCAGTGATCTGTCTACCTCCTTCAACCACCAAATGATTTGGAGAAGACTCTGCCTTCCTGCTAGACCTTTTCCAAGACCCCTGCATCCACTACACACCTTGGGTTGCAAATGAATTGATACCACTACAACGTTAGGGCTTGGTTTTTGACTGTCTTCCCTAACCGGGCACTGTCAAGCTCGCCTAGGGAAGGTCTTTCACCATGTATCCATGCTTCCTACAATCTCCTAACACTATCCTATATGCAAGCATGGAGCTTAGCCTCATTTCCCATGAGCTATACACCTAGTATAGTGGAAAACAAAGGTCTAAGACTCCATGAATAACAGTCTACCAAGCTGATCAACAAATAAAGAAAACAAAACCTACTAAGAACAATACTATGCAACGATGAACCAACACCACCAATGACCACACAAAGCTTGTAAGATAGATGCCACACATTTCACACACTGGTCAAAGCCTGAAATACTCCATTAACACACAAATAAGCACTAAAACTAGAAAATTGCAACAAACTCAATGCTCTTCCATATGAACAGTAAACACAAACTGATACAATGATTTTTCCAATGCTAAATCCAATTCGAGGCTCTTCTTTTAAAGGTTCCTAGGTGGTTACATCTTCCCTTGGTCGGACATAACCACCTAATTAGGCCAAGATTGCATTATTGCAACATTTTGGCTTTATTTCCCAAAATCTAGTGATTCTTAATGAAAACCAATTGAGAAACCCATTCACTCCACCATTCACTACTGATCACCCTTCATTCTAACATCTTCTAACATCACTAACTCAAAACAAAAATGGTCAACATGATCTTGAAGTTTAAAGACTCAAAATTGCTTCCTAGGCTTCCAAAATTGCCTAGTGTTTTCCAATGTTCTCTAGGTGCTGCTGCACCATGTAGAATGATTTGAATCTATTCCAAGGGTAGTGTTATAAAAAATCCATGTCCTTTCTTTTGGCTTGTTACCTTGTTTCAACAATGTGAGACTTTTTGAAGTTGAAGGATAATGCAAGATGGTGATGAAACTAAACCATGTTTTGGATTTTTCTTGGATTTTTGAATATGAGGATGTAAGGTGATTATACAAGGATGATAATAACCAAAGCATGGGGCTAATGAATGTTGAAGAATGCTAAAGGATGATGATGCCAAATTAACATAGTGCAACTAAGGTTAATATTAAAGTATGCTAAAATTTTGTATTTTTGGCACATAAGGATGAAAGGATAATGAGACTAATGGATGCAAAAGGATATGAAAGGTTGACTAATTGATAATGATATGATGCTAAGGATAAGGTGAAAATGAACCTTTTTTTTGCATTTTTGGGATAAGTATGTAAAATGCAATCTAGTTTAAAGATCAAGAATTGGAAAGATGATGATAAAAGATATGATCAAAGGGATGTAATATGAGTCTAAATGAGGTCAAGTTAATGCAAAGGTACCCTAAAATTTCAAACAAAGGATGACAATCAAGCTAATGTGAACCCAAGCTAAAAATTCCAAGTGGCATTGACCTTTATGATAATCAAGAGGATAATGTTGACAAGGTTGAGTCAAGGCTAGGACACAAGCTAAAGACTCAAATTTGATAAAGGTGTCAAAGTTTGATAATATGAGGGATTAAGGTCAATGAAAAATAGAATATGTAACCAAGGATTTTCCAAAATCTTAATGATTTTCCGAAGTCTGAAATTTTGAAAGGGAGATGCAACCTAAGGTTTAATAGTGATTATGTAAGGTAAGGATGCAACCTAAAATATGAGGTAACCCTAAATGACAATGTTGGAAATGACTAGTAAAGGCTTTCAAGTCTCTGGTTTAGTAGGAAGGGTCATTGTAAAAATGGTTTGATCGAATTTTGAACAAGGATTTTGGCAATTTCTATTTATCAGACAATTGTGGATTTGTTTTATGCAAATGTGGTCCAATATGATAGTTGCAACTCTATTTTCCACAAATGTGTTTTAGGAAGACATATACAATTTTCCAGTTATCAGATGTGGCACAAAATATTAGTTGCGTACCTATTTTCTACAAGTGTAGTTTAGAATGTCAATTGTAGTTTTCTAGTTATCAAATGTGGTTCAAAGTATCAATTGTGGCTCTATTTTTTAAAGTGTCGGTTCATAGAATGTTTTTTTTGATAGTTTGATGGTTTTTGATTTGGTTTTGAATGAATTTTGACTATTTTTTGATGAAATCTGATTGGAAAACACAAAGTACAGTACCATTCACTTATTTTTGGTCTAGTTTTGGACGTGAAAATGTTTTAAAAATAAAACACACATAGACAACAATGCACGAGCCCTATGGTTGGCAAGGAAACCACTGGTTGGTATCCCCGCTTGGATTTCTCCAGCCACTTGAACAAGGTAGACATCTAGAGACTTGGTGGCATTAGCTCCCCTCCATGACACTCACTTCTTGGGATCACCAAGTCTCATTCCCCCAAGGTGGAATTCATGTCTCTACACATACTCAATGAAGATGTGGGGCACCTTTAGAGGTCCAACCTCCTACGATCAACAAGCATATAAAAGGGTTTTTTGCAACTAACACAAATTGGATCTTAGTAATGGAATTCATTCAGAGTCACCTTACTCGTGGAAAGATTAGATCAAGACTATGGTGAGTCAAGAATCCTCCCAATCCTTTGCATAGAACTTTCACGTAGCTCATGGGGCTACTAAGGGTGACACATGTTGATATGACACATCTCCACCCATTTCTAAATGACTTTCATCAAGAAGCACATTTATTTATAGTGGCTTGGAAGAGCTTGGCCTTAGCTTTGTTACCACTTGGGTCATTCCCACCTTTTGAAGTGGGGTGGCAGGCCCTCTAATAAAAGGTAAACAAAAGCGAGGAAGTACACTTTTTTTCTGATCATCCCAGATTGCAGAGCATATTTTCAGGCCTTTGCCTCACATTCACATGGGGTTAATTTTAAACAACAAATACAAATATGTGGTGTGAGTATACAAATGCCAAAGAGGTGCTTTTAGTCACTCAAGATTGCCAAATGGCATGAGAGGGGAGCATACACACTTTCTAAGATAGTTGCAATTCACCAAACATGAAGGACACTTGTCAATTTTAAACTAATGACATTTTATGCACGTTCATTTTAACACCCATGATTGAAATATGCAGATTGTTGTTCTTTTTAAACCTTATGAGTGAAAAGTGCATATTGTTTTTATCCTTATGATCCTGATGTAAGTTGTGGAAAACAAACAAAAGAGAAATTGTTTAAAACTGAAATAAAAGAGCTCAATTTTTTTTTTGTTTCTAAAGAAATAGTTTTTGGGAGCTCCAATCCAAAGCCACACATTAAAAACAAAAACTTAGCAACCAAAAACCCTACTCTACTTGAAAAACCCAAAAGAAAATTTGAAAACAAACTGAAAACTAAAATATTATACCAGACATACGATTGCATTGTTCTTTTCAAAAAATGTGTCATTGTGTTGCATTACACTAGAACAATTGCATCATGATTTTGAATTCAAATTTCCCACCCATTGTTTCCTTCTATAGATGTGTCATTCTTTTCAGAAAATGCATCGTTTCCTATCAAATGTGTCATTGTCTCAAGCAAATGTGTCATTAAGTACTGGAAATCTGCAAAATAGAAAGAAAGCCATACAAAATCTTGCAAAACTTTATCTTCACATTGGGTTCACCAATGTAAGATGGGGGAAAAAATGCTAGCCTAGATTATAGTGACAACCAAACTCTTCTAAGCTATAACCTCATCTAAACAAGAGAATACAATCACAAATGAAGAATAAAATAAAAGCATTCAAATAAAACATCCCCATTGAAGTTGCTTCACATCTCTTGTCTCTCCTATTTCTCCTTTTGCAAACTTTGACCTCAGATTTGAAGTAGAACTTGTGCTATTAATAACCTACAAATAGTAAGTAGAAAGTTGGAGATAAAATGGTTGTTAAGGAAAAAATGGAGGAGGAAGGCTACTTTTATAGATAGCCATTTGAACGGACGGTGATGATTGAGCTTCTAGAAAGATGCCAAGATGAACGGTGGAGGATTGATGCATAAAGTATATTCTATTCATTGGAGGGTTATGACGACAACGACTATGACATAGATGGCTATGACAAATATTAATGAGCAAGTGGGAGGAAATGGATGAATTAAAAATTGAAAAATAATTAATTCATGAGAAAGGAATATTTGATGAAGTGAAAAATAAATAATTCACTCAAATTATTTATTTGAGAAAAAGAGGAAATGGACAAGTGGAAATTCAATTGAAATAATTTGTGTAATTACTTCAATTAAATGAGAGGAAATATGAAAAGAGGCATTAAATAATTGAAATGATTTAATTATTTAATACAAGAGACACATGGAGGATGATTAAATAATTTTGATTTTGATTTAATAAATGGAAGAATTAAAAGAGGGAGTGAATAGTTAAATAATTAACAATAATTATTTAACCATAGATGAAAGGTGATAAGCGAAATAATTAAATAAATAATAATTTATTTAATTATTGAAGAAAAGGGGAATATTAGTGATGCAATTAATTTATTTAATTGATGAAGATAGAATAAAGATTAGAAAGTGAATTAATTAAATAATTAAAATTATTTAATTAATAGAGGAAAGTGAATTAAAATTATTCGATTATGAGAGGACGACAACCAAGAAAAATGACACTCACAGACTTAGGACATTTTTCAGTGGATATAGTTTTTAGTCTTTAATTCAACTTCATCTATTTTTAGTATTGATTAAAAAAATCTACTTAGTATCATATTAATTATTCATTTTACATCTTATGTTGTCTATTTATATTCGTCATTTATTTATATGTTATTTCCACCTTTTTACACATGTGGTAATAAACTTCCTTGCCTTTTTGAGAATTCTATATGAGGGTCTATTTTCCATGATCTTCAAATTAGTCGCCTAACTCATCTTGTTAATGAATTAGAGAGTGATTCAAAATATAAATATAAAAAAAATCATATAATTTTACCCAACACTTTAACTAGTGTCACAAACATAGTCCCCCACTCTCAAAGCACTTATTTATATGATAAATATAATATAAGTACTCTGAGAGTGATATCTCTTCATGTCTTTTTCAATAAATATATTTAAAATATCTTATTCTTGTATTTAAACCTAATTTTCAAGTTAGTTGAGAATTTTCACAAACTTTGAAATGCATGTTCATGTTAGATTTAAGCACAAATTCATAAAATAAGAAGACAAAAGTGAAAAATTTATTTAGATGCCAATTTTGTCAATTCAATTCCATGTGACATATTTCAATCTCACAAGAAAGATTAGATTAACAAAAATGAGTATAAAATTCAAAGTGCTTTGAATTAATCCATAAATTTTCTATTTTAGTTGGACTTTCAAACATTCATTAAAGCAAGGAAGATAATTTTATAATAATGACAAACTAATTAGAAAAACATCAACATCATTTCTTCATCATTAATCCCAAAATTAAGATATTTATCTACATATTTCATTTTTGCCAGCACAATCTCGTATTTATTATAACTATCAATTTCATTTCTTTTATCTAAATTAAATGTATACTAATCATAAATATTTATTTACTTAACCTATATAATATTATAATTTCTTTTTCCATATAACATCATATATATAAAATTTTAAATAATAATATTTAATTTGAAAAATATTTCAAACTATATTTATTCAAAACTATAAATATTTTTTTATTTTTTTATTTCTCTTTCTATAAAATTTAAGAATCACAAAAGATATTTTTTACAATAATATAAAATCAAATATTAAAATAAAATATCATAAAATATTCATACCCACTTATTTTTTACCCAACTTTTATAAAAATCTAACATATCAAAATACAAAATAAAATATCAATTTTTTATTTAAAACTTAAAAATAAACTTTTTATTTAAAGAAGAGGAATATTATAAGAATTTTGTAAACTTACTTTCACTTCTAAGTTAAAAATTCCATACCTCGTACTTTAACCAACTCATTTTTAAGAAATGTCTATCCAATATTCTAAATTTATTTTTTATAAAAATAATAATAAATTTTAATTAAAATTGAATATATTATACATTAGACTTTAATAATCTATAAATATGTGTATTAAAATACTGAATTCATTGACCTCACTTTTATTATATATATAGTCAAACATATGTAGACTCCTGCCATTGCTAATCATTTGCCCACAAAATTTTAGTTAGAGATTCGGTAAGAAATTTTGTTTTGGAATTGTGATTTTCAAATGTCACTCCTTTCTTTTCCCAATTCTCATTCATTTTTATTTTTTTAACTTTTCAGTTTTTAAAATAAATACTTTAAATATTTTAAATACATCTATTTATGTAATGTTGGAAAACATTAATTTTAAATTATTTTATTTATTTAAGAATTAATTTTTGTTATTTTTATTTATTAAAAAGATTTCTTTATTGATTTTTTTTTTAATTTATATGTAAGAGTAATTTTATAGTTTTAGTTTTTAAAATAAATGTTAAATTTAAAATAATTATTTTTTAATATAGTCATGACATAATAATTCTTATAATATAAATATTTTTAATATTATTATTTTTAATTACCCTATAATCTATAATAAAAACAAGAAATTCAAAATAAAATTCAAAATGAGTAATATAATTTCTAAACAAGAAGATAAATTAATAATAGATAATAATAATAATCTAAAATAATATTATTAATTCTAGTAACCATAAAAAAGGAGAAAAAAATCAAATAAAGACTAAGTAGTTGTTTATGTCACATTTGAAGAAAAAATGAAGTGCTATCTTTTATGTTTGTAAGGATAATAAATTTACTTTTATTTTTATCTAGGCTAATTTATTTATTTATTTTAATTGACTCGGTCAAGGTTCAAGAGTTAATAAAAAGGGAAAAATGTTCTCATAAGTTAGTAATAGTGAGTTTACTACTTTCATTCATAGCAATTTATCCACACATAACTAACCTAATTTGATTGGTAAATGAATATTTGAACAAAAAACTTATCCAAAATCAAATTTAGTATACAAACTAACTTCTATTATTATATCCCTTAGTTAAAATAGTAGGTTACTCATAGCTGAATGAATGCCAAAATGGGGGTCTTGTTCATCTCTTTTGCAAGTTCGCGTACATGGAGAACACATAACCTAAACTCTAGATGTTGAATCTCCCTTTTCAAATATTTAGTACAATATTCAATCATTTCACCCCTAGATACCTTTCTCTTCATTTACATGCCTCTCCATTTTGACCTCTAGATCCATTTTCATAATATGCTTTGTTGTTCACCTCTTGGATTTTGTATCCATTGAAGTTGATGTGATGATAGTTGGAGATACTAATGCAACTACTTTCACGAGCATGACATATAATGTGAAGTTTGGGTTCCAAAGTATTGAATATCCCTCACACAACCACCACCACCTTATGCCATTTCCTACCATAATCAATCCCTCATCATTACATTCCATCTCATCCCCATATATTACAACTCATCCCTATCACATAATTGTATTACAATCCATACAAAATCCACTCTCCTATTATTAGGTTAATCTAGGCTAATTAGATGCATACATGTAAGTTTAATGAATTTAGATTAAACAATTAGAGTTGTTCATATGTATAATTTGAAGTTGTTGGCATGGATTTTGAAAAACTAAGAATCTAAGTATCTCTTGGAAACACTTTTTTCCTACCTTAGAAATTAAACCCTCCTCCCTCTTAATAGTTTTCCCACATCTTTTCCTCCTTTCTTTCTCCTTCTCTCATATTTTTCCATGCCCCTTGTCTTATTGTTCATGTACTAGTCATGTGTTGGTTCGTCTTCTAACATTTCATTTTCTTTATTTTGTATGCACCTTGGTTGTCCCTTCTCCCATCTCTCTCTATCTCTAGATAAATAATTTTCTTTTTATAACCTAGGGTGTCCCTATGTCTTAGCCCAGCGTCCCTGAGTGATCTATCCTAAGATCAACTCAAAGGTACACTCTTGGAATGAGGCAAGTTGAAGTGGGACTAGTCCTGGGGGATACACCAAACCACCTGCCGAGCCAAATGCATCGGGTAAAGACCAGACCTCAAAGTCAAACCCAAGAGTTTGGGGAGAAAACCCAAGATTCAAGCCAACTCTACTACCCGTGTGGGTTTCTATAGATATATAGTTTTTGATATAAAAAGCAATGAAAACAAGGGTGTTGTCCCATCAATACAAGGCACCAAAGGCCATCCAGAGCAAACACAGTAACAACACAGTGACAACAGAGTGAACCAAGCCATCACCCACAACAAGTCATATCAAAAACCCTAAAATAATAGTAAACATAGGATAAACAGAGTCCATCATGCAGGCATGATACAGAGCAGTCGAGTCCAAAGACCCCCAGGGGTCAAACCAGTTAAAAAATAGCATATGCATACTAAAAGTCAGAGAAACTATCAAAAACATAAAGAGCCAAAAGGCTAATTCTTTTCCTCCATGCATGGTTTTTGCTGAATAGCATTCGCCCAATCTGCCATGAGGAACTTAAGCAGCTCCTTAAAGCTAGCGTCTTCCTCCCCATCGTTTGTGGACTTGTCCTTTTGCAACAAGTATAAACTAGTAGCCAACCTGTGCATGACCTTCAGAGCAAAGTGAGACACCTCCTGAACCTTTTTTTCAGCCTCTCAATTCTCCCTTTCAGCTTGCCAACTTCATCCCAAGTTTGTTCTTTTTTATTGTAATCTTTCTTCAAGGGGGCTTTTCCCTCAGCCGTATTAGAGGCCCGGGGTTTAATTTCCTTCTCATTAACATTGGTAGGGCTATTCTTCAAGCTTTTAGACACGTGGGAGGTGCTACTCGCTGAGATAGACTGGTCCTCCCCTCCTGCCACCTTTTTCTCTTGGCTTTCACTGTCACTCCCATTTTCATTATCCGAATCCGAAGCCTCCTTAAGACTTCCCATCTTGTCCTACTTAAGGACCAGTCTATTAGATCTACGAGGGGTATTAGCTTCTTCAGTGATCTCGATGTCAGAATCAATTTGGTGGAGGAAAAAATTAGTTTTCTTAGAGGATTTGGCCGTAGGTCTCAGGGTAGGGGCAATACACTTTTTTTCTTTACCCATTTCCCCCAGACCCTTCGTAGGGGATGTGCCATGGGGAAGGGCATTCAAGGTAGTATTTTTTAGGCATTTTTTCTTGCTCAAGCCTGACACATCCAAAATGCTGGCAGAAGGGGGAGTAGAGGAAACCAGGGTTTCATCTAGAGTGGGCAGACAAGGGACTTCTTGCACAGTGATAGGCCGAGTAGGGAAAAGGGCCATGTGAAAATGATAAAGCCTAGACATAAGGCCTTGATGTAGGATAGTATAATTCTTTCCAGAAAATGAGGCTGCATTAAACTTTTCCATAGTGCTATCCAACTTAAATGAAACAGGAAAAAAGGAATGGAGATATGCTGGTGATTCCTAAGGTGGTTGAGGAAATTAAAGTGGTAATAGTAGTAAACCCCATACCTTCCTTCCATTGTGAAGTACTTCATGATCACCATGCAAAATCTATCCCATGGCTCCGGGAGTGCCTCACAGTCATAGCCACCCACAACTTGACTGGTTTCTCCTCACCACGAAAGAATTGTTCAAGACTAATCTGGTCTGACACCTTCATGGTTTTCTTCCAAGTTCGACCACTATTCGGAAGCCTCGTAACTCTAGCAATAACCTCCTTAGAAACTTCAAAGTAAATGCCACCAAAGGTAACCCTACCATCATTCCAAGAGGTGACAAACTTACTTGATAGGCCCTCATCGTGTCCAATCATGGCGTCCATATACTGGGCAATGCCACCCTCTTTGCAAATGTACCAAACAATGGCATTGTCCTTCCACTCATCACACCTATCTGGCTCCACACGCACTTTGTCCCCACCCATAGAGCCCACACAAGAGTCACTGACCACTAGAACAAGAAGGAGATAACTAGGGTGAAAGAGTTGGCAACCAATTCTAGAAGCGTCGAAAGGGAAAAGTCCAGTGAAAAGTGACCAAGAAAGTTGAAAATGAAGGAAATAAATGCCACATATCGCATCCCATGCAAAGGTAGCGGCTCCCTCATGCGAATTGCCCTAGGAACGTAAGGGCATGGTATCGGCGTAATACTTAGCCATCTCAAAAAATCTAATACAATCCATTAAATTATGAAGCTCAGCACAAAAATTTAGGGAGTTAAAAAAATGATGACTCCATCGGCCAGTAGGGGTAGAAATATTCACCTTACCATCGGCCCAAAAGAGGTCGTACATACCGACGAACAAACACATGATATCCATCACCTCACATAACAACCAATTATTCAAAACCATGCTCCCGCCAGAAATACTAACCAAATTTAGTAGGATCCTAGCTAAAATAAGTAAGCACCTTCTAGGGCTCAACATTTAAATGTTTGAGATCTTCCCTTAAACACACCAGAGCTGAGGGGGGAAAAAAATGAACTTTTTTCCAGCACCGTAGCCCTTCAATATCAAGACCTACCGCCACCATACTATCAGCAGTCGCATTCCCCTCTCTATAGACATGTTGGATAGAAAAGTATTGAAGACAATTTAGGAGGGAGTAAATGTCCTCCATAATACCTTTTAAAGACCACCCCGCCTTCATCTTTCCTTTAGTGGCTTTCACAATTAGCATCAAGTCGCCTTTAATTTCCATGGTCTTGACGCCGAGGGATAGCACAATTCTAAGACCCCAAAAGAGAGCCATGCCTTCAGCCTGGTTGCTAGTGTGATCTTTCAGTTTCCCAGCATAGGTAGCCACCAGGCAGCCGGTATGATCCCTGATAATACCCCCTCCGGCTGCCATACCTCCCCTAGCCACCCCATCAAAATTAAGCTTAACCCAGGGAAGCTTAGGGGTTCTCCATCTAGTATGATTCCTAATGATCACTTTGGAATTATCAAATCTTTGTAACTCACTAGGAAATTTCCAAATAGTAGCTATGCTTCTATCCTAAGTAGTCGAGGGATTACTAGGAATCTTCCATTTGTAGGTTGAAATGTTATCTAGGAGAAGCTTATTAAGGATTATCAATAGACCTTCCACATTGTTCACCATTTCTTTGAAAATTATGTTATTCCTTTCTTTCCACAGACACTAGCAAATGTGAGGTGGAATAAGTTGCCAGAGTAGTCTGATTAACAGATGATTGGAGGGGCATTTCCAATTTAAGATGAATTGGTGAATATCTCTATCAAAGACCCAAGAGATGTTCAACCATTGTAAAACATTCTGCTAGACCTGGGTAGCAAACTGGTAGTGAATAAAAAGATGGGAGATAGTTTTTTCTTCCCTTCTGCAAAGAGTACACCAATTAGGGAATTGAAAGCTCCTCTTGACAAGGTTATCAATAGTTAAAATTTTCCCATGGATGGAAGTCCACCAAAAGAAATTTATTTTAGGGATGAACTGATGAATCCACACCTTCTTCTAGCACTTCTCATCACCATCAAACTTAAGAAACAGTTGGTAAGTAGACTTAACAGTGAACTCCCCTAAGTGGTTCTTTGTCTAGAAAATCCTGTCCTCCTTTTGAAATAAAGGGAGTCTAACCATATTCAAAAGCTCCTGGAGCTCCGCAACCTTTTGCAGAAGGTTAGGCCAATGTAAGAAAGACAAATTAAAAATTTTCCATTTAGCTCTGGGTGAAATATAATTAGTAATATAAGTACTAATGAGATCTTTAGCATGCCCCCTCAATATATTAAAATCACTATCAGCAAGGGGTCTGCACCCAATCTAGCTGTCCTCCCAGAACCTAATTGATCTCCCATTTCCAATTTTCCATTTGACCCCTTCCTTCAAGAGGGACCTACACTTAAGAATATTGTTCCAAATTTTAGAGCTAGGAGGGAGACCAACCAGGTCCAAGGCTCTAACAAAATCTCTCTGATTAAGATATTTAGCCTTCATTATCCTGCACCATTTAGCCTTTTCCTGCACCAAACTTTAGCCAATCTTGGAAATAAGGGCTTTATTAAGATTAGTAATCTTCTTGATCCCCAGGCCCCCTTGACATTTTGGGTGATAGACAGTGTCCCAATTCACAAGGGCTAGCCTTTTCTTCTCCTCCACTCCCATCCAGAGAAAGCATCTTTGAATTCTTTCTAGCTTTTTAGCCATGGAGCCTGAAATCCTAAAGAGAGAGAGGAAGTAGACTGAAATTCCTTGAAGGGAGGCCTTAAGAAGTTGGAGTTTACCAACATTACTAAGAAGTTGACCTTTCCAACCAACAAGTTTCTTTTGCATTATCTCCAAAATACTATTCTAAAATTTGTGTGACACCTCATTAACAGTAAGTGGCAGACCCAGGTAGACTCTCGAAAGAGAAGCACTAAGACAACCCAGGATGGTTAAAATATTAGCTTGGAGATTAGCTCTAGTGTTGAAGAAATAGACACTACTTTTGTTATAATTTATGCATTGACCAGAGGCACAAGCATAATCATGAAGGAGGCATTTCCATTCTCTGGCTTCAATCACTGAGGACTTTCCAAAAAGAAACATATCATCCAAAAAATGTTGGAGAACAGAGGGGGGGTAGGGTGGAGGTAGCTTTGATCCCCTAAATTTTCCCTGAGTTGAGCAAGGATAGAAAGTTCCTACCCAGAACCTCAGCCACCATAATGAATAGGTAGGGGGAAAGGGGGTCCCCCTGCCTAAGCCCTTTTCCTGCCTTAAAGAAACCCCAAGGAATCCCATTGACCAGCACCGAATACTGGACAGATTCCACATACTCTCTAATGATACCAATCACTCTATCATTAAAACCAAACTTAGCAAGGACTGAATACAAAAACTTCCATCTAACCCTATCATAGGCTTTAGAAATGCCAAGTTTAAAAGCCATACCTTGGTTATTGCTTTTCTCCATAGAATGAATTATTTCATGAGTCATAATAGCAACATCCAATATCTGTCTTCTTGGCACAAACCCATTTTGACATCTACTGATAATTTTTTCTAATAAAGGCTTCAATCGGTTGACAAGGACTTTGGAAAAAATCTTGTAAATAGTGTTACATAGACTTATAGGTCTGAATTCAGTCATGTTCTTAGGATCTTGCACTTTAGGGACTAGCACAATAAAAGTATTGTTCAATTTCTTTAACAATTTACCAGTCCTGAAGAAATCTTTAACGGCCATGGTAATATCGTAGTTGACAATGTCCCAATATTCTTGAAAGAAAGCCAAGGGGAAACCATCCGGTCTCAAAGCTTTATAGGATCCCATAGCAAACACAACAATCTGAACCTCTTCCTCAGTCATAGGGGCACAGAGTTGAAGATTGTCGTGCTCACTTATACCATGTGGGAGGTTTCCCAGGAGCCTCACCTGAAGCTCAGCAGAAGGGGAGTTGCCAATATCTGCGTAGATCTATCTATAATACTATTCAACAACCTCTCCAATTTTGTCAGCCTCCTTGACTTCTTGATTAAAATCATTCATCAAACACTTAATGGTATTCCTCTTCTTATGTTTGCTGGCCGTCCTATGAAAAAAGGAAGAGTTCCTGTCACCCTCCTTCAGCCATTGGACTCTTGATCTTTGCTTCTAGTATATTTCTTCTTTACTTAAAATATCCTTCCACTTTTTCCTCCAATTTTGCTCTTCAACATGTAAAGGTTGCAGAGAATGGCCCGAGGCCATAAGATTTTAGATCCCCTCAAGCTTATCCTTGATCATTTTTTTAGTTTTGAAGAAGTCACCAAAAGTCGCCTTGGACCAACCTTTGACTTGTTTTCTAATAAGCTCCCGTTTTTGGGATATTCTATACATTGTCAATCCTTGAACAGGGTGGCTCCACCAAGTCTCAATGTATTTTCTAAAATCTTGGTGAGACATCCACATCATCTCAAATCTAAAAGGGTGTGGGCCCAAAAACAACTTGTTCGACCACTCAAGGAGGATAGGACTATGGTCAGAGATAGTCCTTGGAAGGGAGGCAAGGGAGGCATTCCATCCAAGGTCCCAACTAGCCGAGACAAGGACCCTATCCAACCAAACTTGAATAAGGTGAATTCCCTTTCTATTATTCGACCACATGAAAGAATTTCCCTTTAACTCCAAGTCAAACAATCCAGAATTGTTAATGAATTCAACTAGATCATTCATACTATCACTATAGTCCATTAGGCCACCCAGCTTCTTCGAAGGAAAAAGAGGGGAATTAAAGTCTCTAGCCACCATATACAATGCATTGTTGTCACTCAATATTAAAGATGACACTTCCTCCCACATATTCTTTCTTCCACATCTGGAATTTGGCGCATAGATATTAAACAAATGCCAGGTGAGATTATCAGCTTTAAGAGTCACAACAAGGTAATTATGAGAAAAAGCAAAGGATTCTACAACGTGGCAATACCTCTCGAAGCACCATCCGCCTCACTATAAAAGAAGGAAGATCCCGACCAAATTTTGTTGGCGGAAGAGGAAAACGTCTGGTGAGTCATTTTGACTTCCTGGAGCAAAAGGATATCAATCTTCATATCAATAATATATTGCCTTAAGGAACATTGTTTTAGATGACTGTTTAGTCCTCTCATTTTCCATGAAAGGAATTTTCATTTCTTACCTTTGTGAGCTGAATCAAGGGTAGATTTCCTATTGCTGGCAATGTCCCTAGCTGTGGCTTTGTGCCTATACAAGCTTTCTGAAGGTCTTCCAACTCTACTCTCAGTTCCAACATCCGCTTTCTTGTTCCTTGTTTTCCTTTTTGAGTTTTGCTAGTCCTCCAAGTTATCACCCTCTGATTGGGCTATCAAAGAATATGATTTAGAGTTTGGGGAGAGAATAATAGACTTAGTTACCTCCCTAGAATAGTCTTCCACAAAAGCCAATTGAGAAGTGGGAATACACGAGTTAGTATGAACTTAGATGAGGTGGACAACAAGGCACCCTCTAAACACTGAGAAGAGGCTGAAACATCCACTGAGGTCTCACATCTAGGATTGTCAGCACCATCGACATCCAAATTCTTCTTGGTAGAGTCCAGACACACAATAGACAAAGGAGAAAACCCAGATATTTCCTTCCCTTGATGAACACGGGAGCCTGACACCAAATCCACATCCATTAGAGGGGAGACTTCACCCTCTTCCAACCCTTTGGAGCAACTTATCTTTGAGTTAGTTTCCATCTTTTCCCTAGAGATAGAGGATTTTAGCAGTTCATTCAACCCTTCAATGAAGGGCTAGTCATCTAAATCACTCAATTTCAATGTCTCACCAACCCCACTTGTGCTTGGGTCAAGTAGTTTATCCTGTAACACCAAAGGGCAGGAAGGATTTTCTCTTTCAATGGAGCATCCTTTATAACAACCTTCTTGCAGTTAGAAATAACATGACCCTGTTTACCACACTTCTGGCAGAACAAGGTGGCATTCTCATAAACAAGAGTTTGAGTCCATTTCCCCCATTTAGATTTAAGAGTGATAAAGTTGGGAAGAGCTTTGTTAATGGAGACATTAACAAAAAAACATGCAAACACCAACCTAGATTTCACCAGAGTGATCGTGTTTGCTGCCACAAAGCTACCAAAGGAGTTCCCAATCCATCAGAAAATCCTTTCATCCCATAATTCTAGCAGAAAGATAGGAAAACGAACCCAAACAAGGGCCGAATGGGTAAGATCCACCGAGGGGTCGAAACCTGGTCTCTATTTATCCAGAGAAAGAAAATGTTTTCCATAGGACCAAGTACCTGAGAGGGCAAGAACCAGGTCCTCCTCAGTAGTAAACTTAAACATGAATAGACCACCAGGTATTGTCGAGACAGACACGCTGCCCTTTAGCTTCCATTTATCATTAGCCCATCTACAGACCATATCAATCATTGGCCTAAAAGCCAAGAATCTTCCCACCAAGGGTAGGTGAAGTGAAACAACAACCTCCTCCATAACATCGTCAAGAAGGCAGAGCTCAGTGCCTTCATCTATCAGAGTAATCTTAGGACCAACAGACTCCAAGGAACTATCTCTAGACCCCGAAAGGATGTCTTTCTTGCCGGTCTTGGAAAAGGCTACCCCCCCGACGGCCCCCATTGTCCCCACCAGCTGGAGATTTAGCAAGTGCATCAGAGTTACCCAAGGCAAACTCCACATCCGCATAATGTGCATGTGAGCGAATCTTTTCCGTATCCGTCGAAGGGTCAGGTTGGGGAGAGACAAAGGTCTCCCCAGAACCAGCAGGCATGATCAAAATTTGAAAATTGTAGGGCGGGAGGAATTCAATATTATTATAGATATTTAGTTACATATGCATACATGTGTGGATATTTGTACATTTGTTTTCTAATGTTTATTTTTATGTGTATTGTTTTGTTATTTATTATTTAATAATGATATTATATTTTTTAATTTACCTCCCTTTTTTATATAGGTCACATTATTAATCAATTTATATAAAGTTAATTTTATTATATATAGTTATAAATTATAATTATCTAGTTATTCTATGGTTTTTAATTATATTATATTATATATACATAATTACATATATCTACATGTTACATGATATATATAATTTATTTATTATAAATACAATTATGTGATAATTAATTTTTTTGTTAATTATTATATTTTTTATATTTGTTTTTGGTGTCTTTTTATTTTCTTTGTTTATGTTATAATTACTTATGTTTGGGGTAAATACTAAGAAAGTTCTCCCAAGTTAAACCCTAAAAAAAGATTGAATTTATGATTTTGCTAATGATTGAAAATATCAAGCTTCAACACACAAATGCTCCTAAGATGAATGTAGATTCTAATTATTTTTAGTGAACCATTTCAAAATGTTCTCCTAATGATTTATCCTTAGGATGATAATGAATATTTGGATATGAGAGGATGTGAAATGTATGCAAATAAATATCTTTAAATTTCAATAAATAACAACAATTTGCAAAGACATCTGTAGTTGACTCATAATAACTAGTGGAATGGAAAAATATTCAACCAAATTTAAATATGAATTTAAAAGTTCAAGGTTCAAATCCATGGACAATGGATTGATCCCACCCATAGAATTGATCAATTTTAAACAAAAAATGAATTCTTATCATGGTGACTATAATAAATGTATCAAATATGAGGAAATGTGCAAATATGGAAAATATGTAGATAAATATATGAAAATATTTTTTATATAGGGATTGATTAAGGTAAGGGAATAAGCCTAAATTTGCACAATATTGTTAAAATTTTCAATATGTAATTATATTAATATGTTATCTCAAAAGAGGTATAAAACTAATTAAAAAATGGCATGGGTATGAAAATTTTGCCATTATATTTTCACCCTACTTCAAGGTTCATGTGAATCTAGAATGATCATGTATATCAATGTATGATGTATGTAGCACACACAAATATTCCTATAAGTCATATATTAAAATATTGGAAAATATGTTCACCAAAATAGAACAAAGAAAAATATATGGGAATAAGGAGGTTGGGGTATGATGGACCTATTTTCCATTATTTCATTAGGAAATGAGATTCACACAAATAATTGACTTATTGTCCTTGTCGTTGTACCAAAAGGTCAACCTATTAATGCCTGATACAAGCGTCAGTTAAGATCCATAAGAGGCGGTTAGATCATGTCACAAAACCAAGCATTGTGTTGCAAGGAAGACCAAGGGACACACCATCTTGCAACAATCCCCCCATCACAAGTGAGGGGTTTGAACCTATGACCAACTCTGATATCAATTGTTGGCCTTGTTGTTGCACCAAAAGGTTGACTTGCCAATGCCCAATACAAGCATCAATTCCATAGGAGGCGGTTAGATCATGTCACAAACCCAAGTGTTGTGTTGCAAGGAAGACTAAGGTACACACCATCTTGCAACATGAGTTACAACCCTTAGGTGAGTCAACTCAATGAGGGAATCTATTGATTTCCTTATGATTGAGGATGGGGGTATCGACTTCATGCATGGTTTATAATGGATCTAGATGGAATGTATGGTATCCAGTGTTTTTGGCATGTGTCTCTTCTAAATTAAGCAATGATGGATGTATTTGGGTTCATTTGGTGGCTCCAAATATGGGGGCACATTTCTTTATGTTTCCTAAAATTTTGTTTATACCTCTTTTGTCATCTCTAAATCTCTATCATTTATACCAAATTGGTTGTTGGTACTTTGCCTCTTTCTTGGCACAAGGTGCCTCGTACGACTATCAGTGATCTTGACATAATCCCACTGTAAATGGGAATGAAGTTGCTCATTCGAGCCACCATTTTTATCTGGCTTAAATTATAATCTTGCTTGGAATGTGATATTTTAATTTGGTGATCACTATATCTTTGGCACTGATTCTAAAAAACTCTTCAAAAGGTACCATGAGGTAATATTGTCCTATTATTGTGACACATGGCTGAGATTTGGTGAAATGGTTTATGTCCAAACATTCTTTGTATAGGTTTTAAATTCACACCATTTCTTGATGTAATGAGACTTCAGTTGCATTAATTGCATTTACTTCGTTGTTTAGAAAGGATCATGAGCATATTGTTATTAATGGGTTGTTTCTGGTGTTTTCTTCACACTACAATTTTCTTAATTGAACAAGTCACCATGAAAACCTCTTTCAAAGTTTATGTTCCATTTAGACACCATGAGATATGGGATGCTAGGCCTTTCATAACTAAAAAATTGAGGCATTCTTGTATTCTTGAATGTAAGCAAGTGGAAGAAGTGATCATTACTGTCTTGGGTTAGGACTCGTTGGAATTTCATGCAATGTCTCTTCTACATGAAATCACTTCTTGGTTTATGTCCAACTTAATGGATGTGCTATGGTGTAGAGAAATGGTAAAATTCTTGGCTGGTACTTATCTTCTCTGACATATTTTCCCACTTTCATTCATACATACTGCTCTGGAAGAATATGATATTTTGAATGGTTCTAACTTGGTGGGTGGGGTTTTATGTCATCAATTCCTTCTCTCTGATCATTCACTTTCTGCTCTTCTTAGTGCAATGACACATGGTTTATTAGATGGTTTCTCTCATGAATTTTTGAGACATCTGCACAAGTTAAGGTCATGGCTAGGAAACATGATTTCTAACATGCTACTAGATTTATTTGATGCTGTGAAATTTTTGATTAGGCATTCTCTTATGGAACCTCATTCCACTCCCTATTTTTCTCCTCTCTCTAACTGAAATCATCAACCAAAAGTGGTGTGTAATTATCTGTATTTTGGTTAGATTTTTTTCACTTTCTGCCTCTAGTATAAATCATTTCTCATTGTTAAGGGTTTTCACTCTTCACCAACTTTTGTTGTCTTCCTTGGATGGCCTGCTTCTTTTTTGGCTCAGGGATCTTCTTGTTATCAATGCTACTCATACAATATCTTCTGGATCTATCAACAATTTTGGGAGAAACTTGTTCTTGGTGATCACTCAGGATTCTCGTCTTTTTGGCGTTGATTTTTTCTCATTGTAAAATCTGCTTTGTAATGGGTTTTTTGTATTGTCTCCCTCTGTCTTCTCTTGTTCACTTCTCTTTTTGAGGGAGAGTTTTCATTTCTCTTGGAAATTTTTTGCTTTGAATGTGCACCTCCTTTAGTTTCGATATGTATCTCACACTTTCTTATCAATAAATTTTGTGGCTTGTAACTTTAAAAAAAAAAAAAAATTCCAGAAAATATAAAAATGGTAGAGTGATGTGTACCTATCACCAAAATGCAAATTCAAAAGGCTATCTATGACTCATTCGCCCATAGGAAAATGGGTCTCTGTGCAGAGGTTTCAAAAAAATTTCAAGATCCTCTAGTGTTAGTTTGTAGCTTCCATTTGATCTGGGTTTCAGTGTGAGATAGTTGGAAATAAGTTATGTAAGTGAGATTCCATGAATTAACAACAATGTTGACAAATTTTTGCAACTTTGAAAAAATTGCAACTTTAAGGTCTTCAATCCTTCTTCAACCTATAAACCTGCACATTCACAAAGAGGAGAAAAATATTTGTTTTTGGTGGATGGGGGTTTTCCTTGGTCAAGCCCCATTTGGGTAATTAAACCTTGAATTGAAATAATGAAACATGAAAGGAATGGCGAATGAATAATAAAATGCTGCAACTCAACAAATCCTTGAATAAATATTTAGAGGATTGAAATGTTAATCTTGATCTTGAATGAAATAACTTCAATAGATGTGGATCTTGATACTTGAATCTTGATTTGAGTGTTGACTTGGATCTTTGAAACCTACATCACAATGTTAGCTCCATAAACATGCATGATTGCAAAAGACTTTGGCATGATACTTGAGATCTTATTTTTGGAATAAATCACTAATAAATCTGCTCTTGAATGCCCTTTATCATAATCTTTTCTCTTGTAATGCTTGCATAAAGTTTTTTTTTTCTTCTCTTAAAAACTTCTTAGGCTTGATTTGATAAAAAATACCTTATATTTATAGGTATCTATCCTTACTTTCCTGAAAAACAGGCTGACATTGAAATTTAAATTTAGGGATAATAAAATACCACCAAAAACATATTCTAAATTTGGTTTTAAAGAACTAGGGAGGACCCATTTTCCCATGGGTGAATGGGTCCTAGGTCCCTATTCCTCGAACACACATTGCTCAAGGTAATTAATTATGTGTTTGCAATTGTTGTCAAGTTTCCCTTCAAAAATTGTAATTTTTTAGGCTTATATATGTAAAATAAGGCTTATTAAGGTATAATTAAGTCCAATTTAATTGAGGGGACCCAAGCAAAGTGTGAAAATGTAAAGGATCACATTTTGCTACATTACACTTATCCCCCACTTAAGTGAGAGGATGACATTATATCAAACTCATACTAAAGTAGACAATCAAGAGAGGTCTAATTGTAAAATTGTTAGAAAAATAAGATGACAAAGGTCAAGGAGGATGATCAAGCCCCCAAGATATAATATCTCATGGAAAACCAAAAAAGGTACAAAGAGAACATACCTTTGTTAAATATGCAGTAGCAATGAAAAAATACTCAAGCATACAATGTTAAAGACTTAAAGAAAGAAATAAAAGAAAGGGGTGGATCAAGCCTCAACTATTTTTCCATCTCGATATGGATCAAGCCTTGGTTGTTTTCCTAGAAAATTTTTACAAGTGGAAACCTATTGTCCACTATGAAAAAAATATGCACTCACACGGGCTAGTGAAATTCGTTTTCCACTAGGTGAGCCCCAGGAAGTGGCTAACTAACCATACCAAAGTTATACCTCCTGATAACTTTGATAAGAAACCACACAATATGAACTTCGAGCTTCATAAGTCTAGCAAGATACATTATGCTAGACACTTATGAAAAAAAAAACTCCATTGGAAAGCAAGGTGTGTTATGCTTGGTGACCATGAAAAAAGTTTTATGAAAAAGGTTTTTAACTTCAAGCTTTACAAGGCTAGCAAGATTCATTATGCTAGGCACTCATGAACAAAAATGGCTCCACTGGCAAGCAAGGTGTGTTATTCTGGGTGGCCATGAAAAAGGTTTGTAACTTCGAGCTTCACAAGGCTAGCAAGCTTCATTATGCTAGGCACTCATGAACAAAAATGGCTCCACTAGCAAGCAAGTTATGTTATGCTTGGTGGCCATGAAAAAGGTTTGTAACTTCGAGCTTCACAAGGCTAGAAAGCTTCATTATGCTCGAAACTCATGAATAAAATGCAAATAGGATGATACATATTCAAATTGGTTTTTCTTAATGCATGTAAGGCCTCACCTTAGGGAACATCATGCTTGACATCACCATTGAGAGAGGACAATTCAAAGGATAAAAGATTCAAAACTCAGGGAATGCAAGATGTAGCATTACCACTAAGAGGAATGCCATATGCTAAGAAAGATCACACTTTAAAGGACATCAATTCCAATATTTCCAAGAAGAAGACAAATCACAAGAAACAAGAAGACCACACTAAGAAACATGAGTTATATTCAAAAATGTCAAAATGATAAATGCCAATGAATGCCCCCACTTTAAAAAAATTGCTAAACACCATGTTGTGAGCAATTACTTTAAAGTAAAAAATGATAAATGATAAACAATAAAGAAGGCATGAGAGATTATTTGGAAAGCCCTATGTCAAGCATATATTTCCAAATGAAGCTACATCATGAAATCCCAAACACATAAGGGATCCACATATTTGGGGTTAGCATATGTCTTTGCTACAATATTATTATAGAGCTCAAAAATGTCATAATTCCCCAAATGACTCATAGAACAACGAGCACAAAGGAAGAATGACACATAGAGAGGAAAAAAAGAATATTTTGGGTCAACATGGAAGTGACCTAAATTTATTGATGCCTTGTGTCATCCCCCAAAAGGAAAACAAAAGATAATAGAAAAGATAAAGGTTTATGAAATATAGAAGAATGTAGGTACAAATAGAGGAATGAACATAAAGACATGTCAAATAGAATAATATAGTGGATCAAATTACACACATTGAATCACACAAATAACCTGAAAATAAGACATAGAAAATACTAGTATGGCACATGCGAGTCAACCTATAGAAGGTTGTCTACATCCCAATCTTATTTATCATATGCAAAAGGTAGATAAATAGCCAAAGTGACAATGACAAGTGCCAAAATAGCACAAGGCTATCTAAATCCTTGCCCTCACTAAGTGCAAGACAAGGATGAGCTGAGATAAGTGATGATGTAGGGATCCTTGCAACATGTAATAGTGAGCATGCAATGATTCTACAATTATCACATGACAAGGAGAAAAGTACATGTAATTTCTATCCATTTATAAAATCAAAGGAATTGTCAGGATCACTCAATATCTTCTTTAAAGCACGACACTCATCAGTAAGATGGCCAAGTTTTCAATGAAATGTACAATAATTCATGTTTGTACTCTTAGATTTTTTATTTTCTTTGATAGGTGGCAAGTATATCAATCATATATGGAGAAACTGTTCCATTTTTCATTCAATTTCTATTTTAGTATGGAAAAATGGCAATTATTTAACTTTATAAGGCTTGGATTTCTTGCTTGATTGGGTGACTTGTTGAAGTGGATTTGGAGTAGGAGGACCTAAGATGATCCTATCATCCTTGTGAGGCATTGGTTGATAATTATGAAGGACACTTATTTCCTTGGAAGATGTGGAGAGAGGAGGATCTTGATATCCTAATCCTTTGGTATCTTCGATTGGGATTTTTTCTAGTAATTTGTGGACTTCATTCTCATTGGTTATGTCACATCCTTGTTTGCTTAATATCTTAAAGCCTTGGACATAAGTATCTTCTAAGTTAATGGGTGTATTGATAACTCAATTGGCATAAGATAGAAGAGTATCATAATTGCTCTTGTTAACAAGTTCATTAATGATTTATGGTTGAGGCTTGCTTTGTGTGTCAATTTTAGGATGTAAAATGTTGAACATATCAAGTGATGGAATTATGGGTGGTATTAGTTGTTGCATGGATGGGTAAAAGGATGTGTTGTTCTCAAGGTTGTGTAAAGATTCTTGTCTAAATTGTTGCATGCTATCTTCATCTTGTCCTAAGATTTCCATGTCATGGGGAAATTCACTTGGAGTTGATTGAGCATGATTAGGTTCTAGTGCATTCATTTCCAAACACACAAATTGAGACATCTACCAAAGATATTAAGGATTTCCATGTATTACTCACACACATGTCCATGATGCAAGAATGAATTGAAATGCAAGGAGATATTTTAAACAAGATATTTTTTTATTATACTATGCAAAAATCCTAAAAATGATATCCTGTAATTCTAGTTTATGTTTGCAATGCACTCGCATTGACCAATT
Organism: Sequoia sempervirens; assembly: GCA_007258455.2. Classification (NCBI taxonomy): domain Eukaryota; kingdom Viridiplantae; phylum Streptophyta; class Pinopsida; order Cupressales; family Cupressaceae; genus Sequoia; species Sequoia sempervirens. Next base: position 251,985,413 of record VDFB02000003.1, read on the forward strand.
AACCTTAATGTAAATGATTTGTAGAAAACAAAAATTTTGGAAATTGAAATAGAAACTTGAATGTAGAAACACAAAATGTAGACAAAGAGTTTTTAGTGCCCAAAAATTTAGAAAAAGGCCTCATTAGGGACTCATTCGCCCATGGGAAAATGGGTCTTTGGTCAGGGTTTTGAAAAATTAAATTACAAATTTCTAATTTGATGTTTATGTTTCCATATTTTGGTTGCAAATAGGTAGTTATAGTTTCATATTTCTAGAAAATTAGATCTAAATGCAAGTGTGAAATGATGCTAAATGACAAGAAAAAAGACCTAATTTGAGATGCAATTTTGATTTAATTTTTTGATTTAAGTGATCAATCATGTAATGTTATGTAAGAACTATGCAAAATGAGTCTAACACTATTCCATTTTTTATGAATTTTTAGATTTTCAACAATGCTACAATGCACTTTAACACCCTAAAATGAAAATCACACTAATGCAAATTTGAGAGATCTAAAAATGCAAACTAATGCAAAAAAATGAAAATCTAGATCTAAGGTTCCAAATCATAAATTATGATGTTCAAAAGTCAAGTTCACCAAAATGAAATATTGGAAAATATGTTCACCAAAATAGAACAAAGAAAAATAAATGGGAATAAGGGGGTTGGGGTGTGATGGACCTATTTTCATTTATTTCATTAGGAAATGAGTTCCACACAAATAATTGACTTACAAACCTTAGGTGAGTCAATTTAATGAGGGAATCTATTGATTTCCTTATGATTGAGGACAAGGGTATCAACCTAAACAACACTTTTGGGAGAAAAGCTAAAAGTACTAAATCACCACAATTATTCCCATTCAAACTTGTATCATCAATTTAAAGCATAATACAAATAGAAAAAAAAACTTTCAACAAATCTAGAAATGGCAGAGTGATGTGTTCTTTTCACCAAAATCTAGATTCAGAAGGCTATCTGGGACTCATTCACCCATAGGTGAATGGGTCTCTATGCAGAGATTTCAAACAACTTTCAGGATCCTCTAGTGTTAGTCTATAACTTCCGTTTGATTCGGGTTTTTGTGTCGGATAGTCATAAATAAGGCTTGTAGGTGAGATTTCGTGAATTGACAACAATTTTGACAAGTTTTTGTAACTTTGACAACTTTGCAACTTTAAGGTCTTCAATCCTTCTTCAACCTATAAACTTGCATATTCACAAAGAAGAGAAAATGTTTTTTTTAGTGGATGGGGGTTTTCCTTGGTCAAACCCCATTTGGGTAATTAAAACTTGAATTGAAATAATGAAACATGAAAGGAATGATGAATGAACAATACAATGTTGCAACTTAGAAAGCCCTTGAATAAACCTTTGGAGGGCTGAAATATTGATCTTGATACATGAATATTGATTTGAATGTTGACTTGGATCTTTGAAACCTACATCAAAATGTTAACTCCAAAAACATGCATGATTGCAAAAGACTTTGATATGATGCTTGAGATCTTGATTGCTGCAATAAATCACTGATAAATCTTCTCTTAAATTCCCTTGATCATAATATTTTCTCTTGTAATGATTGCATAAAGTGTGTTCTTGCTTCTCTTGAAAAATTCTTAGGCTTTATTTGATAAAAATACCTTGTAAGTCTATCCTTTGGTACCACACTCCACAAAAAATTAAAAATAGAGTACGTAATCAGTAGAGTATATCAAATAGGTAAAATGAAAATAATTGCAAGATAAATTTTATTGCCAATGATAATAATTAGAGAGAGATAGAGAGGAGGAAGTAGGGTTAGAGAGATTCAAATTTCATGGAAAGTGGTAATGTTTCCACTCACTTGGTGATCTCATGGGATGATACGATGTATTGGGCATTGAAATGCCATGTGGTAATGATCTATCTAATTATAGTGATGCATCTTTCTATATCATTTATCACTACTTGAAAAAATTAAAGGAATGCTAATGACAATATATTCCCTCTACAAATAGTTGCATTCATAAGAGGATACAAATTGTATGAGGGACAAAAATGGTACATGAAATGTAAATTTAATCTAAGCATGCAAATATTTTGTAGTCATAATAGTGCATGAATGCATCATGTACTAAGTACATAAGATATCTAAAATAATAAATCATGGAAATAATGTGGGTTGGATATCAATATAAAGTAATAAGGTTGTCTTTAGCATGGTAAATGTGAAAAATAATGATGTAGCCCTAAATAGACAAAACCATCCCTATATACATAAGCAAAGTCTATAATAGGAATATGCCATCAATATCACATATGATAACATGATAATATATTGATAGAGATAAGGATATATGTCCCTACTAATAACATGGGTGATGCGAAGGTAATAGAGAGAATGTGGTTCTTTTCTTCTTGCACATCATTTAAGATATACATTTCACAAACATTCTCTAATGATATAAAATATGTGGTTGGCTCAATATTAAATCATGTCTTACCTTCTGTGTAAGATAAAATCTTGAACTTTCTTTCATGTACTTAAGATAGTCCTATTTTACCCTCACATGCTTCCCCCAATAGGTTCACACTTCCCTTATTTGGTGCAAACACTCATAAATTATACATAGTCAACAAAAAATCATAGTCTTTACTCTCTCACCTCTATCGTTTACTTGTATAATTCAAATATGTTGAAATTGTAGATTAATATACTTTATGTGTGGTCATAACTTCCAAACCACAAGCTATAATTATGAGAAATTATAGAATACGATATCAAAAAGACTCACAGTATAACATAATGCATGTAATGTATCTAAGAAGCACACTTTAGAACACTTCCACAAACACTTCTAGACCATCTTCAATAACTAGAATAGATACAAGATGATATTGAAATTATACCACAATTGATCTCACAACTTGTCACTATACTTTCATAACTCAAATGCTTAGACAAGCCATGTCAAAAGCAATTATATTTAATTTTCATTGATCTACTATCCCTTTAAACATCATGCCTATGTCACACCTTTGACATCAATGACAACATATGTTCAAAAATCATTCATATACTTCTATTTCTAATGATCTCAATATTGAAAGGGAATTAGCTAGATATATAATACAATTTTATGAAAGAATTTTCCCTTTTGATGGTTAAAAATTTGTTAAAGATAACCTATAATTAGGCCTTGGTTTTCAAAATATCCCACATTTAGAAGATTATTGGGAAGATTGTGTTGATGAATATAAAGTGTGCATAGGAAGATGGATGAGATTGACTTTGAGAAAAATAGTAACATTAGATAAGATTAAGGTATCCAAGGCTTGGATGATTATGAACCTAATCTGTTGGACCCAATCTTTGTCAATCATATACAAACCTAGCCAATTGCTTCTATAGATCAGAGTATCAAGGTGTTGGAGACCATTGAGGAAAAGATTACAGTGGTGCTTAGTAGAACTCGAGATTAGGTGGCAAGAAATAATTTTGAAAAATAGAATACCCCACATCTCAAGTCTTAAGATACTCAACATCAAGGATAAAGTAGTCAAGTACCTTCATCATTTGGTATACAATCATTTTCTGCTTGATAAACGACACCAGGAGCACATAGGGATGGTGATGAGGAACCTCCAAAGAAAGTATTTCCAAAGAAGACCTATGGAGAAGATGATATAGCTGAAATAAAAAAAGACAAAGAGAAAAAAGTTGTATAGGAAGAAGAAACAATTGATGTATCCTCTTCTCCCTCATAGATAAGTGTTCCTCCTTCTCCTGATTCTTCTCCTCCTACAAGACCAAAAAATTCTCATAGGGTAGATCCTACTTTTCCCCTGTCTCTTGAAATGAGAACTTTTGATACTCCCCCTCTTAGGAGAGTCTTCTAATCCACTTCTAGTTATATACCTATAGCTACACCTAGTTGCACTTCATGGTTAGAGAAAAACATGTCCAAGAAAAGAAACATGGCTCAAATTAGTCTCCATGAAAAGGATTTTTTTGGTCAATTAATTTAGAGAACCCACAAGCCTAACAAACTAAAGACTACATCTAGGTTTTCGTTGTTGGAAGTTTGGGGAGATTGTTGGAAGAATGTCAATGATGATGTTGTTTGGAAGCATGAGCATGGAAGGTACATAATGATGTGTTGCAATGTTTTCATTGATGTCAACGTTGTAAATTATATGAAGTTTTTGGTTGCAAACCATTTTGATTAGTTCTAATAGGTTTTTGAGTTGTTGAAGAATACATTTTTTCCAATTGGTTTGATTCAGAGATATCAGTTTTGTGGGAAATTGACTAAGTGTCAATTCTAAATATATAGTGTCAAAGATTTTTTTTTAGGTTCACACCACTCTGCAAAAGAAGGTTTCACTATTTTCTTCTAACATTATTTTTTCGATGTTAGATGTATCTAATTCCAATATTTCATCATGTTTTGACAAGTGGTTTGAGAGATATGAGTTACAAAAGTTCAGTCTGGAAATTACAATTTTGTGGGAGATTCTACATGTCTCCACAAAGGAGTTTTTGACTATTCTCTTATGAAGATAATTTTCCAAAGGGAAGTAGAGTATGAATTCAAGTTGGCATCAAGTTTTGAGGTCCACATGTCAATATGTGGATATGTAGTTGAATAATTTTGTTATTAGGTCTTCAGTGGTGCTGACCTAATATGTTTGAAAGCATGTGAAGGATGAAAAAGTATTGCAATATTATGTGGGATCAATTATAGGCCCATGCTAACCTATTTCAATTTGTTTTAAGATTTTAATTGTGGTATGCAGTGTGGATGAAATTTTTTGAGCTGAAAAGTTATGATTTGTGTATTACATCTAATTAGGTCGACCTTATTGGTATTAGAGTTGATATGGATATATATGTTGGGTACTTTCGGTGTTTTTATGGATGATTTGAATAAATGATGTGTAATGCAAAGATTCTAAATAAAAATATTATCATAGTAGTAAAAATTTAAGTTGCGAATGATGAGTTGAAGAATAATGTTATGTGAATGCAAAGAAAGTTAGAGTTAGATCCGAATCAGATGAAGTGTGTAAAGTTAGTTTATTGGGCTTCATTGGAACTATATTTCATGCATATGATAGATTCAATTGTAACAATTCAAAATAGGATATGAGCCACCATCTCTCTTCAATATTTTACTTTATGGGAAGTGAGTCCACTTGGACAGTGATTCCACATACAGTGAATGATGAGTCTATTTAATAGTCCATTTCCTAAGGTTTTTATGCATGTTTACAGACATTATCAGACAATCCTTTCAAACATATTCCTAAGCTATGTGATCTCTTTATACTTCTTATACAACCTTGGACTTGAATTATAGTAATGGAAATATAGCTATGATATAATAGCATTGCATGATTTATATATGAAAATGTATGAAATATGGTTGGAATTCTATGTTTAATTATGGTAGTTAGGTTTGTGTATATGTTTTGTGGATTAACCTATTGTATCCCACAGCCAAAGGAGGTCATGTATAGCAAAATAGGGGATGCCAAAAAAAAGCTGAGTGTAATAACTACCATGTGGATACATCTGATGGAGTTAGTCATGCATCACTATGATAGTTAATAAGGCACTGAAGAAGAAGAATTATTTTTTTGATAGGATTCTAGATAACTAATTATGTGCTCCATGTGCAAATCTATTTTGTAAAGTTTTAATCCTATTATAACTCTTGTTTCTTTTTAGTTGTAGTTTGAATAATTCAATCTTAATTACATACTCTGATATCTAGGGAGTTGTAGCTGTGAATGGTAGCTCTAGAGCTATTCAAACATAGAAAAACAACAAAATGTTAGTCATCAAACACATAAAACAATAATTCCCCATGCAATTCGTTCAAATGTAAAGAACAAGAAACAAAGCAAATAATATCAAATAAAAGTTACTAAATCTTGCTTAAGACATTCAAACCCTCAATCCCATGGCGGAATTGGTGCTACTTTGACGTGGAAGTATCCCTTTCCCCATTCCTTGCAATATTTGATGAACTTTGATGAATATTGATGCTCCTTGATGAAATTTGACCATAACCTAGCTAAGATGGATGAAATCTATGAAAACTTGGATGAAGTGTTGATGAATTTTCTCAAAACCTGTAGATAGTAATCTTGCATCAAGTTGTGGATCCAAAATCAATAGAAGAGCTCTCCATTTATAGGAAAGAAGGATGGAAGAATGAAAAACATGAAGGATGTGGGACTAAACATAAGCCAATGGCATTGTGCCACTTGTCAACATGCTAGTGGAGAGAGGTGGACCACATTTTGATCAATGTGCAAATAAATGCAATTAGGTGGAAATTTGAAAGTTAGCTTGTGGAGGAAGAGATGGAAGAGGAGTTAATGCCACTTGGCTCAAGAAAAAGGACATGTGAGAACCATAAATGCCAAGTTGGAGGAAAAGTCCCTTTGGGAGGGAGATTTCAAATTGGAGGAATATTCCAAAGAGATGCCTTTTTGAATGGAAATGGAAGAATTTATAAATTAAAAAAATGATTTACTTGTGCAAGTTGCAAAATCTAGAGGATTTGAAGGATTAGAGTTAGAGTTAATTAAGATTTAATTAACTTAGATGGAGATTAGTTGATTTAACACTTGATTTAGATTTTAAGATTTATTTAAATCAAATGGAAGGAATAATAAACATTAGATTTAATTAAATAAAGTTTGATTTATTTAATTAAAAGGAGATGACGTTAGACTTAAATCAAATAAAGGTTAATTTATCCAAGCTAAAGGAGATGACTTTAGAACTTAATCAAATAAAATGATTTATTTAATTAAAAGAGGGACATTAGGATTAATCATATAAAATGATTTATTTAATTAAAAGAAGATAATCATGAATTTAATGAAATAAAGATTATTCGACTAAATGGTTAGTAGAGAGATGATTCAACAAGAATTGATGTTTGTGAGTTAGGATTGAGCACATGATATCAATCAGGATGCTTTACATGTCTACATTTTCCCCCTCTTTGAAGCAATCTACTTGTTGCGTTGGTTCAAAGAATAACCTTGTCAAGATAAAAATTCAAAAAAAAATTGATGTTTTCGAATGCCCTAGCGGAAAGAAGTATACTGGCACACTACCCCCTCCAGAGATCGAGTGAAAAGTTTTATTTGAGGGTCGATCTTGTAAAAAAGAGGTTCAAGATGGATGTATGGATGGTTATGATGATGATGCAAATGAGATGGCTTTAAGATGCTTAGAATAACCAATCTATATTATCCTAAACAACTGAAATGATGATGCAATGTATGTGAGATGGATGATATGGATGATGCCTATATGATTATGCAATGGATGTTTTATGCAAATGTATGGTTTATGAGATGCTTAGACTAATAGATCTATATTATGGTGCAATGATGAAAATGCAATGTATGTGAAGTGATTGGTGTTTCCTATTATGAATGATATGCAATATGCTAATGGTTTGTGGATGCAGGATGGATGCATTAGTGATGTTTGGTTGACCATCATGATACCATGTTAGTGTGGAGAGAAGAAAGAAGAAATGAGATGAAGACAAGAGGATCCAACAAGTCCATGATCTATGAGACTTTATTAGAGATGATGAGAGATTGATGATGTTTCATTTATTAGAGATTGGTATTTTAAAAGAGCTTACTTACCTTATGTTTGATAACCCACATAGGCACGAGGAATCAAGGTATAAGGAACCAGGATGGCATTGCAACTAGTGTGATGGAATTTGACCCAAAAATTAGATAGTGTAGACATGTAAAATATATTGATTGACATCGTGCATCTGATCCTAACTTACTAACACCGTTTCTTCCTGAATCATCCTTCAGTCTAACCATTTAATCAAATTCCCCTATCTGATTAAATTCATCAATATTCGTCTCTTAATTAAATAAATCATTTTGTCTAATTAAGTCTCTTTCTCTTTTGTTAATTAAATCAATCCATATGATCTAATTATCCCTATTTAATTAAATAATCAATTTATTTGATTAAATCTCTAAAGTCTATCCATTAAATTAAGTAAATTAAAACCTTATTTGATTTAATCTAACACCATCTCTTTTAATTAAATAAATCAAAATCCTTATTTAATTAGTCTCTTGTCATATTCCTCTCTTATTTGATTTAAATAAATCCATAAATCAAAGTCAAATAAGTCACATCATCAAATCTCTTGTTAAATTAATTAACCCTTGATTAATTTAACCTCATCTCATGTCCCATCCTCTAGATAATGTAAGTTATACATAAAAATAGATTTAATTCATTTATTAAATCTCTATTTTCCTCACAAGGCATCTTTTGGAATATTCTCTCAATTTGAATTCAAAAATTCCAAGTCAACATGTACATCCAACAAGGCAATAACTTCCTCTTACATGTCCTTTGCCTTGAGCCAAGTGGCATTTATTGCATTTTCCTTTCCCTCTTGCATGTCATTTCAACAAATTTGAAATTCAAAATTATGTATTTATTGGCACAAACCCCAAATCTTGCACATCCATCATCCATTCATGGCTTGCCAAGTGGTATCATATCATTGGATGAATGTTAGTCCCACATTGCTCAAATTTGGACATTCATCCATCTTGGAATTCTATAAATAAAGAGCTCATATCCTCATTTCATCATCCACAATCCAGGAAAAGTTACCATGCTCAAATATCTTTTGAATTTTATCCATTATCATTGAGTCATAGCTAGGTTTTTTGCAGATTTGGCTTGGAGTCCTCATCTTTCATCAACAAAGTGGATCAATATCTTCAACATTCGAAGCTTGCATCTTAGGAATTGGGAAAGGGACAATTTTCACATCAAATTGGCACCAATTCCCCCATGGGATCATGAGTTTGCATAGTTAAATTAGGATTCAATCTAGTTTGTCATTTATATTCTGTTCTTCATTATTTTCTTTCCTATTTTGAATTTGTAAATGGATTTCATGGGGAATCCTTATTTTGGATTGCAATATCTAACTTGAGGTATTTATTCTCTTTGTTTTGCAGGTACCAAGGTTGGGGTTTGCACAAATAGAAGCACTCCTATTCACACCTGGTATACAAAACCTTATTTAAAATGTAGTTCAAATATTTCAAATATCTCAGACCAAAACATAGATAGGTAAGCCTTCCTATGTGGTCAACAAGACACCTAAAACATCCTCCCTACAAACCAAAAAAAGCACGCATGACCAAGGTTATATTACAAAAATATCCAACAAGAACAGTAGATAAAAGATAATGATCATTGCCCCATTCCTTTCTCTCTAAATCCCTTTGTTTGGACATCATTAAGAGGTCATTGAAATGAGTACAATAAGATAAATGAAAAGAAAAATATCAAGAAAACAAACAAGCGAATGTTCTTCATACTGCTAGCCAAGACTAAACTATGGTGATGCCTGATGTTGATGTCCATTGTAGGAAGGATGTATCCCAGGACATGATGTTACCAGAGGATTTGGGACAAACTGGATGATGAGCTATTAGTACCAAGAGTTTACCAATTTGTTTACCTATTGACCTAGACTCGAAACCTTGACGTTTTGAGTTTTCACTTTCCATTTGCTAGACTTGTTTCCGACTATGTCACCAAAGGTTGAGGATGATAATTGATTTATTATGAGTGGATGCTTATTGTGAGTGATCATGAGATAGGGATGGATGGATTTTTTGCAACTATTTGGATGTTTTTGATGTTGTGAAATGTTTTGAGGCTGTGTTTGGTATTTTCAAGATATTTTAGAAATGTTTTGATTTTTGAATTTTCCAATGTTTTGGGTGTTTCTAATATTTTGACGAAGAACCTAATCTAAAGACCTATCCTAGGGGCCTCAGGGGCTGATCAAAGATTAGTCTTCCCTATGTTATATACGCAGAGACCATGTAGTTCGACTAACACAAATTCAATTATTGATGAGATATGAACAAATGGATTGCCAGTTTATTATGATGGACTCCTAAAGGAATAACCTAAGTGTCTTAGGGGATGATCAAAGATCAACCTTTCCTATGTTCAAATCTTAGCGACCTGTAGTTCGACAACCATGTTTTTGACATTTTCAAATTTTGACTTGTTTTTGGATTTTTTGATATGTTTTGGATGTTTTTGGGTTTTCACGTGATTTTGACAATTTGGATATGGATATGCGTGATGATATTAGTGCTCTGTTTTGGGATTTTGTTAAAAACCAAGCTAAGGTTGATTGATCAAATTGATGGATTGATGGATTGATGATGATAACAATGTTGAGGATACACAACAATGCAAGGATAGTATTTAAGCAACATGAGGATAGGGATGGATAATCCCAAGATGATGATGGATTGATTGGATTTGATTGATTAAGATTGTGAAGCTTGATTTTGAACAAAATTTGGTTTTAGATGATTTGATGTGATGTTGAAGCACATGTTAGATGCAACTGATATTGATTGTTTGGATCAAATTTCAATTAAAGATAAAACTTGATAAGGAACATCTTCTTGTCAAAATTTGTCATGGGCTAGTGATTTGGATTTTGGATTACAAATATTTTGACCAATTTGACTTCATGTTTTCTAATGTTCGGATCACCACATAAGTTGGAAGATATAGATCAAGATTTATTCCTGAAGCAAGATGTAAATATCCGCCTCTAGTGTCTAGCAATGTATAGAATGTCATGGGTGGGTGCTTGGATAGATGTATGGATGGAGGGATATGGATTATCTTGCGATAAGATAAGGTGTTTGAATAAAGAATACTTATTTGGATAGTGCTTCATGGCTTAGATAATGTTGGGTAGGATAGGATCAATGAAAATGACCCATGTCAAGATGTTTACCATAATCAATTGTAAAGTGTGCACCAAACTTTGTCAAGATTAAGATAATTTGGAAGATGGATGTAAATGGATGAAAACAGATTGGATAAATGGTTCATGGATGAATGGAGTTATTATGGATAAGATGGATGGAATGTTGGATTTATTGTGGATGGGATGAGATGCTTCCACCTGAACTAGTGCACGTAGATGCTCGATTCTACACATCACGCCTATTTGCTAGGTTTTCATCACGGTACTTGTCCAAAGCACCACCATAGTGGTTTTCACTAGAGGATGATTTTTTTCTTTACTGTTTTCAATCCTTTTTCTAATTTTTTTGGATTTTTTTGGATTTTTATAATTTTTGATTTTTTGGATTTTTCTAAAAGATTTTTAAGCTCATGATGAATCACCTGGTGGTGTCAATGTAGATGCTTCTGTCATAATGTGCCCTCGATATACTTCTTGAAGAAGCTACTTTTCCAATATACGTGCACTTGAATGCAACTTTTGAGATTCCTGATCTACTTTGTTGATACTGAAGTTAACTTTTTCTTTGTGCTCACATTGCAATAGGATGCCTTCTGAATCCTTACGATGAAGGGTGGATGCCAATACATGGTCAATGTAAGACTTGGATATCATGCATGGAGGCATGGATGGAGTGTGTTTAGGAATAAAAGATGGATTGGTTGACAACTTGGAACCTTTGACTCTCCAAACTTGGCAAGATGAGCAATGATGGGTGGATATGGAAGTGTACATGAAATTAGGACTAATTGTTTGATATGCTTTGTACATTGCTTGATAAGTCTGATTTTTCCTTTGTGGACATCGTTGATGGATACTTTTCTCTTTTTTATTTTTCCCCATAGTTTTTTTGACTAATGGAGTTTGATAGGGATAATCTTTCTTTGTATATTTTGGTATCCATGTGTATTTTATTTTTCCATTATTCTTTTCAACTTCTTTTGCTTTGATAATGTTCTTTGTGCTTTGATTCAAATCTTTCTTTTTATGTTGATCCTAATTCATGGATGGAGTGATGGGTGGATGAAGATTCATGACATGGTTGGTTGTAGTATTGGCACTGGTTTCATCATAAAGATTCTTCATTCTCCCTATGTTGATGTTTGCACTAGATAAAATTGCCCCTAGTATTATAGAGGTATCATTGATATTTGTAGATCCCTTCATTGTTGAATAAACAAGGCCTTGATGCTTATGATTTCCAATAATCTGCACTGGTTCTAGGATACCCTGTTCATGTAGGCCTAATCCTCTACCTTGATAATTCATTCCTTGAAACATTTTATTTGCAATAGGATATGATTTATCCTGGAAACAAGGTGCTACTCCTCTACTCTGTTGTGGATCTTCAAAGGTGACTGCTTCTTCATTGATAAGATAGCTTGCCCTAAAAAAGGTAAGTGATCCTAGTTTATAAGTGATAGGATCCTCCATAAGTGGGATAACTTCCTGATTCATATCTTTGGCTTGATCTTGTGAAATATCAGATTTTAATGCTTCTTCAAGAGGTGTTGATGATTCATTTTCCACATAAATTTCTTCCTCATGATTCATTTTTGACATTCTTTCACAGGATGTTTCTGATTCACAACTTCTATAGAATCCTTCTTCATGACCCATGTCTAATATGTCTCTATATTTTTCTATATCTTAATCATGTGTCTAAATGTTAAGAGTAGGAGAATCTTGTTCCTTGGTAATGATATCAAGAGTATGAGACTCTTGTTTTGAATGAAGATCATCTACATATTAGGAGTAAGCATCTCATGGGTAGATGGAGGAATATGAGCTATATAGATATGATCATCATTTGCGACATCTTGTATAGATAGGAGAGTTCCCATTAGATCATTGTAGTATCTTGGAGATACAAATTCTTGATCTTGATTGACTTTGGAATTTCTTTTGACATGCTTTGGATCAAGTTCTTGACATGGGTCAGTTTCAAAGGTTGGATTGCTCATAAATGGTTCTTGGATATCTTCATTAGGTATAGGAAGTGGCTCAATATCCTCTTGATCTTTGAGTGGACTTGGATCAAATGTTGAGTTGATGATCCCTTTAGTATCTATAAGCATGAGGTCAAAGGATATCAATATTTCTTGGAAAGGACCATTGCTAGACTTTGGTGAAATATGTTGATCATGCTTTAGAATGAATTATTAAGATATGTCCTCTAACTCATTGTGTGATGTAGGGACCTTTTCAACATTATTATTGGTGGAAGGATCATCGATTATAGGATCAAATAATGTTAACACTCCTTTGAATAGATCATTGTTGGATATTGTTGAGGGGTATTTATCATGATCAAAAAGTGACTCTTGATGTATGTTGAGTTGATCTTCAGATGAGGTAGAAACACATTCAAGGTGCTCATTGATGGATAGACATTGATCATTGTTTTCAACAATTGTGGTGGAGATATTTTCAATGCTATCACTAGTGGTTGAATCTTCATTGTTGTACTCAATAGTTATTATTTTTTGATCAATAAGGTCTTGGATGAGATTTTTGAGTCAAATACAATTTGATGTTGTGTGTCCCTTTATTTTGTGAAAATGACAAAGGTGCTTCTCGTTATACCCTGGTGGTTTAACTTGAGGCTCTTGATAATTTTCATAAAAGGGGATTTTGATGAGATTTTCTTGTACCAACTATTGCATGACCAATTCGATTGGTCCCCCAAGTGGTGTGTATTTTCATTTGTTACCTTGTGAGATTTTTACTTTAAATTGACCTTGTGGTGATTGATTTTGGAGATGTGGTGATTGATATTTAAGATGTGGAGGTTGGGTTTGTTGTTGATGTTGTTGATCTTGATATCCAACCTCTTGACATTAGAGATATTTTTCTTGATGTGGTTGTGGACACAACTCAATGCTTTGATGACATGGTTTAACCAATGGAAGAGTGTATTGATTTTGGGGTGGAGATGTCTCTTCGCACAATGAATCAACTATTTTGGTAAGTGTAGAAATTTGATCTTGCAAAATTTTCTCTTGATTTTGATCTTGACACCCTTGATATAGTTGATTTGGTTTTTGTTCAATAAATTTGGAATTTATACTTGTGGTGTTTGTATGGGATCATGGAAAAATTGATTTTGGACAATGTTCTGATTTGGGAAGATGTTTGGATTTGGCACTATAGGTTGAAATTGAACATTGTTGTGGTTGGGAATCACATTGATTTGATTTAGGTAACTTTGATTTTGCATGGTGTTACCTTGACTTGGATCAATACATGGAATTGTTAACATATTGTTTGGACTTTGAACAACATTTGTATGATTCAAAAACATATCTATCCCAAAGTTTACCAAATGTGGATTTGAAATGTTCATGCTTGGTAAACTTGTACTTGGTATATTCACATTTGGAATGTATGGATTTGGTGGGATAATGTTGTTTTTTTGAAGACTCATGCATTGATTTTTTGGTTGATATATTTGTAGGTTTGGACTTTGACTTAAATCTACCATAGGGAAAGGTGTTCCAACATTTAGATTGGGCATACTCACATTTTTTGTACTATTGAGGTTTGTAGGAGATAATGATACTGTGTATGGATTGTATAAATGTAAGTTTTGATAATTGATTGGTATTGTAAGCCTTTGATAGTTTGGTTGATTTATATTACTCATTATGTATGGATCAAGTTTATATTCCATGTTCTTGTGCTTTGACCTTTTTTACCTCTAAGGGATTTAGGACCAATGATGAGATGAAGAATGAAAGGGGTGAATGATATGGGTGTTGAACTTTTAAGACCCTTGGAGGAATACTAGACTTTAGGATTCTTTGGATTCTTTGATTTAGATTGGATTTGATTTGATTTGGATAATGGACTTATAAACCCCAAGATGTTGGATGTTATCTTGGAATAAACTTGTCCACAAGGATGATAATTTAACTAGATGTATGAGGAAAGATTCATCCACACACACTTAGCCAAACAAGGCTATTTTGATGTTGATTTGAAGGATTTTACCAAAAGTCTAGTATGAATGATTTTTCCAATGGTTCAAAAGTTGTTTGTGGGATGGAGATGATAAATGTTTAGGATGGATAAAATGATTGGTTGTTTTGATCCTAAATGAACCTAAGAGAGACTTGTTTATAGGACCAAGGTTTTGAAGAGCATGCTTTTCCCTAAGAGTACTTCAAACCAAAAGATCAATTTTTTCTCAAAAGACCATAAGACAAAAGATAAACAAACACATGTGTGGGGTTCAATTGATTTTATCTTGATTAATGAATTGCTTTTACCACAAACACTTTCTAGCTTAGCTTTTAAAAATAAAAGTCTAATCACTCAATTTATTTTCATCCCACAAATTTAATTATGTGGAAATCAAGAAAATCGAGGCAATAGTTCCCTGTTGTTGACTTTAGTGAGAGAAAATTGAGATATAAATCTAAATACTTAGAAGCCTCTAAGGATGAAATCCTTAGGGACAAGCAGTAGCACTTAGGTTTTTAAAAGGTATTTGCTCCTTCTAAAGGGTTTGAAATTTTATGTCCTTGTTGAATGTTTGTTTTTAAGATTTTGGATCCAAGTAATCTGTTTAAATAACTCAAAGATTGCACAACCCTAGGATAGAAGAAAAAATATTTTTTGAATTCCCACTTCGGTAAATCCAGCTGTGCTTATTCAGAGCAGATGATTAGAAGCTTGACCACACTAGCTCCCCTCCATGGCACTCACTTTTATGGGTCAGAAAAGCTTCAATTCTCATGAATATTCCATGACAAACTTTTCATTTCTACAAAGAATCGTAAATATGTGGGACGGCTCTGGAGGTCTGACCTCCTGACGCCAACAAATATTGGGATTTTGGATTCTAAAAAAAGGTTCCTAGTAAGGGAATCTAGTTTAGGGTGTGCAATGATAAAATCCTTGTGAGAGATTTCCCAACCCTTAGAATAAGGGCTTTATGCATCATAAAGACATTAGGGGAGAGTTATCATGCACTGCTTCCCATTGTTTATGATTTTCATCGCAACCACAAATTTATATAGCAGTTTGGAAGAGCTTGTCTTATGCTTGTTACCACTTGGGTCGTTCCCTTGGGTGAGTACTTTTTCCCACCAAGGCAGGCCCTCTAAAGGTAAATAAAAGAAAGTATGTACATCCATAGTTTGATCAATATTTGTTTGTGTGAACAAAGAGAGAACACACACAATATACTTACACTCACAAGATTTTGTTCAATTTCAAAAGCCCAAATTGAAGTGTGGATGCAATATTTTAGACAATCTAATATCACTAAAATACTTTTGATTCTCAAGATCGTCGTGAAGTGCGAGAGAAGTGCATATTCCTTTTAATGATACTAACTTGTAAAAAATATTGCAAAACACAAAATACACATGTTCATTTTAACTCCAAAAGTAGTAATGGGTTCATTTTATAGCACCAAGATAAAATGTGAAGTTGGCTTGTTCAATTTTTGGATCCCAAAAACAACTCTAATAAGTTCGTAAAGTTCTTTAACCATTTGATTGTTCTTTTCAAAGCCCAAACGAAATGTATTGGAGTCCTAAAACTGAAGATAACAAGATCCTAAATATAGGATTATAAATTCTCCCAAAGTGTTTAAAAACACTTGATACAATGAGTATCAAATGTTTTTTCTTTCACTTCCATGCTCCATGATCTTTTAAAACCTGTAATTCAAGCTCCAAATGTTAGATGGAATCAAGAGATAAGTAGCTATGAGGGTTAGATAAATGATTAAGCATAGAAACCCTAAAACTTAGACCAAGTTACAATGTGATTTTACTTTAGGTAAAAATTTGAAAATTTGAAATATATAAAATTTGAGAAACACCTACACCATTGGATAGATTATGACATTCTACCCCACTTCAACAAAAAGAAACTCTAAAAAATACCAAAATATGACCAAGATATGGCCATTTAAAGATTGAGTGCAAAAGCAAGAAAACAAAGGCGTCGACATTTGAAACACAAACGTAGTGTCGCTATTTGAGTGCAAATAGCAACGTTGGAATGATTGCATCACTATTTGAGGATTTGAGTGTTGCTCTACTAAACTCAATGTCACTTTGTGGAAAAACAAAGACCACATATGCGTCAATATTTCCTCTAATGTCGTTGTTTGACCTGGAAAGACATAAACGGAAAAAATGATGGAAATGGCCAAAAAAATGTGTTAATTTTGAGATTTGGGCCCTCCTTCTAGTGCCAAAATGTGAATGGTAGTCATCAAACACATCTAAAACAATCATTCCCCATGCAATTCATTCAAATGTAAAGAACAAAAAACAAAGCAAATAATATCAAATAAAAGTTACTAAATCTTGCTCAAGACAGTCAAACCCTCAATCCCATGGCGGAATTGATGCTACTTTGATGTGGAAGTATCACTTTCCCAATTCCTTGCAATATTTGATGAAATTTGATGAATATTGATGCTCCTTGATGAAATTTGACCATAACCTAGCTAAGATGGATGAAATCTATGAAAACTTGGATGAAGTGTTGATGAATTTTCTCAAAACCTGTAGATAGTAATCTTGCATCAAGTTGTGGATCCAAAATCAATAGAAGAGCTCTCCATTTATAGGAAAGAAGGATGGAAGAATGAAAAACGTGAAGGATGTGGGACTAAACATAAGCCAATGGCATTGTGCCACTTGTCAACATGCTAGTGGAGAGAGGTGGACCACATTTTGATCAATGTGCAAATAAATGCAATTAGGTGGAAATTTGAAAGTTAGCTTGTGGAGGAAGAGATGGAAGAGGAGTTAATGCCACTTGGCTCAAGAAAAAGGACATGTGAGAACCATAAATTCCAAGTTGGAGGACAAGTCCCTTTGGGAGGGAGATTTCAAATTGGAGGAATATTCCAAAGAGATGCCTTTTTGAATGGAAATGGAAGAATTTATAAATTAAAAAAATGATTTACTTGTGCAAGTTGCAAAATCTAGAGGATTTGAAGGATTAGAGTTAGAGTTAATTAAGATTTAATTAACTTAGATGGAGATTAGTTGATTTAACACTTGATTTAGATTTTAAGATTTATTTAAATCAAATGGAAGGAATAATAAACATTAGATTTAATTAAATAAAGTTTGATTTATTTAATTAAAAGGAGATGACGTTAGACTTAAATCAAATAAAGGTTAATTTATCCAAGCTAAAGGAGATGACTTTAGAAATTAATCAAATAAAATGATTTATTTAATTAAAAGAAGATAATCGTGAATTTAATCAAATAAAGATGATTCGATTAAATGGTTAGTAGAGAGATGATTAAGGAAGAAGTGAGTCAGGATCGAGGACATGATATCAATCAGGATATTTTACATGTCTACAATAGTTAATGATTTCAGTTAAGAGTTGTGTTTAGAATAAAAATCTCCCATGATTGTATATAGCCAGTGGTTGAGTCTTTAGATAGTTAGTTGATTAATCTCATATTGGTGGATTTTATTATTAGTTGCTTCTTAGTTTTCAGTTGTAATCTATAGACATGTTGATTGTTCAAAAATGGTTTTCTTGAATACAATCTTTGAGCAAGATTTTATGTGATCTTTTGGAATGCATAATGAATGAAGTTGAAGTTGATATGGTTGTGTGGAATCTGAAGATTTAGATTTGGTTTTAGTTAAGTTGAGAAAACCACTTGACCATGCCACTCAAGTTAATTGTTCTTCACTATATTTATAGTTATTTTACTTTTGTTTAGCAACTATTTCTATTAGTCATTACTTTATAAATTACATGTAAGTTAAAATAGATTCTCATATGGTGATTATTAGTAATGATTTTTCATGTGCATGAATTCATTCAATTGAATTGTAGTACTTTAAAGGATAGATTGAGTTTAGTTACTAGTTTTAAATAGTTTTGAGTTAGTTTTAGTAATTCTCTATTTACAATAATTAAGCTGCAGATTATGCTATAGGAACCCATGGCCATTAACACTAGTTTACTTCATTTACTATTATATGTTTATGTGATTTTCCAGCAAGTAGAATACCTTCAATAGAATAACCTAGGTAGTATCAGGTCTTTGAAGGCACATATAGTACAACACCATCACAAGTTTACAAGCCCTAGTTGAAAATTTAATGAAGTTTTTACAATGTTGTGTGGAATGTTCAGGTATTCATTCCTTTGAATTGTGTAATTTTTACCAATTTTACAAGACACTAGTTTAGACTCTACATTTTTGGCACTATTGTCAGGGATGTGCTACCTTCGTAGACTTTTTTTTCCAAGCTTTCATAGCTTACACTTTGTTTTCAACATTATGACTATTAGACTTAATCTTTTTCAACATACCAAAAATTTCTACTAACATTGTGTAGAACCATTACTATACAAAGCCATATTTATTGTATGTGGAGGCAAAGAGATTCATTAGGATGATTCCTTCCCTCTACATACTAAGAAGTCATAGCAGATATTGGTGACTCTAGTACTCAGAGTGAGGGTAATATTAAAGAAGAAACTTCCCTTTCCCCAATATCTACTACGCCTATAGAGGAGACATACTGCATCATGGGTGATGCACCAGGGGATTATCCAAAACATGTGACCTTTGAGTTTCCAATCACCCACCAAGAAAGGGCTATTGTGATGAAGAATATCCCTCCTTCAACATTATCAGTATTTTATAGGTTGGTGACTAAATATCCAGAAATATTTATATTTGAACTTGATGTCCTATGTAGGAGTTATGACTATAGCTTTGATGTTGATTGGATCAAGCTCTTCCCTGCCACTCTAAAAGATGCAGGCTTGAGATGGTTTATGGGATTAGACAAGGATGTTATTGGAGATTGGGATACCATGAAAAAAATGTTCTTGGAAAAGTACCAAGACTATTGCAGAGGACTTGATAGGAGGAGAGATGATATTTTTAGAATTTCACAGAAAGAGGATGAGCCATTAGAGGACTATGTGGAGATATTTCATTTTTCTTTGAAGAAAAACCCACAAAACAAGTTATCTGAAGAATCCCTTAAGTTAGTATTTTTGAGAGGATTCAATGAGGACTGCATGGATTCCCTTAATCTTATTGGGCAAGGAGATATCTCTCAAATAACCTTTGAAAAAATCTCCAAGGTCTACAAAAATTACTCTAGGACCTTCACTAAGAGGCCAAGAGAAGAGAGGACATCCACCATTGGAAAATCATCTATTGAGGTTTCAAAGATTGAATTAAGTAATTTGTTTTCCAACATGAAGGAGGAAATTATCAATGATCTTGCCACTCAGTTGGAAACTCTCCATATAAAGAAGAAACACTAGAGGAAGTTGAAGCAATTCTCATTGAATACTGCCCTAGCTACAGACAAAGAAAAGCAAACTTAAATGCAAGAGGGTGACTAGTATTCAACAAGACAAAATTGAGAAACCTAATTTTCAGCCATTTGAAGGAGAGGATGGACAACTATTTTGCATAGCTCAAAGAATTTCATGGAAACAAAGACAAGTTATGCCACAATACCCTCTTAATTTCAATTCCTCTTTTTAAATTGGAAATCAATTTTTTTTTGCTTGGAATTCCCAGCCCTAGACAAATAACCAAAATCAATGAAAAAACCCTGAACAATGGCAATAACCTCAAAAAAATTGGAACCAATAGCAACCAAATCCTTGGTCACAATAAAATTTCTAAGGTTACAATTACAATCCTAAATGGACAACACAACATAACTTAGAGTGGCAACCACAATGGCAAAAAGGTTAGTTGTAGCAACAAAAAACCATGAATTATCAATAGTCTATGCTTCCTCGTTAGTCACAACAATAAGCCATTATGCCTAATCCATCCAATCCAACATCTCAACCACCAAAATCACCACAATTACCTGCCCAACCTACACCTAACCCTAATAACAAGACTATCCAACAACCTTATACTAATGAGGCTATGCAGTACCCCACCTATGGGGTAGAGATGAGTGATGTCCACCTCAGGTCAGGGAAACAACTAGATGGACCTACATCCCCTCAAATCACTGATATGGAGGATGAGGAACCTACAACTGAAGCTTCAGAAAAATCACCTCTAGAACTTGAGTCAAATCAAGTACATCAGACTACCTCAATTCTAAAGCTTCCTTTCCCTAAATGCTTAGCCATTCAAAAATATCACACCCAAGTTGAGACAAACCTATTGGGTCAACTAAAGGATTTCAATATCAAGATTCCTCTCATCCAAGCTATTAAAGACATTCCAATCTATACCAAGGCAGTTAGGGACCTATATCTTATGAAACCAAGGAGAAAATGGAAGGACCCTCAGATAGTTCATGTCCTAGGGAAACTTGTTGATACCATGTTAGGGAACATAACTATCCCTAAATACATAGACCCTAGTAGTCCAATAGTGGAATATTAAGATTAATGGGACCCCTATCAAGAACACCTTGATAAACTTAGGAGAAACAATCAATTTGATGACTAAAGAGACAATGCAATTACTTAAGTTAGCCAACCTTAGACCTACACCAACTATTTAACAGTTGGCTAATAGGACAACAGTCAAGCCTGAAGGAATCATTGAGGAATTATTTATTACATTAGATTCTTGGGAATACCCTATAGACTTCATAGTATTGTAGCAAAGGTCAACCTTGCAAGATATCCACTCATTTTAGACATACCATGGCTAGCTACAACTAATGCATTCATAGGTTGTAGGTCTTGAAATATGATAAGATCTAATGGGATTGTGACCAAGAAATTGGTCCTCTATCCTCTAGCCCAACCTCATGTTGATCTTGAGAAAACCATTTGGCACACTTTGGATGAAGAAGACCACTATTCCCTATAGACTTTGATGACAATAAAATGCAACCCTTTATTGGAAGATTGGGATGAAGATGATCTGATTGCTCACATAATACAAAATGACTATGGTAGGAGCCCATAGCAATAGGACTATCTCTCATGCTTATAAGATCCCTTGTAAAGCATTATACCTACCAACTCCTTAGAAGAAATATATTAGATCTCCCATTCTTTACTACCACAATAGTGTGTACCAATCATTCCTAGCCTTGACAATGCATGCACCATTCTTTAAGAATCATCCAAAGAACTAGAATTCATGCTAGGAAAACTATTGAACATAAACAATGCATTGACAAAAGAACAACAAAATTCCTTAACTGCTATGTTGTAAGCACACAGAATACCCAAGTTGAATGGGACTACCATGATATGAAGGGTATATATATTGAATTATGTATGCATAAGATCTATATAAATGATGTTTATAGGCCCATTAGACAACCTCAAAGATGAATGAACCCTACCTTGAGAGAAATAGTTAAAGCTAAACTTCAAAAAATCCTTGATGTAGGTTTCGTTTATCCTATATCGAATAGCGAATGGGTATCACCTTTAGTCATTGTTCCCAAGAAAGGTAGAAAATGGAGGGTATGTGTAGATTATAGGGAATTGAACATAGCCACTAGAAAGGACCACTTTCCATTTCCCTTTATAGATCAAGTTCTTGACTCTTTAGTAGCGAAGAAGTACTTTTCATTCTTAGATGGTTTCAGTGGTTACAATCAAATAAAAATTGCTCCAAAATACTAGGACAAAACAATATTAACATATCCTTGGGGTACTTATGCGTACTATGTTCTACCCTTTGGTTTATGCAATGCTCTAGCTAATTTCTAGAGGGAAGTGCTCAACATATTTTCTGATTATGCTTATGATTGTATGGAGATATATATGGATGACTTCGCCACATATGGGGAAACTTATGAGGAAGCCCTTAGCAATCTAGAAAATGTTTTAAAGAGATGTAAAGAACAAAATTTTTCCCTTAGTAATGAGAAGTGATTTATGATGATGACTTAGGGAATTGTTTTAGGGAATTTTATATCCAATCCAAGAATCTAAGTTGATCCACATAAGATAGAGATCATTTCTACATTACTTCATCCACAGAGGGAAAGAGATGTTAGAATATCCCTTGGCCATGTAGGCTATCATAGGAGGTTCATTAAAGACTTTAGTATGATTGTTTCACCATTGTCTATTCTGCTGGCTAACAACATGGAATTTTATTGGACATCAGAGTGCTAACATTCCTTTGAAAAACTGAAGAAAGCCTTAACACAAGCACCTATTTTGAGGGGGTCAAATTGGAACTTAACCTTCCATATACACACTAATGCTTCAAATTTTTCTATTGGAGCAGTTTTGGGTTAGAAAGAAGGTAACAAAGAATATGTTGTTTACTAAATTAGCAAGAATCTTCAAGGAGCAAAGCTAAATTATACTATTACAAAGAAGGAGATGCTAGCAATGGTGTATTCCATCAAAAAATTCAAGTATTACATTACTAGTTTTCTAGTCTTTATCCACACATAATATATAGCTAGCAGATATTTAATGAACAATCCTGTAGTAGGGGGTAGACTAGTCATGTGGCTGCTACTTCTACAAGAATTTGATATCACAATAGTGAAAAATCCTAGTAACACTAATGTAGAAGAGAATTTTATGTCAAGGTTTCCAAAAAAATCAACAAAAGGGGTAGTGGATGACTCATTTCCAAATGAGCACTTGTTTTCTCTTAATATACATATACCCTAGTATGCTGACATTGCAAACTACTTAGTGATAGGGTAGATTCCACAATTCTTGGATATCTGGTTACTTGTTCTACACTAGCCCAAACAATATTAGGAGAAGGTGCATAAGGGAAGATCAAATATTTGATATCATGAATTCTTTCCATGATGAACCATGTGGGGGTCACTTTGTAGCTAAAATGACAACATTCAAAATCCTCACAACTAGTTGCTACTGACCAACTTTACACAAGGATTCTATCAAATATATGAGGAGTTGTGATAGATGCCAAATAATGGGTAAGCCAACAAAGAGTGATGAAATGTCATTACAACCATAGTTAATACTAGCTCCCTTTGCAAATGAGGTATAGATTTCATTGGGCCAATATCACCTACTTCTAACAACAAAGAATGCATTTTATTTTGCTCTGATTATCTAAATAAGTGGGTAGAAGTAAAGGCATTATAGTTTTCTAGAGATGGAAATGTGGCAAAATTCTTATATGAGGCCATTTTTACTAGGTATGGAGTACCTAGGGAAATAATGATTGATTAGGGTCCAAAATTTACTTCAGGCCTCATTACCAAATTAGTTGAAGAATTTGCAAATAGGCACAAAAATTCAACACCTTATCACCCTCAGACCAATGGCCAGGTGGAGGTTACCAACAAAGAAATTCAGAGTATTCTAACTAAGATATTGCAATTACATAGAAAAGATTGGGTTGCTAGATTACCAAAAGCAATATGGGTAGACGAAATAATATGGAAGACAACTGCTTTCACACCCTATGAGCTAGTATATGACAAAACAACAGTCCTCCTGATAGCATTTGCATATAAGACATTAAGAATAGAAGTGGAGTTGGATATGGATCTTACAAAAAATGAAAAGGAGAGGATACAACAGTTAAATGGGCTAGATGAAATCAAGATGGAGGAAATACATCATACTGAGATAGTACAAAAGTAGAGGAAAAAGTGGCATGACCAATATATCAAGACAAAGGAATTTAATGTAGGAGACTAAACCTTATTATATGATTCAAGATACAAGGATTTTAAAGGGAAACTCCAATCTAGGTGCTTGGTACCATATGTGATCAGCCAAGTCTTTCCTAATGGAGTAGTAAAGTTGCACACCATAGATGTAGTAAGTTTCTCTCTCTTGATCAATGGCCATAGGATAAAACTTTATAAGAAACCAGTACGGATGGAAGATTTCATTGTTTCTCTATTTTAGTAGTATGGTCCTCTTAGTGATCCAGATACAAGTTCAGAAACATAGAATGATGATTTCATAGTAGTAGATATATCAAGTTCTTCAGGTGACTAAGTGGTTGAGCTACACAGCTTAACCGCTGAAATCACTCAAGTTTAATTTTTTATTCCACCACACATGCACAAAAAACACAATTACAATTGTGTACATAATTTTTCTAGAGGGACTTGTCTTATATATATAGCTATCACCATTCAGATAGGGCCCTTTTGCAATAGGGACCTATAGCACGAAAGATATCACAACTTAGACGAGACCTAATGTTGAAGGTACCTGCAATGTTGTTTAGCAGGAAATTTCAAAATTGGTGCCACATTAATTTCATTTCATACGTTTTTCTCCTCACTTTCCTCACACATGAAGTATTAGTCTTATCATAATAAGTACCCACAACATGCTTATCTTATTTCACACTACTAATTCAAATTTTAAATATTTGAACTATCACATCACTAACCATCATCTGTCTATTTTGTTTCATTACATTATACTTGCCACCTCACCATTCATTCACCTGCAATTACTTCTTGTCACATAAAATCATCATGTGGACACATTTTATCTAGCTCACATGTGCGAAGTTTAGTTAATCATCTCCAACAAGTACAAAAAAGTACATCACCATAATTTTCATGGATTTCTTAATGCTTTCATTATGTATTTCCATATTAAATTATGAATGTGATATATTCATTCTAATTATTTTCATATTCTTTAATCACACCTTCACCTATCACGAGTTGAAGTGAGGCCATTTCAAACCTTAAGTTGGGGGCAGGGTACAATATCAACCATTTTTTCATTTTTCACCACCTAAAACCAAATGCAAACAAATAGACATGACATGTAAACCATTTTTTTCCTGAATTGCACCTACCTTTTGGTGTTAATTTTAATTTCCAATTCCCTAAATCTTGTGATTCTGAGCTAATTTGAACCACATTTTAAGTTGATACCGAGGAGAAGAGGGAGTTGTTACAATATAATTGTAGTGAAGAGTGCATGGGAAAACAACAGAGCAAGAGAAGGGTTTGAGGGTGGTGAAGTGGAAATTGAGCTAAATTTCTAAGGTTATAACATTCAACAAAGGTAAATTGATTCATCAATAGGAGGTAATTTTATTAAAAGAGAGTCGTCAGCACACTTGAACTAGATATTAGAAGATGTGTTGGTATTTCCTATCTTCACAAGAGTTGGTTGGTTGGATTACTTTTTAAAGTTGACAGAGTTTGATAATGACATAATAAGTAGATTTACAACCACATTGGAGCATGATGAAGCAATGGTAAAAGGGTTTTTAGTAGATGCATTTGAAGGAGAAATTTCAAAAGTATCTATTTTGCCTAGGACTTGATCTAGGTGGATATTTTGACCAAAAATTCAATTGTTCCAAATCCTCCAAGAATCAAAACCATGTCAAAGAGCTCATTGATACGATCCCAACATTGCTTGAATTGTGTCAATCAGAGATCGTAGGCAAAATTTATGGCCAGTTAAAGTTTTTGCAAGTCGGTTGACCAGATGGTACAATGTTGACATCAACATGTTCCAAAAGTTTCAGAGAATGACATTGTGTCGAACAACTCATCGACACAATTTTGACACCACTTGAATCATGTCAATCATAGTTCATATGCACAAGATATGGCTGGTCAAAGTTCACAAGAAAAAGGTTGACCAGGTCGTATGGATGATGACGTCCGTAGGTACAGTTGGTAGGTGCAGGTGACATGGTAGGTGACAACACAATAGTTGATGTGGATAGTGCCACATGTCAATGTGTGAGAGATACCACATGGCACAATGGTTTTGTGCCACGTGGCACCCCTATGGTTGCTCGGTCAGATGTGGTTGTGCAAAATTTTTGGAGGAGGCTCAAACCTGAGACCTCCCCCTTCCTACTATTTCTCTCCACCACCACATCATCCACGATCTTCATATATATAAAGGGTGATAGTTCTATTTAAAGAAATAACAAGAAACAAATCCTAATAAAGGGGGGCGGGTGGTTTGAACCCTTGACCTCCCTTATCCAAAGCACTCACCCAACCATTGCGCCATGCCTTTGTTAGCAAAAAGAAAGGGGCAAAAAAAGATATTGGCCCAATTTAAAGGCTTAAGAATAACATCACAAAATATTTTAGGGCCTGATTCATTTATATTAAACCCCCCTAAGATTACCATTCGTAAACTATAATGCTAATATTAAAATACAAATCTCCTAACTATTATGCCAACCTAAGAATGATATTTAAAATATATCCTTATCAACCTTTAAAAGGAAACCCCGAGTTCCACAAATTAAGGGGTGCCAATCAATATTAAAGGATTTTTTTAAAGAGGATTTTAATTGGGAACAAGGCCTAGTTTAGGAGATATGAAACATATGTTTGTTAACCCTCATACAGGATGTAAAATTGTATTCAAAGGGGGGAATTGTTGACTTGTGGGGAACAAGGGTGGGAAATTGAGAACTTGTTAATGAAATTGCTCAACTCCATACATGGAGAGGCTTTAAGCCAAGCTATTTTGTACTTGAAGGAGGGGGGATTTTCTAAGTTTCATTATCAATCAAGGAGACTTTGTGGAGATTTTTAACAGATTGAAGTGCCTTGTAAAAGAAATTTGGAGCATAATCAAGGATCGATCACTTTGTTGGAGGGGGCCTAGAGACATAGCCATTTGGTGAACTCCATTATTAATTTTTGTCTTCGTCTTCTCTTTTATGTTTTCATATTCCTATTATTTTAATAATTTTAATGTCTTTTTTAAAATAATTTGAAATTATGTTAAAGACATTAAATTCCATTTACATAAATTAACATTCACTACGAAACGGTCATAGATCCTAATAGATCAAGTTTGTATCAAATCTATGTTTGACAAGTGTTTGTAGAAGTGGATGTTAATGCAATCTAGGAGCTTGCAAGGTGAAGGCACACTTGGAGAGTTCAATCCTAAGATTGGTAAATGGATAACTTTTCCACCATAAAATATGGAAGAGACAGAAGCTGGAAAAAGTTCAGAGCTTGATGAGAAAATTTTTCAATGAGCCTTTCTCGACATGAAGGCTACTGTGGAAGAGCTCTATTAGGAAAATCAAGAATGGAAGAAGCATGAAAAAGGAGGATCATCGAAGTGAAAAGCATGAAGATCAGGAGAAAAAAGGGAAAAGAGAAGAAGGTGATGATGAGCCTCCAAAAAATCCTCCATCTCCATCTTCTCCATCTTCTCCTTCTAATTCTACTTCTTCTGCTAATCCTTTCAAAAGTGCACATAAGCCTATAATCAAATTGGATGTAAAGTTTGAACTACCTAAATATTATGGAGAGTTAAATGCAGAGAAATTAGATGATTGGGTTCAACAAGTAGAAGTATATTGTAGGATTCAAGGTCTTTTAGATGATGCTTCTAAAATCAAATTAGCTACTCATCGGTTGGGAGAAACCACTCTCACCTAGTGGGAGAGTAAAACTTAGGCAGAAATTGCTCAACATGGTAGTGTTAACTTAACTTGGATGGAGTTTAAAGTTTCTCTTAAAAAATAGTTTTATCCCTTAGGCCATATACAATAGTTAACTATGGACTGGAAAAATTTTAGGTAGGGTAAGGGTCAATCTATCCAAGTCTATACACATGAATTTAGGGAGCGGGCTATTGCACTTAATGTCCCATTATACACCCAGGACACATTTCTCAAGTATATAGGTGGTCTTCACTCTTACTTAAGGCATACCATTTTCGTTTTAAATCCTAATAAGATGGATGAAGTATGTGTACAAGCCACACATTTGGAGTTGAGAGGTAAGAGTTGTTTCAATGATAATTCTATCAAGAAGCCATCTAATCCTGAACGTAACCCCAAGGGCAAGGGAAAGGGAAAAAAGATAGCTACCATCAAGAAGGAGGGTGATAATCCCACATGCTCCCATTGCAAGAAGGAGGGGAATGATGATTCAAAGTATTGGAAGATGCATTTGTAACTAAGTCCAAAAAAGTATGGAGGAAACAAAGGAAAATAGAAGACTGTTGCTATAGTACAACAAGATCTTGGATTTGACTCTGGGCATGAGACAAAGATTCTTGTTGTTGGGATCCAAGGTAAAGGAAAAGGTATATCTCTTTCTTCTGATACAAGTTTTTCAAATGCAATTGCAAGTGCAAGTAAATAATCTTCTCCACCTAAAATTGATAAGTATAGAAATGTTTTATTTCACATTCGAGTTGTAACAAAGAATACTAAGGTTGATACTTTGTTTGATATGAGATCCCAAGTAAATCTAATGTCTAAAGAAGTTGTTTAGAAACTTAATTTGGCTACAATACCTCATCCGAATTCGTACCCACTTGGATGAGTTTGCAATGATGCACAATTACAGGTAACAAAGCAATGTAAGTTAAGATTTTCTATCACGACAAACTTTATAGAGGAGGTAGAATTTTATGCAGTTCCTTTATATATTTGTGGCCTTTTACTAGGGAGTCCCTATCTTTATGATCATAAAGCAATCTTTTATAGGGGAGAAAACAAATATCACCTTTTTAAGGATTGTAAAGAATTAATTGTATGGGCACATAAGATTAAGACTAATCTAACATTAGTGAACACTAAAAAAATGAAGAGGTTAGTCAATGCTAGTAAAAACTTTGTATTAATGATTGTAAAAGCCAAAGAGGATGATAAATCTAAGGCATTCAAAGGATGTGATCCAAAGCACAAAGTTGAATTGGTCAAACTAGTTTATTCCTATTATGACTTATTTCAGGAGCCAAAAGGATTACCACCAAAGAGAGATACAACATGAAATCAAGTTACAACAAGATGCGCCTCTTCCAAACATTGACATGTATCATTTATTTGTTATGCAGAATGAGGAAATCAAGAATCAGGTTCAAGAGTTGGTTGAGAAAGTATTTATTCATCCAAGTACCTCTCTTTGTGGTTCTCCAATTGTGTTGGTACCAAAGAAGGAC
Source organism: Sequoia sempervirens (assembly GCA_007258455.2). Classification (NCBI taxonomy): domain Eukaryota; kingdom Viridiplantae; phylum Streptophyta; class Pinopsida; order Cupressales; family Cupressaceae; genus Sequoia; species Sequoia sempervirens. Next base: position 252,015,100 of record VDFB02000003.1, read on the forward strand.
AGGTCAAGAGAATGTGCATCAACTACAAAGCCCTGAAAAAGATAATAGAAAGGAACAAGTATCCTCTTCCCAAAATAGATTATTTACTTGATCAATTGAAACATGCAGTTTATTTTACTAAGTTGGACTTGCATAGTGGATATCATCAAACAAGAATTACAGATAATGAAATATGGAAAACTACATTTAAGACAAAATAGGGACTGTATGAGTGGTTGGTCATGCCCTTTGGGCTTTGTAATGAACTAGCTATCTTTATGAAAGTCATGAATGATGTATTTCTTCCATTCATAAATGATTTTATCATAGTTTATTTGGATGATATACTTGTATTTATTCAAACTTGGGAAGAGCATGTAGAACATGTGAAAAAAGTATCAGATCTATTGAGAAAAGAAAAAATGTATGTAATGATGTCAAAATGTGAATTTTCTAAGACATCACTAGTGTAATTAGGCTATATTGTATTAGGAGGTCGCTTGAAAGTGGATCCTGCAAAGGTCAAATTCATTGCAAACTGGCCAAAGCCAAGTACAACTATAGAAGTCAGAATTTTTTTAGGTGTAGTACAATATTGGAGAAAGTTCATAGCTAACTTCTCCTACATAGCATCTCCATTGCACACACTCACAAGTGTGAAGAAGTATTTCTAGTGGGGAGGTCCACAACAAAAGGCCTTTGATACTTTAAAGGAAAATCTAAGCATTGCACTAGTTCTGGTTCTATTGGATCTACAACAACCACTTGAAATTGAAACAAAGGCTAGTGGGTTTTCCATGGGAGTAATACTCATGCAAGGAGGTAAACCTATTTTCTTTCATTCAAAAACTTTCAAAACTGTGGTAAGTAACTATCCCACAAATGATAAAGAACTGTATTCATTAGTTCAAAGTGTAAAGAAGTGGAAACATTATCTAATGGGTAAGGAAACGATAATACACACAAATAATCAACCACTTCAATATTTTCACTCACAATCTAAATTGAAACAAAGCAAGAAGTTTATGTGGATGGTATTTTTACCACAGTTTCATTTGGTTATAAAATATAAGAAAGTGGTTCAAAATAAAGTTGTGGATATGTTATCTAGGCCTCCTACAAATGCTACAATTATTCTTCAAAGTAGTTCAATTGCACATGAAAGTTATCAAGAACAATATGCTAAGGACAAAGACTTTAACGATATATATGCAACATTAATTCAAGGGAAACATGTAGAAGAGAAAGACTACTATGTACAAGACAAGTTATTGTATCACTTAGGAAAGTTATGTATTCCACAAGATGAACAAGCATAGGTAATCAAAGAAGCACACATGTCATTGATTGCTAGAAACTTTGGGGTAAGAAAAAAAATGTCACAACTGCAAAATATTGTTATTGGCCTCGCATGCAAGAAAATTTATCCAAGTGTAATGTGTGCAACAAGCAAGCCTAGTAATAGGAAATTAGTGTTGTACAAACCTCTACCTGTACCATCCTATCCATGGGAGAGTGTCTCAATGGATTTTGTTAAGGTGCTATCAATGTCTAGAAAAGGGCATGATTATTTGTTTATGGTAGTGGATAAGTTCAGTAAAATGTGCATTCTAATGCCTTGTAAAAAATAAGTCACAAGTAAACTAACAACACACTTTTAGTTCCAGTTTGTATGGGTTCATTTTGGGCTTCCTACTTCTATTATAGCAGATCAAGATTATCAATTCTTGGGGGAATTTTGGTCAACATTGTGGGAGCTCATGGACGCTAGATTGAAGAAGAGTATATCTTTCCATCTATAGACTGATGGACACGAAGGTAATAAACATGACAGTTGTGCATCTTCTCAGAGTTTACTGCAGTAAGCATCCTAAGTTGTGGGATGATAGTCTTTTTTATGTGCAACATGCTTACAACCATGCAACACACTCTTCTACTCAAAGATCTCCTTTTGAGACTTATTCTAGTTATCTTCCAAGGACACCTATGGATTTTTATTTCAGGAAGGAAGATGTTAAACATGGGTATCATGATGCAGACAAGGCCTTGAAGTTCATCCAGAAGATCTAAGAACTCAATCAGGTAGTTGAAGCATAGTTGGAGAAGAGCCAAGAAAAGTACAAATCCTAACATGATAAGCATCATCCCGATCATCAATTTCAAGTTGATGACAAATTTTGGTTACACATCAATAAAGAATGAATGCAAGGTGAAGGTAAGAAGCTTAAGCTGATCAGGTATGGTCCCTTGGATATCTTAGAAAAGATTGGTACCAATGCTTTTTTCCTAAATCTACCTCCTTATATGCATATCTACTCAGTGGTTAATGTGGAGAATTTGAAGTTGTACGAACCTCCAATGATATTGGACGAGGAGGCTAATGTTCAGATTCCTTCAATTGTTGATTTATCACTTGAGTGCATAAACGAGTTGTAGGAAGATGTCATCCTAGATAGAAATGTCAGAACTTCATGAAGGGGTGTTGTTGAGTACCTTAGAGTGGGATTGAAAGGGATGAATCCTAGCAAAGTAAGGTGGATGGAGGTTGGAAAAGTGAGGGAATTGTACCTTCACTTAATTTCTATGTAATTAGGCCTTTGGAGGTCCAAAAAACTCTCTAGTAGGGAGGACTAACTCAGGTGGATATTTTCACCAAAAATTCAATTATTCCAAATGCTCCAAGAATTGGCGCCATGTCAAAGAGCTTGTTGATACGATCCCACTGCTACTTGAATCCCATAAATCAAAGATTGTATGCAAAATTTATGGCTAGTCAAATTTTCTACAAGTGGGTTGACATGATGGTACAATGTTGACATCAACATGTTCCAAAAGTCCAAGAAAACTAAATCACATCGAAGAGCTCATTGACACAATTTTGATGTCGCTTGAATGGTGTCAATAAGAGTTCATACACATAAGATATGGTTGGTCAATTTTTTTGGGAAAAAGGTTGACCAAGCCGTATACATGATGACATCAGTAGGTACAGTTGGTAGGTGCAGGTGACATGGCAAGTGACAGCACAACATGTGATGTGGACAGTGCCACGTGTCAAGGTTTGAGAGGTGCCATGTGTCCCAATGGTTACGTGCCATGTGGCACCCCTACGATTGTTTGGTCGGATGTGGTTATGCAAAATTTGTTGATGCTCAAACCTGAGACCTCCCCGTTCCTACTATTTCTCTCCACCACCACACCATCTGTGATCTTTGTATATATAAAGGGAAGTAGTTCTAATATTTAAACAAAGAACAAGAAACAAATCCCTAATAAAGGGGGTTGGGTGGTTTGAACCCTTGACCTCCCTTATCCAAAGCACTTGCCCAACCATTGCACTATTCCTTTTTCAGCAAAATAAAAGGGGAAAAGAAAATAGTGGCCTGATCTAAAGGCTTAAGAATAACATCACAAAATATTTTAGGTCCCAATTCATTTATATTGAACCCCCGTTAGATTAGCATTCAGAAACTATAATGCTAATATTAAAATGAAAATCTCCTAACTATTATGCCAACCTAAGAATGATATTTAAATATATCCTTATCAACCTTTAAAAGGCAACCCCAAGTTCCACAAATTAAGGGGTGCTAAACAATATTAAAGAATTTTTTTTAAGAGGATTTTAATTGGGAACAAGGCCTAGTTTAGGAGATATGAAATATATGTTTGTTAACCCTCATATGGGATGTAAAGTTGTATTTAAAGGGGGGGATTGTTGACTTGAGGGGGAAAATGGTGGGAAATTGAGAACTTGTTAATGAAATTGCTCAACTCTGTACATGGAGAGGCTTTAAGCCAAGCTATTTTGTACTTGAAGTAGGGGTTTTTTTTCTAAGTTTCATTATCGATCAAGGAGAATTTGTGGAGATTTTTAATAGATTGAAGCGCTTTGTAAATAGCTTTTGGAGCATAATCAAGGATCGATCACTCCATTGGAGAGGGGCCTAGAGACATAGCCATTTGGTGAACTCCATTATCAATTTGTGTCTTCGTCTTCTCTTTTATGTTTTCATATTCCTATTGTTTTAATCATTCTAATGTCTTTTTTAAAAGCATTTGAAATTAAGTTAAGGAAATTAAATTTTATTTATATAAATTAACATTCTCTAAGCAATAGTCATAAATCCTAATAGATCAGGACTAGAATAGAGTTTCTAGTTTGAGCAAATGAAGTGGCTACAAGAGAAGAATTCTATGAGTGAGGAGAAAACTTGGGTTTGTCATCCCAAGGTACAAAAAGACTCTTTGTTCCATGGATTTGGGCCAACTGTGCTTCCTATGTTATTAGATACCTTACTTGTGATGGTAGATAGAATATTCTATACACTATACATTTCAAATTACTTAGTCATCTTCACCATAAATAGACTAGTAAATGTGCCAAATTACCTCTACAATATGATAAAAGAGATGGCATTTGAATACAAGAGGAAATCGAGTGATGCAACTTTAACACATCATTGTTTAATAGACCTATAAGCAAAAAGGAGCATGAGAATTCAATATCCCTAGTGTTCCTAGGAAGATGTTGTGAAATGTCAAGATATTAAAAATCTACTTGAGGAACCTGTAGTACCTAAAACCTTAGAACCACAAGCTAAACCTACAAGATGAAGTTATCCTATCTCACCTATGGATTCACCTACTTGTAGCCAAGGTGAGCCTAAGGAGCACAATGTGCCAGAATCTAAGTCACTAGTAGTAGAATAAGTCTTGTATTATTCTAAACCACCTAAATTCAAGAAAAGAAGAGGTAGTACATTGACAACATCAACACCTTCTAAAACACTAAAGAAAAATAAGGATATCTAGAAGTATAAACCTACACCTAGGCACTCAAGCTAGTTGAAAAAGAAAGGTATTATGAGGGGGAGTGTGGAAAAACCTAAAGAGGAGACAAAGGGAAAGGAATAACAAGAAGAGGATGTGATGTTGGTTGAAATAGAATCAGAAATAAAGGGAAACACCTATAGAAATGTGCATAGACCTAAAAAAAGGAAGAGGTATGTATCCACCACTTCTAATTCAAACTTAGGAGAAGCATTCACTTCTAAGAAAACACAAAAGAAAACCCCAGATAGCCCTAATCATGAAGACTATGATTGTATAGGGGGTGGTAATGAACAATTTTTACAAATAGAGGAGATGATTTTAGAGGATAGAAATATTAGAAAGGAGCTTCAAGAAGCCATAGATAGAATTAAACAATTGAAAGAACTAATGCATGGTTATGAGAAAAGAGATAAAGCAAGGGAGACAAAGATACAAGAATTGGAGGAGAAATTGTAGACACATGGACATAGTGGAAAGTTGGATCTATTGGAACTATTTTCCATGACCAAAATAGGGGATGGAGAACATATAGTAGCCAATCAAAACCCTCCTACCACAAAAACTCCAATTTACCACACAAGTTTTTCTCTTGGATACCAATTGTGGAAGGTCATTGATGAATTCTCATAGGAAAAATAAAAGTGGAGAAAGGAAAAAGAAACTCTAATTGCAAAGCACACCAAAGTGATGGAGGGAAAAGACACTTAATTGAGTAAAATGGAATTTAGAATGAAAGAAATAGCAGATAAGGCTGCCAAAATTATTAGGTGCAGACCCCCAACCAGAACATACGCCTTGTTTTTCTAGGAAAAATTCTTAAGTTTTCAATTCAGCGAGCTGATCAGCGACAAACCAATTTCTATGAGTAGAAAGTTTGAACTTCTCCATGTTTTTGTTGATGCAACCCCTGATGAGAAGACCAACTATGTGAGTACTATCTGTATAATTATGTGGTTTCAAAGGATGCATAATGAAACCCCTTAATGTTTTGGAGGGATTTGTAGGTAAGAGCTTTAGCATCCTATTTTAGAAATGAACAATTTAGAGGTGAACTAATGGAGGAGCATGTAGAAAGAGAAAATTCAGTTGCACTTCTAGTGAGGAAAGATTCCAAAGATCCTAATGAGATAATAGATGATTGGTTATGAATTCTGAAACACAAGGGTGTAGGAAGATAACTTATGGAGGTAAGGATACAAGGCTATAATAGAATGAATACATTGGCAATTGGGTTAGTTCAAAATTGTTATAAATATGTACAGGAAAGGTGGGATAGTTTGAATCCTAAGCTACAAAGGAAAGAACCTCATTTGGTACATAACTTCATATATATGATTAAAAAAGTGAAAAGGTACATGGATATTTCTATTTATCAAGCAACTAAATGGATACCACTCACATTCCATTTTCCTATGCTCCTATATCTAGTCCCACATTGGACAAGAGATAAGATGAAGGAATGTGAGGAGGCTGAAAAAAGTAGAATGAAGAGACTTGCAGTTTATAGAGGGTTCTACCTAAAGCAGAATAAGGGAGTAGATACTATCATGGAACTCAGGGAGATTACACTATATTAAAATATGTACCCTAGTGCATTTTTCTTAAGGATGAACACGAGTATAGTTGGGGGGAGTGATGAGTCCATTTAATAGTCCATTTCCTAATGTTCTTATGGATGTTTACAAGAATTATTAGACAATCCTTATAGAAATATTCCTATGCTATGATATATCTTTATGCTTATTATATAAACTTGGACTTCAATTATAGTAATGGAAATAGAGTTATGATATAGTAGCATTGCATGATTTATATGTGAGTATGTATGAAATGTGGTTGGAATTATGTGTTTAATCATAGTAGTTAGCTATGTGTATGTGTTTTGTGGATTAACCTCTTGTAGCCCCAAAAGAAACTGTAGTGCACAGCCAAAGGAGGTCTTGGACAATGAAATGGGGTAAGTTCTAGAACAAGTTGAGCATAATAACTATCATGTGGAGACACTTGATGGAGTTAGTAGTGCATCATTATGATAGTTAATATGGCGTTGAAGAAGAATAATTATTTGGTTGATAGGATATTGGATAACTAATTTTTTGTTCCACGTGTAGATTTATTTTGCATAGTTTTAATCCTATTAGAACTCGTGTTTCTTTGCAGTTGTAGTTTGAATAATTCAATCTTAATTACACACTATGATATCTAGGTAGTTGTAGTTAATGATTTTAGTTAAGAGTCATGTTTAGAATAAAACTCCCCCATGCTTGTATATAGCCAGTGGTTGAGTCCTTAGATAGTTAGTTGATGAATCTCATATTGGTGGATTTTTTTATCAGTTACTTCTTAGTTTTCAGTTGTAATCTATAGACATGTTTATTGTTCAAAAATGATTTTCTTGAATACAATCTTTGAGCAATATTTTATGCGATCTTTTGGAATGCATAATGAATGAAGTTGAAGTTGATATGGTTGTGTAGAATTTGAATATTTATATTTGGTTTTAGCTAAGTGAAGACAACCACTTGAGTAGGTCGGTCAAGGTAACTATTCTTCACTACATTTATAGTTATTTTACTTTTGTTTAGCAGTTATTTTTGTTAGTCATTACTTTATAAAGTGCATGTAAGTTAAAATAGATTCTCATATGGTGATTATCAATAATGATTGTTCATGTGCATGAATGCATTCAATTGAATTATAGTACTTCAGATAATAGATTAAGTTTAGTTACTAGTTTTGAATTGTTTTGAATTAGTTTCAGTAATTCTCTATTAACAATAATTTAGCTACATATTATATTGTAGGCACCCATAGCCATTAGCACCAATTTACTTCTTTTACTATTATATGTTTCTATGATTTTACAACAAGTAGAATACCTTCAATAGAATAACCTAGGTAATCTAAGGTCTTTGAAGGCACATATAGTGCAGCACCATCACAAGTTTACAATCCATAGTTAATAATTTAATGAATTCTTTACAATGTTGAGTGGACTATTTAGCTTGTCATTCCTCTAAATTGTGTGGTTTTTACCAAGTTTACAAGCCACTAGTTTAGACTCTATATTGAGCAATTCTATAAATATACTATAACTGGTTATAATATTGTGAGCTAATCCTCACCATAGTTTTTCCCATTTTTGGTTTTCCACATAAAAATCTTAGTGTTTATGTGTTATGTGATCTTAATATTTCATGCTTTCTTTCTTTACTACAATTGAATTAATGTTTTGGTGATCATATGTTTAATAATTGAATGGTTTAAGGGAATATTGATTCACCCACCCACCTCAGTATTCTAGGTGTTCAACAATTCTAGTATCAGAGCTTGGTTCCTTGGAAGGAGTGTAACTTTACTTAGGGAAGGTCTTGGAAGTTGAACACATGGCTGATAGAAAGTTTTCCATTTCCTTGAAAGAGATTCCAATAATTGGATTCATAGAAGAAGATTGTGTTAGCTCTCAAAAACACTGGCGAGATGCCTCAAGAGGCAGCCAATCTCTTGATACACTTTAGGGTAACAGACAAGGTCAAATGAATTAAAACTTCTACTCTTCAGGTGCTACCAGACCTAGGTGGGTGTACCTATATGAATGAAGCAGACTTAACTTATGATTATTCTTCTTGCAATAATTTGTCCACAATGGCAGATGGAAGTGAACAAACGAATTCAAACTTGGTAGCAATAACAATCTTCTGATCTAAATCCTAAAGTGCTCAATTAACAGATATAAAGAGAATAAATGAATCTTAATGATGAAACTGCAGAGACCAGTGCCTTATTGGGTATGCAGAGTCAAATGAAATCAAGATGAGCAACACTCTCTGGAGAAAACTCATTATCTGGCATACAATCTGTTTACAACTTATATAAACATGTAATACTATAACTACTAAGCTCTACTTTGACAATCCAAATGAATCTCTCTGATTACTATGATCAACTAAAAGGATTTAATCTTTGCTTGAAAGAACCAATTGATTAATTACACAGATACAACAAATGTGCATTGATAAACTGAACATAAACTTGTTATGTCAATTTAAACAACCAGAAAACATCAATCTTGGAGACAACTTAGCAGTATTTTTCATTGAATTCAACAGATAATTGACATCAAAAATGTGCAGCAACATCAATTGACTTTCATAAATACCTCCATTTTGAAAACATGCACCATAGTCTCTAATCTAATAAATCTATTGTACTGTATCCATCTGATTTGCCTACTGTATATCGAATAACTAATAGCTGATGATTTTACAATTACAAAAATGCCTATTTATACACCAGCATGAGAAAAACATATTATATTGAGATCCCATGTCGGCCTGCAACGGTATTTTATGAACTCACATGTCAGCCACAGTATTTGAATTTTATTAATTATCAATGAAACAGTCAGTGAGACATATCCAATAGGTATCCCGAAGGCAATTCAATTGCTAGTCATCCCCTTGGTTCTATTCACTTTCACCATGACATATCTGAGTTGGGGAGATTTCGTTTAGATCTCTTTATGTTTCCTCGAGAGTTCTTTTACCTTTCGCGTGTTGCTGTAACACTTTGATATTGGGGAGACCTCTTGCAGATTTCATTTTGTTTCACCGAAAGTCTTTATTTGTTCTAAGTCGCTGAGACAAGATCATACTCTCACCGACAAGGTCCTTCATTGTTTTCCATCGGTGAGACTGAAGGTCACTCGTCGAGACCTCTTATCGAGAACCTTAACTCATAACGATATAACATCCCCTTATGTTGTCGGTTGGTGTAACAATTCGAATTCGTCAAGACCTTTCATCGATAGCTTCAAATCTTATCGATATGAATCCTCCCGCCACTCGTCAGTGTGACAATGTGGATTCATTATGACCTCACACCGAAAGTAGCATGTCTGGCCGAAGCGAACATTTGTGCACAAGTCGGTAAGATAAGAAAGACTCGCTATAACATTACCTCGAAGATAATTTCCTTTGCCGATATGCCCATTCCGAAGTCGGTTGGGGAGACATAATGAAATCAATAAGACCTCATCTCGACTGTATAACTCCTGCCGATGTGATTCCTCCACTATCGCCGAAACAATGCAAATGTCCTGCCGAAAGCCATCTGCATGCAAACCTCGATTGTTGTGACATCAAATGAGTCTTTCCAATAGGCAACACAGACTCATGTTAGTAGAAAACACAAAATGGGTCAGGGAGACAATGGTATTCTTGCGCCGATATGGACCATGATGTGAAAAATGCAGGACTCGATGGATTCCAAGGGACTACATGGCCAAAACATGGGATAAATATAGGCCAAAATGCAAGCAAAATGTCATGATGGAAGGCCCTTGTGCTTATGATGAGGAGCTATATGGAAACTTAGGAGTACGAAAAATATGTAAAATCATCATATTTTAATAGTTCCAACAGATTGCATGCTTAAAAATATGGAGAACTCAAAGTTTCCCTTGAATACCTTGAAAAGATTGAAGATGAAAATAGAGACCTGAAATAAAATATCAAAGAAGAAAATGAATGCATCAAAAATTTGAGAGAAAATCAAGAATTTCGAAGAAATGCATAAGGAAGCCAATGAACAATTGAAGCAAGAAGATGAATCCATTTTTGGTCTAAAAGTGTAAGTTGAAGAAAATAAAATAATTGAAGAATGCTTGAATGCAATGGTGAAAATAAAATTAGAGGAATGTACAAGGCTTGAGCAAGAAGTGGTAAATCTAAGATTAGATTTGGGGAAAGTGAGAAGTCATGAAGACAAATTCAAAATGAGTGCTACAAAGCTTGATGAAATGATTGAAAATTAGAAAGGCTCCAAAGACAAAGAAGGTTTGGGATTTGAGATAGGAGAAAGTTCAAAGTTAGATCAAACATCGAATACCAAAAGGAAGATTGAAGATAAGAAGAATAATGGCAAGATCCAAAAGACATATTATTTAGTGTGTAGCATGGGGTGATCATATAATACTCCACCTACCAATCCTTCTATCGCTTACCATATAATTTGTAGGGTCATCATGTGATATTCCCCTCTTGTAAATCATCTATTAGTATCCTCTAATATAGTATCATTTTGATCTCCTAGTAGTGTAGTTTACCACCCTAACTACAAACCATAGGCTACTCTACTTCCCTCTACACCTTATCATCCATTGATCAAGCCATTGCTATGTGTTTCCAAGACTATATCACTAGAATCATCACATGATCATCTCTAGTGGAAGTACAATCTCCACATCTAAGCCACTTCATCATTCTTTCAATAATTTTTTATTTTTCTTCCTTTGTTAGCCCCTTATCTCTTTGTCTACCCTAGGTGAAACCACTTTTACATAGAGAATATTCACTTTTTCCATTTTGCATTCATCCTTTTGGTGGGTTTACTAAAAAATAAAGTGCATTCACTTTCTCTAGTGCATTTACCTTTTCATCAACACATTCACCTTTTCATCAACACATTCAGATTTTCATTGGTAGATTCTCCTATCCTTAGAATATTTACCCTATTATTAACATATTTTTCCTTGTATTAGGGTGATCCCACAAAGCTAGTTTACAATTTCTGGGAGGAACTGATTTTTGCTGAAATCACATATTTTTAGAAAATATAATGATTTAAGCCTTAAAAGGTTCCATTTAAAGAATTCTAATTGAAGATGGTTTGATCAAACTACCTTAAATCAAACCCCCTTGGATAGAACCCCGCTAGTTTTAAACCATACCTATAACAGAGTCTCCTTTACACCTATCAAAATGCTGATAAAAAACCACTTTTGATTTACCTTTTGGCAGATCAAATGAATTCATTTAAAATTTATTTTTTGCAAGTATGTAGTCCTTATTGTAAGCTTCCAAAAGTATAATTTTAAATAAATTTAATTTAATTATTATATTTATTTTGTATTTCTTGTGAATGTAGGTTTTTCACTGAAAATCAAGCTCTCAGTTCTGCACATGTGGAAAAATAGCATATTATTAAAAATAAAAAATAAAAATATTAGTGCAGCAGATATTGAAGTCCTTGATCCAACAAAGAAAAAAAATGTGACTTTCTATACACACAAAAAAAGTTACACGTTATACGGTCGCGCTATGTCTGAATTATAATTGGTTGGAATTCGAAACATGATTAAAGAAAAAATATTCAATAAAAAACTATCTAACCAAGTGGAAGCACTAGATATCAGAGTTACAAATCTGAATCCGAAAGAATTATAATTTTATCCTTCATGGAAATAAAGTTATGCGTTATACGGTGAGCGTCACTTTTTAAAAATGTTGTTTTCTGAAAAAAACTAGTTTTTGAGGGAGATGGAAAAGGAAGTGCAATTTGATTCCAATTTTTTTGAAAGAAATATATATAGAATCTATAGAAAAAATGTCACGAAACTCTAGTTTGCATCATCTTCAAATTCCTAATAGTTTAGCCGCTATAGGTGCCCGAAAGTGAAGATTTAGTTGAAAAAAATTATTTCAGTGTCCATTTTGGCCAAAAATTGTAAACCACTATTGTGGGATCACCCATTATTCACTCATCAAATGTACATTCACTCTATTTTTGGTGTGTTCACAATTTTAGATGTGAATTTTCTCAAAATCTTCATGTTCACTTGGTGAGTCATTGATTTTCCTAAACAACAACAAATTCACCTAATCATGTTAGGAAAATTTGTCACACATGTTTTTCTACCTCATATAAACATTATAATTGTGAGACGAGGATTGTCAGGGTGGGTTGATTATGCTTAATCCATGATGAATTGAAGCATAATTTACCCAAATAAACTTGCATCTACCAAACAAGATCATTCAAATTGGGAAATTAAACTAAGTATTTAATTGAAACTAAAAGTTACAAACTATAGAGAAAATAGTTAAATTCCTACTCTAACTCATTTGAAACTTATCATGTTTTCAAATTGGTGTCATGTTGATGTGAAATGATGATCCTTTCCCAATCCCCTAATTAGTGAGCCTATTTCAATCGATTCTATGGAAGAGAATTGATGAAACCATTGTGATAAGTGGATGAAAACTTAGTTTATGCTAAAAATGAACATGATGCAAGCTAAGTTACCGTGATTTTATGCTAAGAATGAGCTGATTATGATATTTCTAAGCTAATCTAAGCTAATTCTAAGCTAAAAGATGAAAACCCTAATTTATATACAAACTAAGATGGATGCATGGAAGCCATTAATGAATGCTCTAAGCTATTATGCAATTAAAATTAACTAAAAAAAGCTAAGAGTGAGTAAAATATGAGTGTGGAAGCATATGAGATTCAACAACATAAGTTTGTAATTGAAAGATGGATCCATTTGTCTCCAAATAGTGTCCTATTTATAGGAAAGCAAATGAGAAATGGAGGGTTGATATTGAAAAGATTAATCAACAGTCCAAGATGAAGGAGATGAGAGGCATGGATCATGGATTCTTATCAACAGATGAGAATGCATGATGAGATTTAATCAAGGGTTCAAACTTGCCTCAAACAAGCACACTTTGACCTGCACACACAGGTCAAAGGTGACTTGTTCAAAAGGTCACGCTTCATACAAAATCAGCAATGTCACGCTTCATACCAGGCCAAAAATATAACTGTCGAAGATCCGCATGCATCTTCTTAACACCAGGATGAGCTAAGTATGGAGCTCGATGTGCCTCTGTCAAAATAAGAGTGCAAAGATTCTCAGTAGGTGGTACATAAATACAACCCAGATGTCGCAACAAGCCATCTAACTCAATTGCATATCCTGAAAATCTTCCCTCCAAGGGTCTATCAGAATCAATTTCCATCTTCACTTCCTGATATAATATATCAAAAGGAAGAGCAGCCAATATCTGACTTCTCAACTCAACTCCAAGTGTCATGGCTGAAATCTCATGTCTTCGCCGACTAAGGGCGTCTGCCACCACATTCTCCTTACCCTGAACATATCTCACCTCAAAATCATATTCGCAAAGGAACTCCATCCACCATCTCTACCTAGCATTCAGATTAGGCTGTGTGAATATATATTGCAAACTGTGGTGATCACAATGAAGTTCAAAATGATGCCCTAACAAGAAATGTCTCCAGCGAACTAGAGCATGAACAACTGCAGCAAGCTCTAAATCATGCATGGGGTAATTCTGTTCGTGATCCTTGAGTTTGCGAGACTCATAAGCAATCACTCGTCCATCCTGCATCAATACAACTCCTAAACCTTCCAAAGAAGCATCCGTGCAAACAACAAAATCCTTAGCAGGATCAGGAACTACTAGGATAGGTGCACTAGTTAGCTTACCCTTAAGTATCTGAAAAGCCAATTGACATTGATCTGTCCAAATGAATTTCTTCCCTTTCCTTTGAAGAAAAGTAATGGGGTGTCCAATCCTAGAAAACCCCTGAACAAATCGTCTGTAATAACCAGCAAGACCCATGAAACTACGAACCTCAGAAACATTTTTAGGTGTAGGCCAATCAATGATAGCTTGAATCTTTGCAGGATCCACAACTATTCCCTCTCCAGAAATCACATGCCCAAGGTATTTCACCTCAGTTTGGAAGAATTCACATTTCTTTAAATTTCCAAACAATTGGTTCTCCCTCAAACATTGTAGAACTTGTCTCAAATGCTCTTCGTGTTCCTGCATATTTCTCGAATAAATCAAAATATCATCGAGAAACATGAGAACAAATCAATCAAGATAGGTGCGAAACACACCATTCATCAGACTCATAAATACCGATGGTGCATTCGTTAACCCAAATGGTACTACTGTGAACTCGTAGTGCCTGTATCGAGTTCGGAAAGTCGTCTTATGAATATCAGCTTCTGCAATTCGCAACTGATGGTAACCAAATTTCAAATCAATCTTAGAGAATACAGTTGCTCCCTTGATCTGATAAAAAAGGTCGTCAATTCTGGGTAATGGATACCTGTTCTTAATCGTTACCTTATTCAATTGACGATAGTCAATGCACAATCTGAGAGATCCATCCTTCTTCTTCACGAAGATGACAGGTGCTCCCCAAGGGGATACACTCGGACGAATAAAACCCTTTGCCAAGAGTTCCTCCAACTGAATACGAAGCTCCTCTAGTTCCTGTGTAGTCATTCTATATGGAGCACGAGAGATAGGTTCTGCTCCAGGAACTAAATCAACTCTGAAATCTATGTCACGCTTCGGTGGCATACCAGGAATATCACTAGGAAAAACATCAGCGAATTCCCTAAGAATGGGGTGATCATCAAGTGATATCTCTTGACTTTCACCAGAATCCAAGTCACTCACCATTGTCGCAAACAACTGACATCCCTGACGTAGGCATCTCTTCAACTGCATAGCAGAAATTATCCGCAAAGAGATGGGTCTCTGAACACCAACAATCTCAACCTCTGTACCATCATCATTAATGCAACGTATTATCTTCTGATGACAATCAATCACTACATGATGAGCTCCTAACCAATCCATTCCCAAAACAATGTCATATGATCCTAAAGGTGTGACTCGAAGATCTACCAAAGTAGTCAATGATCCAATCCTAAGTCCACAATTGCGGATGAGGGATTCAATTGCTACTTTATCCCCAGAAGAAAATTCCACCTGCCACCTATCGCCTTGCTTTACGGCCACAAGTCCACAACACTCAACTATAGAAGGTGAAATAAAAGAATCTATAGCACCAAAATCAAAAAGAATATTAACATCAATACCCTGTAACTGACCTGAAGATTCAACCACTGTGTTCTGATGATCCTCTTGGCGGTTATTTACTGCAGCAAACACTGTATGAGTACGACCCACATCACCAACTATCGGCTCTGAAGCTGTCGGTCGCTGTCCATAACCTGACGTACCTCACATAGGACACTGCCTAGCAATATGTCCCTGCTGTCCACATGAGAAACATCCAGTGCCTCTATCGAATCCTCTGCCACCCGAAGGTGCATTGGATTGCTGATAACTACCTCAACTCACTGTCGACTAAGCACTCACAATTGGCTAGTCCTACCGATTGCGCTTATTGCGCCACCAATTGTGGTTCCTTCCTGATTGAGAATTATTACTTTGCTGGAACTGTGAATTTTTATTCTTTTGTTGATTGCACTGTTGTTGCTATCCACCCTTAACGGGTGCTTGTTGATTCCTAGAGGAACCACCTATCTGAAACTGACCACCACACTGACCAAAACTTGAAACAGGAGCATTGCCTATCTGTACTCCAGTGTGTCCACCCAATGCCATAGCGAGGTTCTCTTCCACTATCTGTGCCTTCTCCACAACAACCTCCATAGTCTTCGGCTCGAAGACTCTGACTCCACCACTAATACGGGTGTTTAAGCCCCTAATGAAGTGTTGCACCAACATTACCTCATTGTCCACAATCCCTGCATATTGCTTGAGCTCATAAAACCTGTGCTCAAACTGTTCCACAGACATAGCCATCTGACGAAGATCGTGAAACTCATCCGCACGTCGTTGCCTCCAATGCTCGGACAAGAAACATGCTCTGAATCTCTCCAAGAACATATCCCATGAGACTGCACCAATCTCTAGATGGAGCTTTTGCTACTCCAATCACCACCAAGTAGAGGCAAAGCCTCTAAGATGCATTATGGTGCAACGAGCACGAGTATTGCTGCCATAAGGATGCATTGCAAAGCATCATCCCAAATCAAGCAACCAAGTCTCTACCTCTAAACCACCACCAGATCCATCAAATGTAGGAGGGCGTGCCCTCAACAAATCTCGCATGTGACCTGCAATAATGGCATCCTGTTGCACTGAATCATCAACTCTCCTCGGAGATCTATCACATTCTCTATTCACTTCCTGTTCCACTTCCTGTCTAGGTCCAAGTCAAGCTAGGACCTCTTCCAGTAAAGGGCGTAACTGTGACCCCTCTACCACTGACTATTTCAGAATTTGTGCCTCATTACCCTGATCCAACTGCATACCCAAATGTTCTGCCTGATCACTCTGATGAGGGCTTAGAGGGGGAGTAACCTGGTGGTTCAGTCCATGACCACCACCTCGGCCTCGACCATGACCTCTAACTCGACGCCTAGGCATGATCCTACACACAAACCAAGACAAGTCTTGTTATAAGACAAACAAAGCAAATGGAAAACACAACAACCAAGTCTAACGTACTAAACAACCTAATGGGCTCATTTAACCAGAGCACCCAATGTTAGAACTTGGCTCTGATACCAATCTGTAACGCCCCAACTTAGTTACGTTATAACAAAGTTAACTGAATATTTTTTTTATTTGTTTACACATATGTTATATAGTTTCCAAGATGTTGTTACATAAACTTAATAATTAAACTCAACACATTGATCATCAACAAAAGTACAAATTTGATTTCATGTAAGATCCAAATTTATAAAACTACTTACAATCAAATATCCCAAATTTCCAATTTACATAAAGTGAGATTTCAAAGAATCTCCATACATCAAAGGTGGTACAATCAGTACACTCTTATACAAGAGGTGAGTTTACAAAGTCGAAAGTGATCACATCATAGCTAACATCATATCCACGATCATGCTTCGCATCCACAGTCACGTTCCAAGAGGTAACTGGAACCTGCTGCAAGCATAGGGTCATCTGCAAGAAAATACAAGGAAGATAGAGCACGGTTTCCTCCTGACCACGTGGAACCCAAAGGTCCACTCCCTCTGTGCTAGGAGATACTGAAAGGTCCACAAACAATGCAGACAGAACATCACGTTTATGGGGTTTACAATTCACAATACGACATAATGTTTACAAAATAAAACGGATAAAATCTCAGTGTCAAGTTACATTAAATTTAAATCTTACAAAAGGAAACACCATCATGATATAAACTAAGAGAGTGTCATCACATTGTCGGGATAGGTTACCCTGGTGAATCTTCCTAGACTACCGGCCCTCACCAAGGTTACCCTGGTAGCCTCTACCAATTCCTGGCCCCTATGCAGACTAATGCGGTGTCATTACATCTTTCAAGAGGACAAGATGGAAAATTGCCATTCCAGGCCTTCTCAGCCTTTTCTCAACCTAAACGAGCGTTAAGAAGTAGGCGAGGCATACCATTATCTGATTTAGTGTTTAGAACTACCCAACCCCTAATATATTAGCTAGGTTATCACTTAAATTAACACACCTATGATAGGTTACCTAGACAATCACTTCTGGATTTCAGCCCCTAACGCAAGCCACTCTCTCTATAACATGACTCAACATAAAATCAATCTAGGCGTAGCTTCCAAGTATAAAGATTAAACTCGCAAATGTTTGCATCCCCCTACTTAAGACAAATCGTAATCTCATAAGTAACTCAAAAGACAACAACATAAGGTGTAAAACTTTACCCTCACAATAAAGATCATCATAATTGAGCAATAAAATTTCAGTGTAATAAAGTTGTCATTATAATTTTCACTTTTCTAGCCTCTAGAGACTAAACAACTCACAATCACATAATAAGATATTCAATTTAAAAGTATTTTTGATACCTAATCGTATTAAAAGCATAGTACCAATAACAACCTCACTTATACCATTTATAAACCTTGCTAATATACATAAAACCGGCACGTTAGTGCTTATCACACATTTATCCTCAAAACAACTTAATTGACCTACAACCATAAAAGATACTCCTTTAACTATTGCCATACTCCACATTACAAATTTACAAATGTCCATAACATAAAGATTATTCTTAAAATAAAATCATATAAGTACGAATTTATCAAATTGATTAAATAAGTAGTTCAAAGAACAACTACATATATAAATATTCGATAATTTAAAGAATATATATATATATATATATATTGATTGGTCATGCAAAACTTTCAATAACACAACTCTTATTATGTAACCACATTGCAATTAGAGGAGTAAGTTAACATTAAATATAAAAATACAAAACTTAGACTAAAAGTTCCCTGGTAATAACTTACTCAAAGAAACGCAAGGAACTCGCAGAGAACATTAGTACATACTCTGCAAATTTCAAACAGATATTTTCTGGACAACAGATAACTCTCAGTATTCTAGTCACCATGCATTACAATAACAGGTTATACATGCAAAATTAGGAATACTCGTAGCAGTAGGTAAATCAAAAGTTTAGATTAGGGTCAGAGAGGATTTAAAGCAGCGCTGATGTCACAAAAGAAATTAAAGTTTATTTATCAAGTTTCAGTTTACTCCAAATGTGCGATTATACCCTTAAGGTTGTTTAAAAAGAAGGAATCTCTCACTATGATAATGTAATGCCAATTCATCCTTGATATTTGTTAAAAAGCTTTAATCTACCTATAATAAAGAACCACTGGAATACGGTAGAGTATAGGGATACTTCTATGATCAACCTTTCTATTCCTTGACTAAAGACCACAGGCGACTAAGGAGAATTTAAGCAGATACAAATAGTTTAAGTATAAAATATAGGCGTTGGAACTTATATTGTGAAATTAAATTCCATAACTTAAAGTCTTTAATACAGAGTTTCATTGGACTGGTTTAAAACAAGACATTCATAATTATTCTACAGGAAAATTAACCAACGCCTCCCAGATTATATAGAAACTTCTAATGCCACCTACAGAGTTAGGGATTTAGAAGGCAGCAAAAACTATAAGACTGGAGGTCTGAAATAGAAATGACAGTACATTCAAAGAAGTATTAAATGATTCTCAAGAATTTAAGAGGAAAATAAAGAAATAGAAATTCGTGTGTTCAAACTTTTCTATTCATGATTTACCTTTAACACATAGAATGTTACAGTTCAGGATTTGCTTGATAAAAGAAGTATTTTAAATTTTATCAAAAGATTTAAGACCAAATCAAAAATTACATCTTTTCGCTCTAAGAGTAATTATTCCTTTTACGATTACATGTCAGATTACAAATGATATTATGGAGAAATTTTTTATATCTTGACAGTAAATTAATTTTCAAAACTGAAATTTTCAATAGATCTGTGTTAAAAAAAAATGGACATTTAAGATCTATTTCCGAATATATAAATATATTATAATTCCTAGAAATATAGCATCATTTATTTACTGTATTTTCTATAACATTTGATTGCTTAATCTAACAATTTTTTGTTTAATTTAGAGGTTTTACAAACCGCTATATTTCCAAAAAGTTCATAGAAGAAATTTTAAGAAACTCAAAAAGAAGAAAACCTGGACAATCTTGAAAATCGAGCTGAAATGAATTTTGAAGCCTTTTGTTGATTCCTCTATTAATTTTCTAGACTTCGACAGCAAAATTCCAATCAAACCAACTTCAAATCATGCTTGCAAACAAAATCTTAAAGAATAATTCTTCTAATACAATTGTCATAAATCAAAACTGCTAAAAACTGCTGCCATAAGAAATCTTCCCGTGAATGCACAATTTCCCCAAAATCCAAAAGATATAAATTCATGCAATCAAGATTTCCAATCATTCAATTTTAACTGATAGTTTCATTTGCATTGTAAATAGCTCATTTAGTTCAACTCATTCTTTAAAATATCAGAACCAACCTTTAACTGACAATCATAGATTCTTATCTCGTCAAAAATATCTTGCTTTAAAAATATCTATTTCACACAATTCAATTTGCACAATTAAAACAACAATAATATTATTTTAATTAAAACATTGCAAAGAAATAACTTATTTAATTTAACTTAATAAATTAAATCATTAACGTTGGTTAAAACATTAATAAACATTTAATAAAATTAATTATTATATTCGCAAACACAAAACAATATATATATGAACACGACAAGACAAACTAGGCTACAAGGGGTAACACAAAGATACTTGTTCGAAAACGAACGATGGTTTAAAAGGACCTGTCAATACCTCCGACAACATATTTATAATGAATTAGGGTATGCTCAGACCTGACAAGCAGGTGGAGCCATTACCCGGTACATGTGTCTGCAGGAAAACATCAAGGTTAAAACATGTATATATAATCTCATGTTAGAAAACACACCATGAATAAGAATTGCAGCATAGCAGAGTACTCACGAATGAGTAATACTACACTGTCTTATCCACCGACACAAACGAGCAAGATCAATCATATACAATCATATCAACATGATAACGTAAGCAATAATTATAACCAATAAGCCATATCATGAATGAATCTATCACAGTATCATCGAACCAACATAACCAAATAACCAAGATGTCAATGTATCATCTGCAAAATCAAAACAACATAGTATCCAGAATCAACTCTGAAATGAAACAACATAGTATCACAATGAACTAAGCATCTAACAAGCAGAATCAAACTAAACAGTATGTCTAAACTGGAGGGGCACTACAAATAGTTAGGCTAATTTAATTAATTAGGAAAAAAGAAGATGGGTTTAAAGAGGAAATGGTATTAGTAAACCTATTTCGAGTGTATGATAACATTTAGGAAATTTTTTAGTGTCTACATTTTTTGCCTCTTTGAAGTGAGGTACATGCTAATTCGGTTCAAAGAATAACACTTTTTGGATTAAAACTGCTGCATAAATCAAAAAACAAAAAAATTCTAATTTTTTAGATGCCCCAATAGAAAAATAAAGCTAATTCACTGCCCCCTCAAGAAATTGGGCGAAAATTTTGAATTTTGGGTTGATTTCTCGATAAAGGTGAAAAGCTACCCTAAGGGTCCGAAAAGGCTCTGGGATGCAAGAATTATGCCAAAAATGCAAAAAAATGATGCAAAATAGGGTCCAATTTGGAAAAATTAGTAAAAATGAGGATAAACCCTATCTTCAAGGTTAAATTAGGGCAAACAACCCTAATTTTCTAGATTAAATAAGTCAAGAAGGGTCACTTTCAATTCATTTATGCATTCACACTTAAGAAATTCTTGCTATTTTGAGCTCCGACCCTCTGATGAATTGGAATGTTGAGAGCTTCCCAGACACATCTCTAACCGAGTTCAAGAGTTCTAGCGGCTTCTAGGTGCAGGACCATTGGTATGTAACTCCAAACTTGATTTGAAATTTGACTTTTGGATGCATTTATTATGCTTTCAAATTTAATATTTTGCGGCATCGTTATATAGCGACCCCCAAATTGAAATTGACAACGTTCAAATGAATTATAGTGATGTTGTTTTCGATTTAAAATTAGGGTTTCTAATTTTAAATGGCAATGCATGCTTGTATAGCGACACACTTGCTGATTTAGAAATTAGGGTTAGGGTATGCCAAAGATTAAAATGCAACACCCATGTGTTTGGTGATGCATGTTGCGATTTATAATTTTAAATGCTTTGGGTGTTGCAATTTGAAATTTGAATATAGCAGCGCTATTGAAACTAACAACGCTTTTGTGATTTCTAAGTTGTAAATTACAAATTGAGTCAAATTTCCTTGATTTCCTAATGTTGTGTGCTTCATGGATGTAGGAGGACCTTCCAATGATGATGTCATGGGAGCACAAGCCCGCTATGTTGGAGAGACTTGGTGATTTGTCAAAGTTGCACAAGGAGCACCTGGGAGAGATCAGGCTTTGGTATGTCATGTATACACCCGTGATTTGGACACATCTTGCCATGATGACTGCTTTTTGTGTGAGATGGCATAGTAATATGTCGTCTTTCCAACTTCTGATAGGCAAGGTGACAGTGACCTTGGAAGATGTATGGCATATATTGTGTTTGCCCATACATTGTAACCATGTGATCTATGACATTGATGTCAGGTTTGATGTCTACCTTAAGGTTATGGAGATGGATCAGATTGCTTTGGTTACATCATAGACTAGGATGGAGCTTGGTGTGGCATCCCATGATGCTAGCCTCCCTGTATCATGATTTGCATGATTTTGTTTACTGTGATGGGAGAGTGATTAGTGCAAGGGTGACTTTGCTACACATTTGGGTGTGGGAGAACATTTTCATGCTCCAACCTATTGTTCATATGGAAGACATGGATCTAGATGATCACATCATTTAAAGGTATAGAGGTTCCATTACACTGAGGCACACTGGACAAATTGGGCTCCTCTATTAGCGATGGGTGATTAATGACATGATAGTTTTCTGTTGGCGCCCATGGATTCAGATGCCACCATGGTTTGATGATATAGAATAGCTATACTTCACTAGTAAAACCCGATATATGCAGGGCCATAAGCATCATAGAAATGAGTGATATCTACTAGACAGGGTAGCCTGATAGTTTAGAGAGGTCTAGGATAGACCTAATGATGCATACAAGGCCATTTTTGTGAGATTAGCTAGAGAGGTTCCCACATGGGGGACTGACCATTCCAGCTCCTAAGGAAATCAAGAGCCTTAGGCAGTTAGTGGGATAGCCTTGGGTGTATGATCACGGTCAAGAAATAGCACAAATGATTCCTGCATATGATGCTTGGTTTGTACCTCCCCATGGTTGACAGATCTAGTAGGTGCTCCTCCATGAGGGCTCGACCTAGAGGTAGGGGAGGAGGGGGAGGTAGAGGACAAGGTGGATAGGACAACCAGGATGGGTAGGTTCTAGGGGCTCCCCTAGTTGTATAGCAGCCTCCACAAGTTCACCCACAGGTACAACTGTAGGTAGCACCACCACCAGATGCGAGGGACGCACAAATACAATAGGTGGTGGCTGTCACAACAGAGAGAGATTAGGCATTACAATGGGTATAGGTTGTGATCGCTGAGAGAGACTAGGAGGTTGTCAAGCGCCAGCAAATTGAGGCTATGATGGTGGTGACTCATGGTTAGACTATTTCAGCGAGGTTGTATAGAGAGGCCATTACAGAGGCCACATATTGTAGACAACATTATCATTGTGATGTACTAGCGACACTAAGACAACCCAATTTTTCATAGCGTAGTGATGCACGATTGCAAGTAGAGGATAAACCTAATATGTAGGCTAGAGAGGGTAGCAGCCACCAGGCCTAGTTTTTGATGTACAAACACTTTTTTATTTTTACACTCCATTCTTTATCATAGATATACATTTATGGGCTCCTTTTTGATAGCCTCATGGGTATTGTACTTTTGAATTTTTTTTCATACATTGATCCAGATTTTGTAGCATGACATAAAATTTTTGATATATATATATATGATATAAATATAGATGATTTATGTTGTGACGTGTTCACTTTATTTCATGCATGGATGGATATGAGATGCCTATGTGATATGCAATTATTATGATATGAATGGATGCAATGTTATGTTCTTTTTCAGTACCTTTTCATGATATGTTATGGAATGAATGATATGTGATGCAAATGATGTGGATGCATTTCTTTTTGCATATTTCTATGCCTTTTTATGATGACAATGTATGCATGTGGATGTATGGATGCAAATGCTCTATGATATGCAATGATTTAAGATGCTTAGAATAACAAATGTATATTATTCATCATAACTCAAATGATTATGAAAAATGTAGGATGTGCAATGATTATGACATGGATGCTATGATTATGCTATGGTTATGAGATGCATGTATGCTAATGGTTTGTGGATGGAGGGTGGATTCATTGATGATATTTTTGTTGACTATCATGATACTAGGTTAGTGCGAAGAGAAGGTAGAAGAATAAAGAATGAATGATCGTCGGTTTTGATGATTGCTTTAAAAGATCCAAAAAGTCTATGATCCATCAAGACTTTATTAGGGATGGTGACAAGACAATTCAAAATGCAGGATAAAAATGTAGGATGATGAGGTGCTCAGACTTCGGGATTGGGATTTTTTGTCGTTCCTTATTGTTTGATATAACACAGATAGACAAGATGCATCAAGGAATTGATAACCATGACAAATTTGTATCTAGTGTAATGGACTTTGACTTAACAAGCATATAGGATAGTTCTTGTTCACACTTTGACATATGGAAACCTCATTTGAATGCAAGTTATAAGATTTAGAACATATTGGACCAAAGCATGTGCAATAGTCAACAACATACCCTAAACAACCTTCCTACACACATCTAAGCAAGTATGCACCAAGATTTATTTACAAGAGTACCCACAAGCACAGCAATTGAAAGATAATGATTGATTCCCCATTCCTTTCTCTCTAAATGATTTTGTTAGACATCATCGAGGGGTCCTTAGAATGGGTCATTAAGATAAATCATAAGAAAATATCAAAGACATATAGTTAGTGTTATCTATATCTTTTACCTAGTTTAAGTTTAGCTTAAAGTGATATCTAATACTGGTGTCCATTGCAGGAAGGATACATCCTAGGGCATGTTGATCAGAGGTTGTTTTATGTTATGATGATGATGCTAAGATGAGCCATTTATATAAACTTCACTGAAGTATTTTCCTATGATTTAGACTTTAGATTTTGACAATTAGGTTCTCACTTTATGACTTGCTATACTTGTTTTCTATTTGTTTCACCAAAGGTTGAAGGTGACAATCGATTTATTATGGATGAAGGTTTATTTCACGTGAAAGCGAGATAGGATGGGTGGTTTTTGAATTTTTTGGAATATTTCAATGTTTTTGGTATTTTGAAATGTTTTGAGGCTATTTTGGTCTTTTTGAAAGTTTATACGAATGTTTAGGATTTTAAAATTTTCTGAGGCTATTTAGGGTTTTCTAAATTTTTTGGGGCTTTTTAGGTCTTTTTGAATGTTTTCTATTATTTTTGTGTTTTCCATTTTCAAATGGTTTTGTGTTATCTTAATATCTTGATATTTAAGGATTTTGAATATTTTACCAATGTTTAGGGGTTTTCTAAGAATTTATGAGTTTCAACCAAGAACCTAACCTAAAGACCTATCTTAGGGGCCTCGGGGGTTGATCAAAGATAAGCCTTGCTTACATTATACATGTAGAGACCACGTAGTTCAATTGACTCAATCTAGTTACAAGATGAAGATAAGAACATATGAAAGATGTTAGTTTATTATGATGGACTCCTAAAGGACTGACCTAGGGCGTCTTGGGGGTACATCAATCATGGCCTTTCCTACGTTAAATCTCAAAGATGATGTAGTTCAATAAGGGGTACCATCTTCTAGATTTTCAACTTTTGACCATTTTAGGGTTTTTTGATGTTTTCTAGATGTATTGGATTTTTCCCTTTACAATTTTTTGAATGTTTTTGGATTTTAGCTGTACAATATTTTACAAATGTTTTGGGGTTTTCTGATGAGACAAGATTTTCTAAATGTTTTTGGATTTTGAGAAGAGATAAGATTTTTGATGACCACAAGATTTACAAGAACCTAATATTACCCATAACAAAATGCCCCTAGTGTGACATGTTAGACCACTTTGATAAAGGCAAGACAAATTGACCTTTCAAATATGCCAAGTAGTGCTAAAGGGTTTATGATACTTCACATTGTCAAGCCATGATAAGAATGTGGATGAGGGATAAATGGTGATGCAAAGAATGATAGAAACAAAAGAGCCAAAGAATATAGGTGCTTTATTTATGCAAGGCACATGTTTGCCAAGTTTTCACCAAGGTACTTTCCCAAAGCACCACCGAAGTGGTTTTCACTAGAGGACAGTTTTTTTCTTTACTTTTTCATTTCTTTTTCTCATTTTCTTGGATTTTGATTATTTTATGATTTTTTTGTATTTTTTGATTTATACCCTTCAAGACTAGGCATAATTTTTTTTGAGATGCAAGCTGTTGGTTGGCTCCAGCAAGGGTTCACCTTCAAGTGTTGAAAATTGGTATGCTCTTGACCCATAGCTAGCTATGACGACAAAGGGACCCAACCAATTAGGTTTAAAATCTCCTTTACTATCTTGATTTGGAAGGTTCTTCTAATTCTGCTTTAGGACAAGATCTTTGACTTGGAACTACTGACATTTGATTCTCTTGTTATAGCTTTGTTTCAGTCGATTCTGGTATACTTGCAAATGATTGAGGGCATCAAGAAAAAATTCATCTAGGAATTCTAGTTCATTCAGCCGAGACACTCTATATTCTTCCTCAGTAATCAGGTTTTGCAGTGATACTTGCAATGATGGGAGCTCAACCTCAACAGGAAAGATGGCTTCTGATCCATAGACCAAAGAGAAAGGGGTTGCACTTGTAGGTGTGCGGATACTAGAACAATAGGCCTAGAGAGTGGGATTTAACTATAGATGCTAGTCATGACCAGCTTCATTAACTATTGTCTTCAAGATTTTCAAGATAGTTTTGTTTGTAGCTTCCACTTGACCATTTCCTTGGGGATAGTACGAGGTAGAGAATCAGTGTTGGATATTGAATCTTTGGTACAACTCTTTCACATCCTGATTTTTAAAGGGGGTTCCATTATCTGAGATGAGAGTTTGTGGAACACCATAACAACAGATAAGGTAATTCAGGATAAACTTGGCAATCTGTTTCCCTATTATGTAGGTCATAGGAATGGCTTCTACCCACTTGGTAAAGTACTTAGTGGTGGTTATGATAAACTTAAGGCCATTGGATGAGGTTGGGGTTATTTTTCCAATGAGGTCAAGGCCATGGTGTGATCATAGGCTGCAATTCTTGAGCTAGATCATGAATCAAATCCCCATGTTGTTGACACAGGATGTGCTTCCACACATATTGATGAGCTTCATTTTCCATGGTTGGCCAATAGAAGCATGTCCTCAATAGTTTCTTACCTAATGTCATACCACTAGAATGGGACCCACATATGTCATCGTGTACTTCTATAAAAGTAGTTAAGGCTTCCTCTTAGTTAAGACATCATAGTAATGTCCCTTCAATGCTTTGATGATAAAGGGTATCACCTATGATCACAAATCACGATGCCTTTTTAACAAAGGTCATTTTAAGGTTTGGGTTGATATTTGATGGGAGAGTTCCTCTACTTAGGTAAGTGAATAAGTCATGATACCATGGAGATCCAGGACCAACAATGACACATGCGAATTTAGATTCAAGGATTACAAAAGTTGGTATGAGAAGCTATTCTACCAAGAATTCACATTGGAGAACATTGTTCGACATGTCTAACATTGATCCAATTGTTTCCATAGCATCTGCTACTCTATTTTTCATGTGAGGAATTTTCTCAAAAGTTATGTCTATGAAGAGATCCTTGAGATTCTCCACCATCTTCTTGTAAGGAGTGAGCTTTTCATCTTTAGTTTGATAGTCATTATTGACTTAGTTGATAACCAGTTTTGAGTCTCCATAGACTTTCCTCTCTTGGATTTGCCACTGAGCTTCTATCTTTAGACCTATGATTAAGGCTTCGTACTCAACAATGTTATTCGTACATGGGACTGATAGTCTGTATGAATTTTGGGATGCAATCACCTTGTGGGGTAATGAAAAGAATGCTTGCTCTTGATCCATGTTGGGTGAATGATCCATCAAAGTACATCTTCCACTGAGCTATGAGATTGATAAGGAACACTGATTCGTCAGGGAATTTAGATATCAATGGGTTATCTACATAGATAGGTTCTTATGCTAGTTGGTCTACAATCACTTGTACTTTGATTGCTTTATGCTCCACATAATATATGTCAAACTCTATTAATATCATCACCCATTTAGCCATTCATCATGTGAGAGTTTCTTTGGATAACATATGTTTTAATGGATCAACCTTTGCAATGAGCTTGATTTGATGTGACAACATGTAGTGCCTCAACTTTTGTGAAGCAAAAAATATTACTATGCATGCCTTCTCAACAGGTCAATAGTTCATCGCATAGCCCACCAAGGTTCTACAGATGTAGTAGATGGCTCTTTCCTTTCCGTTTTCATCATGTTGTGCTAAAAGAGCTTCTAGTGTTGCTAGATTCTGAGATATATAAGATTGATGGCTTGTTGGGTGTTGGTGGCATGAGAACTAGAGGTGTTAGTAGAAAATATTTGATCTACTGGAAAGCTTTATTACAATTTTCATCCAACTTGTAGGTTATCCCTTTATGGATAAGATGTGAAAAGGAGTGAATTTTATCTGATAGTTGTGCTATAAACCTTTTGATGGACTATAGGCTGCATTGTAATCCTCTCATCTGCTTTAATGTTTATAGTGGTTCCATATCTAGGATGGATTTTACCTTTGCTGGATCAATTTCTATCCCTCTTTGTGAGATAATAAAGCCAAGAAATTTCCCTAATGTGACTCCAAACACACACTTTTTTGGATTTAACTTTGCTTTGTATTCTTCAAGCCTATCAAAGATAGGTCCTAAGACTTGTATGTGCTCATTTCTCTTCTTTTATTTTTCTGAAATATCATCCACATAATCTTCGACTATTTTTTGGATCATGTTGTGAAAGATGAGGGTCATTGCTCTTTGATAGGTTTCCCCTACATTCTTTAACCTGAATGACATCACATTCCAGCAATAGGTTCCCCATGGACAAGTGAGTGTAGTTTTGTGTTGATCCTCCTTAGTGATTATGATTTGATTATAGCCTAAAAAACCATCCATGAGTGATACAATTTCATGACCTACTATTATCTCTACAATAAGATTGATGTGAGGAAGAGGGAAATCATCCTTTGGGCCTACTTTGTTTAGGTCTTTGAAGTCAGTACAGATTCTGATGCCCCCAGTGGGTTTTGAGACTGATACCAGGTTTGAGACCCACTCAGGATAATCTATCAGTCAAATGAATCCAATGTCAAGAAGCTTTTGTAACTCTAGTTTGACCAATAGTGCTATCTAAGGGTGCATCTTTCTTAATTTATATTTAATAGGCTTAGCTTTAGGATAAACTGCTAAGTGATGTACAACCACTTCTGGATCAAGGCCTGGCATATCTGTGTATGACCATGCAAAGTTGGCTCTACGCTCTTTAAGGAATGTTTCTAGGTTCTTTTTTTCTTCATCCAATAATGATTCGGGATAGAAAGTGATCTTAGGTGCTTCCTTGGTTCCCACATTGACTGGAGTGGCTTTTTTTGCTAGTACTGTTGACTTCTCTAGATACATTACACTAAGGGGGAGATTGAACCCCTCATCCTTGGGCACCTCAGAGAGGTTTTCACCGTCAAATGCATCCTTTGTTTTTACTATTTCAGGATCAGAGTATGCCACTAGGTGATTTTCACTCAAGGATCTACATGTTAGTTGCATTTCATTAAATTTGCAACTAAAGGATTCAATCGTCTCCCCATAGTATGCTCCTATGTCAAGCTCTTTGTCGAAGCCTACTTTGTGATCTGCCCATGATAAGTCATCACAGAGTCCCATGAATTCTGAGATCACTTCATCATTTTTTAATAAATCTAGAGTCGATGGCCCTTGTTGATTCATGTCAATAAGTTGTGGGTATACTAGGTGTATTTTGGTTGGTTAATTGCTTGATACAAATGATGTTATGGATATCATAAAGAGGGTGTTTTTCTCAAATAGGTTAGAAACATCAAGGGGAAAGTTATCTAAGGTTGTATCACATGATGTAGGTGACCAAGAGGAAGCCTCAACTCATTTAGCATAAATACCTTTTCCAATAAGTGTGATCTTGCTAGTAGTACAACCTAAGCCAAGATTCTTTATTCATTTCTCAGGAACAATGGGTTCTAGTAAACCATTATCATTCTATCCTAGCATCTCATTCTTGTTATATCCCCAGTTTTGCATGAGTTGTAAGCCTTTATTATCATCTTCCATGGGAAGAACAAGAATAGGTCGTTCATCTTGATAAAGGAGTTTAGAGATATCTTCCTCATTGACATCTTCTCGGTTCAAATCCCCCCCAGTTGGTGAAGGTAGTAGTTTCCATCTTGATTGTTTCAGGTGGTTTGGTGCTAGAAGTGGGTTTCCCATGTGACTGCGGAGAAATAGGTAACTTTCCCAAGATAAAGGTGTCTTTCAATAGTTTGTAGTTTCCACAACCATCATCTTGGATCACTACTTGCACAATAGGTATTTTTGTTGCTTAGGTAGAGGCTAGGGATGATGGGTCAACAAATGATCTTGATGGTGTAGGCCCTTCGACATTTTTGGGTATTTGGAGGATCTTATAGAACTTGGATTCAAGACTTTTACAATAGTAGAAAGGCTCGGGATCTCCAAAGATAGTAATTTCTCTACCTTTGAAAGGAAACTTCACACATTGATGATAAGTTGAGGCTACAACTTTTAGAGCATGGATCTTGGGTCGACCAAGTAGTATGTTATAGGGAAGATCAAGATCAAGCACTTGACATGTAGTTTCTACAATAAGAGGTCCCAATTGGATTTGAAGTGCAATGATTCCTTGTGATACATGTTCTTGGTCATCATATTCTCTAATGGTGGTACTCTTTGTCTTCTCAATAGTATCTTTTGAATAACATAGATTTTTGATCAACTGCAAGGTACAAATGTTCAAACTAGCACCTCCATCTACCAAGACTCTTTTCACCTTGTTTTTATGAATGACAACCTAAATATGTAAAGCATAGTTGTGAGATGGTTGTGATGGTAGGTCTTGCTTAGAGAAGGTGAGAAGATGGTTGGTGATGTGGCCTACCATAGCTTGAAATTGATCGGTATCAATATTCTCAGGAATGGATGACTCAAACAAGGCTTTCTCCAATATCTCCCTATGTGCAGGGGATAACCTTAATAGATCTAAGATTTATATTTGTGTGTGGGTCTACTTAAGATGATCTAGAAGATTGTACTTGCTAGGATTAGATGTGGGAAAAGTAGGTTTTGTCCTAGATTGAGATGGGACTCCTTGAATGGTTATTTTTCCACATCGTGTGGTGACTCCACATTTTTTACTAACTCCTTTGATGATGACAACAATAATAATGCTATCATACAAAGCCACTATGTTGGAATAGGTATGTTGCACATTGGTGTTATCCTTAGCTTTTTTGTTGTTGTTTTCTTTGTTATGATCTAACATAGGGTTCTTGTATATCTTAAGATCTCGATTCCTAGCTGGTACCTCAATAGATATGGTATCATTCTCTATTTGGTCTTGGATAATATTCTTAAGTTTCATGCAGTTTGTTGTTTTATGTCCTTTGATTTTGTCAGTCACAAAGATCCAACTTGTTATAACAAGATGGTTTCTCTTGTGGTTCTTGGTAGTTTTCAAAGTTGGGAAGTGTTATTAAATTTGACACTACCAAATTCTTCATGATGGTTTTGATAGGTTCTGATAACTGTGTTTACTTGTCTTTGGGATAGTTATTCCTGTTAGCAGTTTTCCTTTGTTGCTTGTTGGTGTTATTAATCTAATTGTTTTGAGGAGGTGTTGTTTGTTGCATAGTCGGCTAGATGATAGCAACTTCATTGTTGTTAGGTATAGGATAATTTAGTATGACCTTAGTGTCTACCACACCATCATTTGTTATGTTTTTGTTCTTATCCCAGACATGAGGTTTCTCATTCAAACTAGTTGAAGGATAGTTGTCTTTGTAAGCTTGATTATTTCCTTATGAGATTAGAGCTCTTTTGATGTTAAGGGCTCTAGGGACAAGTTCTTCATATGATGTGATGCATTGCATTTTCAAGTGGAATGATAGATTTGGATCCAGATTGGCTATGATGATTCCCACTTTTTGTTCGTCGAGAAGAGGCCACTTGCTTTGTCTCCATCTTTGCAAGAAATTAGCAAAATTTTCCCCTTGATTTTTTCTAAGAGTGTATAATTCTTCTAGACTGACATCCATGTCAAGATTGAAGGAGTATTGATCGATGAATTTATCAATAATTTCTTGGAAATTTTTGATGCCAAGAGGTAGATGAGAAAACCAATCCATAGCATGACCTGTTAAACTTCGAGGGAAGAGGTGTATTAGATATGAATCATTGTAAGCCACATCCCTGCACATGAAGTGAAATTCTTT
Organism: Sequoia sempervirens; assembly: GCA_007258455.2. Classification (NCBI taxonomy): domain Eukaryota; kingdom Viridiplantae; phylum Streptophyta; class Pinopsida; order Cupressales; family Cupressaceae; genus Sequoia; species Sequoia sempervirens. The sequence continues at coordinate 252,047,700 of VDFB02000003.1, forward strand.
GATATGGTCCACAAGACTTCCTCTCCCATTATATTTGTCAAATTTGGGGATTTCAAAACCAGGAGGGATTGGTATCATTGCTATGTTTTGGTCAAATGGATAAGGACACAAGTTCTATGTATGGGGTTTCTTTACCTTTCCCATGCAAAGGTCCTGCATTTCTTATGAGAGTACTTTTAATTGTGATGCTAGATCATGTTGCGAGTTGGGTGGAGGAACATATGGTGGGATGAAAGATGGGTTGTATGAGGTGTATGGTTGTGTGAGACTCTATGAAGATGATTAGGGTATTGATGTATATGTTCCTAATGTGTTTGGATTGACGATGTTCTATTGAGGATTATAATAGGAACCTTGTTGATGTTGTTGGGCATACTATTGAGCTAGTAAGGCTTGATGTTGAGCTTGTTGTTGTTGATATGCTAATAATGCTACTTGTTGTGCTTGATGTTGTTGTTGTGGGACTTGTTGTGGTACTAAGGCTACTTCTTGTTGTTTTCACTGTTGTTGTGCTAAGGATGCTTGTTGAGCCTGATGTTGTTGTTGTGCTAAGGCTGCTTGTTGAGCTTAATGTTGTTGTGCTAAGGCTGCTTCTTGTTGTTGTGTTGGGATTGTTGATAGGCTTGTTGTTCTTGTTGTAAAGCTAATGCATGTCTTTGCAATGTGGGATCAGGTGGTTGTTGATACATCTAGGTAGGATTATGGATATTGATGTTTTGAGTGGGTAATGGATTGCTGATGAGAGGTAGAGGGTTCCCTTGATTCAACATTCCTTGTAACATGGTAGAATGAGGTAGAGGAATGTATGTTTGAGGTCTCGATTGATTTGGCATAGTAAAGGGGACTGTGGGAAAATATGAGGATGATTTCATTAAATTTTACATAGGAAATGACATACTAGGACCTTGAGTCCATTGATTGTAAAGATTTCTTTGTCCCATGTTTTGAGGATTTCCTTGTGCCAAAGATGTAAACAAGGGATTTGTGATCAAGGTACTTCCTAGATTGGAAAAACTTGTAACCAAGGGATTGTTTTGAGGTGGATTGATAGTGGATGAGGTGGAAATGGTAGATGGCATGGATGAACCCACCAGAGGGTTGGATAAATATTTCCCTATTTGTGTTAAGGGTTGGTTCTATGATATGGTATAGACATTTCCTTGTGTGTTTTTTTTAGGTACTTGGTCTATATCGCTTTGTGTGATGGTGGGCACACTTTTGATATTCATAGGTGTGGATGAAGAAGGGTGATCCTGAAATTTTGAATTGGTTGTGGAATAATGCAGTTCAAGTGGTGTGTGTAGCTATTTTGGAGCTTCAGGAACAAGAGAAGCACCAAAAGTAGGTGTCCAAGCAGTTGTTGGAGGTAGAGGATTAGTGTCAAGGGTACCCACAAGTGTACTACTTTCAAATGGTGAAGTGTGACCAAATTCTTTAGCAAGGCTGGTTACAAGACTAGGGAAAGATGTTTGATTTAGCCCTAGCAATGGAGTTATGAAACCTTGTGTTAAATTGCATGCCACAAATGTCGGGGAGATAGGAGCTACATTTTTAAATGCTTGATGTTCCATAATTTCTTCCCTAGTAAGCTCAAATTGATTATTTATGGCGTCTTCAATCTCATATGGTCTTGAAGGAGATGGCGGTTGTTGTAATGGGGTAACGTGACTTCTAGGATCAAATTATAAAGGATTTGGATCACTTGAGGTAAATGTAACTTTGGTTTTCTCCATGATTCTCTTGTGTTGTGATCTTGTCTTTACCATAAATTTTGTGTCACCTATGGGAGAGTTGTGTTGAGTTTTGTAATGTTTGAACTCTCTAGTTGACTCAAATCTAGGTAAAAGGGATGCTCTAAGTATTTTTGGAGAAAAGATGATAATGGGAGATCAAAATATGAGTGATGTGGGAAGTGATCTTTGTAAACATTTTGGGACAAAACTTTTGACTTAAATTTGATGTTTTGATATTAGGATAAAATATGCTTATGAACTTGTAAATCTTTAGGGAAAACTTGTGACCTTTAAGATGAACTAGTTCAAATATGATAACTAACTTAAGTAAGTGCATGGAAAAGGATACATTTCACATACAAAGTAGCTAAGCTAGAGGTTGGTTTGATTTGATGTCCAAGTCAAAAACTGTTAGTGTATTCAAATTTTTTGCAAAGTTTGGTGAAGTGAAGGATGAATTTTGATGAAGGTGTTAGTGAGAGGTTTGACCCAATGTTGAATTTAAAGTGAACCTTAGTTTTGACAAGACCAAGGTAGTGAGAATGATGCTAGACCTCTAAAATGTTCAAATCCTAAAGAACCAATGTTGATTTAGATGAGAGGATGGATGGGGATGTTTAGACCTATTCGGATTCTCCTAGCTCAAGTATAAAAGTTTCTTAACAATCGATAGTGATTGTGATAAAGTATTGAAGCCCACTTCCTACTAAATTGTGCACTACAATACCTACATTTGTAGTGATGAGATGGAGATCTTCCCCTATGAATTTTGATTGTTTGATGGATCATTTCGGGGAGTTTGGTATCATGAAAAAAGACCAGGATTTTGACTCCAAAAGAATGTATATAATTTTGGATTGTATCTTGAAGCGTGTCTATAGAAGTTTTCTACTAACCTGTCTCTATTCTTGTGAAGCGCTAAAAGGTATTTCTTGAGGGATTTTGGAGTGAGATTCCTAAATCTAAAATGACGACCTGTAGACCTTACCTTAGGGATACTAATTTTGTGTGAGATCATTTACAAATAGTTTAATTTTATGGAAGAAGGGAAGATATTTATTGTCACATGGGTGATGGTAATGTGGGCCTTCCAACATCAGTATCAATTTGTTCCTATTCTTTGTCTAAAATGGTTGTTGCGTTTATCCACTATGTATTTATTTCCTTTGTTTCAAAAGTGAAGCTTCTCAAACTGCTAATGAGATTGGTTTTTTCTCCATTAACGAGTTCAAATTTTGGTTAAATAATAGCACCTAGAAGATCAGGTTGTTCAATGGGAGCGATTGGTCTCAAAATAGTCATGTGGGGTTCATTTGTCAATTTATCTTGCTTAAGTGAATTAATTTTACAAACACTTGTCTTGATTATGTTTCCAAACTAGATGTTTATGTCAAAAACATCATAACTTTCACAAAGTCTATTTCATGAAAATTATGAGATTAAATCCATAATTTTCCTATGTTGTCTTTGGGAAAATATAGATTTGAGATTAATGTCAAGATATTTAGAAATTATTAAGGATAAACCCTTAGCACAAGCAGTAATAACAAGGCTAACTCAAGAGGTCCATATTTAAGCCAAAGTGTTTGAAATTTTGAGGATGATAGTGAATGTTTGTTTTTGTATCATTTTGAAACTGAGAAAAGCGTTAAAATAAGTCATAATCATTACAATCATAGGATAGAAATGGCTATATTTGTTGAGTCCCCACTCAGATTTCTCTAAACACTAAACAATGTGAACAGTTAGAGATTTGGCGACACTAGCTCCCCTCCACAACACACACTTCTTGGGACCACCAAATCTCAAAATCCTTAAAATTTGGGGATCAAAATAGTTTTTCTATTTCTACAATTGAATAGTACAAATGTGGGGTGGCTTCAGAACAACCGTTCTTGCACTAACAAATATTTTAAGGATTTTTGGCTTCTAAACAAGGGTTCATAATAAGGGCTTCTAGTTTAGGGGGTGCAATGATAAACTCTATCCAGAGGTCTCCCAACCCTTAGAACAAGGGATTTATGCATCATAAAGATATTGGTGGAGAGCTATCATGTACCGCTTCCCATTGATCACAATTTTTATTACAACCACAAATTTATATCACGGTTTGGAAGAGCTTGGCATTAGCTCGTTACCGCTTGGGTCATTCCCCTGGGGTGAGTATTTTTTCCTACCAAGGTAGACCCTCTAAAGATAAAAAATAGCAAGGAAGTACATCCGTAGTTGGATCATATTCATTCGTAGGAACAAAGAAAGAACACACGCTATGCCTTTTTCTCACACTCTCAAGGTGGTTCGATTTTAATCCAAATTGAAATATGTAGGTGATTTTTCAAAGTGTTAAGGAATGTTTCTGTTTCTCAAGATTGCCAAATGGCATGAGATAATTGCACACACATTCACTAATGATGTTGAAAACCACAAAATATAGCAAATAGTTGTAAATTTTAACCCTTCAAAGCAGTGATGAGTTTGTTTTAAGCACCAATTGAAAAATGAAGTTGCCTTGTTCAGTTTTAAGCCCAAAATAAAATGATGATGTGAAGGTTCAATTTTATCCAACTTTGAGTGTTCATTTTAAACCCAATTGAAATTTAGCACGTTTCCTAAAGAAAAATGTAGAAAGCATAAAGTTGGGTTATAGTTGCCCCAAAGCATCAAACGCTTGTTACAATCATAGAATTTTTAAGATAGAAAAAATTTCTTCAACTTTCACTCCATGTCTTTGAACCTACAAAACATTATTATTCTAATAACTAGAACATAGTTAGAAGTGCATCAGTGGTCAAATAAATCTAAGAAATTAAATCACATATAAAAAAAATAAGCATAAAATTTCTTACCCTGGCTAGGCATCATTGAACATTGTAGTGTCGAAGTTTGAAGTATGGGTGTTGCTCTGGTGAAAATGAGTGTCACTTTGTAGCAAGAATAGTGAGAATGATAGCATTGGGATTTGGTCCAGTGTCACTTCTTGCAATGGCATCACAGTTTGAAATTTGTCAGTTTCACTCTAGTGAAGTTTGGGCATCACTATTTGAAATTTTTGATACTTCCAAATTAAATCAGCATCGCTACATTTAAATCAGTGTTGGTGTATTAATTTGCTGTCAGGATTTCAAATTATGATGGCATCACTATATGGAAATGCTCTTCAAAGGGCATTACTATTTGAGATTTGGGCGTCGTTGTAGCCTGCAAAACAACAAACAAATGAAATTTGAGCTAAAAAATTGTTAATGGTTTTCCTTCCTTCTAGCGCTACAATGTGAGACGAGGATTGTTAGGGTGGGTCGATTATGCTTAATACATGATGAATTGAAGCATAATTTACCCAAATAAACCTGCATCTACCAAACAAGATCATTCAAATTGGGAAATTAAACTAAGCATTTAATTGAAACTAAAAGTTACAAACTACACAGAAAATAGTTAAATCTCTACTCTAACCCATTTGAAACTTATCCCATTTTGGAATTGGTGTCGTGTTCATGTGAAACAATGACCCTTTCCCAATCCCATGATTAGTGAGCCTATTTAAGTCAATTCTATGGAAGAGAATTGATGAAACCATTGTGATAAGTGGATGAAAACTTAGTTTATGCTAAAAATGAACATGATGCAAGTTAAGTTACCATGATTTTATGCTAAGAATGAACTAATTAAGCTATTGCTAAGCTAATATAAGCTAATTCTAAGCTAAAATATGGAAATCCTAATTTATATGCAAACTAAGATGGATGCATGGACACCATTAATGGATTCTCTAAGCTATTATGTAATTAAAATTAACTAAAACAAGCTAAAAGTGAGTGAAAGATGAGTGTGGATGCATATGAGATTCAATAGCATAAGTTTGCAATTGAAAGATGGATCCCTTTGTCTCCAAATAGTGTCCTATTTATAGGAAAGCAAATGAGAAATATTGGGTTGAGATTGAAAAGATTAATCAATGGTCCAAGATGAAGTAGATGAGAAGCATGGATCATGGATTCTAATCAATGGATGAGATTTCATGATGAGATTTAATCAAGGGTTCACACTTGCCTCAAACAAACACACTTTTGACCTACACACATAGGTCAAAGGTGACTTGTTCAAAAGGTTAAAGGTTAAAACTTGCTTAAGAAGCTAAGTAAAAATATCCCTTTTTCAAATGATGGAGGAATAATAACATTTTTTTGGAATATTCTCATGGGGAGGAAAAGGCATTTTGCAAATTAAAATAAACTTTTAATTGTGCAAAAAGGGGATAAGGAATGTTCTATGGGAATATTCCTTTTTAGAGGAAAATTAGTTTAATTGCTAATTAAACAAGATTTAATCATGCAATTAGGGGATTAGAAGAATTAAATTGATATTCATTAAATTAAATGATTTAATAAATGGGGAGAAGAAAGAGATGATATTTAATTAAATAACTTAGGGTTATTTAATTAAATAAGATGACTTAGGGAATTAAATTAAATGTTTTGATTTATTTAGTTTAATAGGATGAAAAGATAGCATGAAAGGGGGTAAATTAACCTGATTAAATTAATTAGGTTAATGGATGAAAATGATGCAATTAATTAAATAGTTAGGCTAAGTTAATTAATTAAGCGAAAATAAGATGGGCTTAAAGAGGAAATGGTATTAGTAAACCTGTTTTGAGTGTATGATAATGTTTATGACATTTTTCAATGTCTACAGTAACTATATCTAGTTTCAAACCAAACTTTCAAATTATGTACTTAAAGTCTTACACCCACTCCTCATGCTTGTGTCTACACTTAGTCGATTTAGTGCTCCATGTGTGACTTGTTGGTCATATTTTCTCCACTAAATTTCACTCTCCTTGCCAATTCACTATTCACTAGGATTAAAATGAATAGTAATTTTGGATGATGAAAATATGAATTATGTAAAATAGGAAAATTATAATTAAGTTACCAAATTTATACTCAACAATCAATCAATAAAGCTTAAGATCTATGCATAAATCAAAATAATGAACACTTATAAAATAGAAAAGACCTGTATTCATTCCATTGTTTGTTTGATATTTGATTGCTCTTAAAAATATCATAACCATGATAGTACAATGATACTATGATAAAATGAATTTGTAATATTAATGATACATTCTCAAAGATAATGAGAGCTCTATGATATAAAATATTGGTATGAATTCACTACAAGGATATAAAACAATGCTAGATAAAGATATAAGATTGATCTAGTGCTAGGGCTAGTCCATAATGTGTGAATGTTATTTCTATGTTACACTCAACATTTTATCAATGATGGAGATTAATTAGACGAATAAATGAATGCAAAAAATTAAGAAAGGGTAGGAGATAAAACTAGTAACTGGACTAGATTGATGAGGTGGACTAGTTGAAATAATTAAATAAATCTATTTAATTCAGAAGCATAGTTGGAAAAATGTATTAAAAATTTATTTAATTTGGAGGGAAAGAGGTAATTAAATAAATTATTTTAATTTATTTAATTTTGGAAGAAGTGTTAGCTGATTAAATAATTTTTGAAAAATACTTAATTGTAGTGGACAAAAAAATTAATTGAAATTATTTTAATTAATGTTGGAGGGAAAATGATAAACTAATTAAATAACTAGCAAAAAAATTAATATAAATAGAAGGAAAGATTGAGATAATTAAATAATTTAAATTTATTTAATTAATATAGATAGAAGAATTGATGAGAAAATAATAAAATGGAAAGATGGAAGTGTGATAGTCATTTAGGTGTCTACATTTCCCCCCTCTTTGAGACAATGGATTTTATATAGTGTTGTTTCAAAGAAAATTAGTTCAAGGTATATAATAAAAAATATGCTAATTATGTGCCCTTGTATGGTATATTGTACCATGGTATGGAGGTAGGATTCACCCTCAAGAGATCAACCAAAAATAATAATTTTTCAGTTGAGCTTCTGATAGGAAAGATAAACTAGGTCTAGTAGATTGGGGATGAAAAAAATGGAGTTAAGTGGAAAGAAAATAGACATGAAGGGTGATAGGATGAAGTAAAATGAAGGGGAGCTAAGAGTAGGAGGAAGAATTAGGGGTAGATAGAAATATGATAGATGGATGAACAAGAAAATGGAAAGATACTTTATGCTTTGCTTATGCTAAAGAGAATGTAGAATTTTTTTTTTGATATAGAACTTGTGAATATTATACACCCAGGTATAAGGAACCAAGATGATGTTGTATCCATTTCATGGAATTTTACTCTAAAAACAAAAACGGGTTGTCCTTATTCATGTCATACCTACCAAACCTTGTCACAATGTGTGAGGAAGTTAAACTTAGAGTATGATAATCCTAGTGCACAAAAGTTATTAAATTACTTTATATGCAAAGAATTATACTAGAATCTATTCCAACACACACAAGGTAGATATTTTCCTTGGTTATATTACAAGAACATCCCACAAATAATTTGAAATACAAAAATAATGAACATGCCCATTTCCAAGCTTCTCTAACCACACAAAAATATATAAAGATTGAGTTGGCATTGAGAAAGCATAAAAATGAGACAAAAAGAAAGAAAAGGACCAATTGAAGAATTAATAAGTAGGTGTCATATCTCTTTCTAAAAGATAACCTCAATTTTATATATTTCCTATTGTAGAAAAGATATATTTTTAAGGCCTCAATTGGTTGGATAACAAATGAATAAAGATAGGTTAGGCAATAAGCTATGTAGGTAGAAAACTTGTTTCAACCATAATTTCTAGCTTAAGATCTTCATGAATGTTCAATGTTTCAAATAATATATAGTTTAATTTTGTTTGAGTGTTAACTGTAGGTAGTGTATGCACAAATTATACTTTCAAGATAGTGGGAAAGATCCAATCTAATGACTAGATCAAGTAATAGTTCCCCAGTTGGGTGTAGGATCATTTATTATGAAGTGGAAAAGTGGACTGAATTTTATTATGATCTTTAGATAGGTAGAAAAACTAATATTGATAGTTTATGAAGCCATGATAGGTGGCTAAGTGAAATAAAGTAAGTTTATTATTTAAGTTAAATGTACATACTATTAAATTTCAATAACTATTGTGATACCCCAGGGGTTAGGAAAATCATTCTTGAGGTGAACATTATTGATACAATATTCTAAATTTTCCCCCTTAAGCATGGAAAGTTGGTAAGCTTCACATCCATAGGTTTCTATGATGACAAAAGTTCTTAACTAGTTAGGCTTAAATTTCAACTTCTTATCTCAATCTTGCTATTTTTTTTTTTAATTTTCTTTTAAGACTAGGTCACCTACTTTGAACCTAGAATTTTTTCTCTTCTTGTTCTAACTACGATGAAAGTGAGCCAAATGATTTAGTGTGTTAAGATTCATTTTATAATAACTCTATCTCATACAATTTGGATTCTTGATACTCCTCACCATCAATGAGATGTTGTAAAGGGGCCCTTATTTAAGGAAGCTCAATTTTGACAGGAAAAATTACTTTGGTACCAAAAAAATAAGTGAAAATGGAGAGATCATTGTAGATGCAGGAATGCTAGTATGATAATCCCATAGGGTGCGATTAAGTTGCAAATTAAAATTAGAGCCAACTTCATTGACTATCTTCTTAAAAAAAATTAATATATTTTTCTTTGAGGCCTAAAATTGACTATTACCTTTTGGATAATATGGGGTGGAAAAGTAGTGTTAGATATGAAGTTACTGGAAATGATCATGAACATATTGATTTTTGAATGGATTACCATTATTGATAATGATGAAAAGTGGGATACCATACCAAAAAAATAAAAATTAAGATAAACTTTTCTATTGTTTTCATAATGTTGGATAATAGTATGACTTCTATTTATTTTGCTAAATACTCAATGGTAGTGATACTGAACTTGTGACCATTTGATGTGGGGAAAATAGTGGTTATTGATTGTAAGTCCTATGCATGTGCATGGAGAAAATCCCCATGTTCAAATTGACAACATTTTCTAATTAATTGTTGTGCATCTTGAATCCTAATCATCTGATAGTAGCTTATTCTAAGCAATTTATTAACAAGTGTAGGACCACTAGAATGTTCCCCAAATACACCTTCGTGCAGCTCATGTAATGAAGTTTTAGATTCTTTAAAATTTAGAAATCTAAGGATACCTTTGAGACTCCTTTAATATAATGTATAGCTAAGGATGAAGAAATGATAGGAATAATATTTTAATGTTTTATTTTGGGTACTAGATAGATTATGTGGAAGGGTGTTTTCATGACGGTATTTTTAAATGTCATGATACTATGGGGAGTTGGTAGCAATAAGTTTTCATACTAGTTTAGACTCTGGGACATTGAAGGCTAGGATAAAAAAATGTTCTACTAGAAAATCGCAATGTTGGCTATTATGAGTGTTAAGTGTCAAAAGAAGATCTAGACTAACTATTAGATTAGATCAATATTTTCCTTACTAAATATTTGAACATAAACCAATGAAGCCATTATCATTGGCTAACTTACAAAAATAGAGATAATCTATCTAGGTTTTGTCCCTTTGTTGAAAAGAGGGAAGAATGATATAAAATGATTTAATTAACTGAATTGATATGAAACCCTAATATGAAAATATGAATAATTACATAGACAAAACAAAAAATTAACAAAAATGAACATAGATTTGAAGTGTGCAAACAAAGAGGAATGTGTCACCAAAAGAAAAATATGAACTAGCTAGATAGGGGTGTTGCACACCCTTGTCCTATGGTTATGGTTTTGGACTGCTTGAGTTAAAGTTTGGAAGTTCTAGTGCTCCCCTACTCTATTCACCTTTGAAATCTCTAATTTTGCATCTAAACCTACATAAACATAGATAAATAAGGGGAGAGGTGACTATATAGGAGTTTTCCTTTTTCAAACCCCCATTTCGATATTTCTCCTTTTACGAATAGTTTATTTGATAAAGATAGCAATACATGTGCTTTCAATCTTAAGTGTACATCTAAGATTGTGGCAAGTAGTGATAAGAAAAAAAATAGATAAAAGCCATACTCAAGTGTGTTATATTGGATTCCTACATGAATCAGACAAGGAAATGAAAGTTCCAACCCAATAGAAAGGTAATAATACTCAAGGGAAATCAACACAAGTTACCTCACTTTGGGTAGTAAGGTGATCAAAATTATGAAGGTGAGAACTAGCTGAAATCATGTCCCTATTGTGTTGAAGATGCATAAAATCTAAACACAAACCCTTGATTCCAACTTGTCCTACAATATTCCTCAAGATTCAATCATCATAACAAAATAAAATAGAATAATTTATATTTCTCATAATTTTATATGTATAAATATTAATTGTGGCAGTGATTCATTGTAGTATAGTAGTGTTATCTTTATTGATAACACATTCATGTTTAAATAGGAAAACCTAGGAATAAACTTAGGTGTATGCCAACATGTTTAAATTTAAATTTTGGAAATGTTTTAACATGCAAATATTGAATTTGAGGTCACATCACACAAGACAAAGGCCAAAGCTCATATGTGACCAAATTTTTCTAATGAAATGGTGGGAGCAAAGTGCCAACACCCCTATCCACATTTTTTGCAACCATTTGATCCAGGTGGATCCAGAATACCTGCAAGTTCCATAGTCTCAGAATTCATCCAAAGAAGCATCAATGTGTAGAGCTCGCAGACATGATCTTGACGCAACTTTAATGGGCTCAAAAGGAGTCTGCATGCAGAAGTTATGCTTAGTCAAAGGTTCGGTGAAACAGGCAAATCAAGGGTTCAAAAAGGGAAAAAATTGATTGTCTCAAAATGAAATAAAAATGATGCCAAGTTGTAGTGCTCGTCGCGCTGATTCCAAAACTATATTCGGTTTCAAAAATGGAGCTTGTATGTGAAAGTTACGGCTGGTCAAAGGTTGGTCAAAATTTTGACTTTGGTTGACTTTGATGACATCAGCAAGCTGACATGGCAGGTGGTGACGTGGCAGGAATGGTGAGTTGGCATATACATGGTGGAAAAAAAGAATATGGATTAAACCATATTGTTAAAAGAAAATACGTATGGTTTAAAAATTAAAAGATTTTTATGAATTCAAGGAGGATTTGGTGGGATTTTATCCCTTAAAATCCTCTTCCCTTGCCCATAAAACAAGGAGAGGAAAAAAATCCCGTAAACTTGCATTTCAACAAATTAACCTCTTTAACCACCTTTCTCATATTTAACGGGTTTATTTTAAAGAATATCCAAGGAGATTATTAAGGGGCTTTTAAAAGATATTTTTTAAGATTATAATGTAAGTCCAAAATTATAACGGCCCATAGTTAAAGGGGTTCATTTTTTTAATTTTATGGCTTGGAATTATAAAAGCCAAAGGTGGATTTATTTTTGAAAGATTAATTTGTTATACTAACGGGATATTAGTTATTTTTATTGTAAAAGGGGGAAATGGTTGGAATTTTTACTTGTATACGGGAGATATGCAATATTTGCAAAATAATATGGTTAAAGCCATATTAGCAAATAAATGTGTATATAAAGGGGTGATTTTTGTAAAGGGACAAGGGGAAAATTATTGAGTGGAGAATTTTGTACGGGAATTTTCTTGGAGAGAATTGTAACAGGGAGAATTATTCAAGTTCATTTTGGGAGAAATAATTCTTTGGAGGAGAATTTACAAGGTGTGTTTGTACACCAAAAATTGTAAAAGAGTGAGAGATTGTGGAGAGATTATTGCAGGTTCTTGGAGCTTGGGTATTATAAGAAAGCATAATTTTTCTTGGCGATATCAATAAAGTGGTCCCAGCATTGAGGAGCAGACCCGGAGACGTAGTCCACATTGGACGAACTCCATTATCAATCTGCGCGTTGTGATCCTTCTATTTGTTTGTCTCATTCTTCTCTCTTCTATCTCAATTTTCTCTCTAGTTTAAATTCAATATTTGAATTTCTAATTACTTAGTTTGTAATTTCAACGGTTAAAAGGCATAATCACGCAATTCTGTATTAGATCGGGAAATTACTGTAATTAGATTTAATTTACAAGTTATTTTGTAAACTCTAATTACGTATCACCATTAAAGAAAGAATCCCAAGATTGGGGTCCACTGACTTAGGACTCGACCCATATTCAAGCATTTGGTGGAGTTTTAAGGGTAAAAGGTCATCAAAATTGTGTTTTACGGTATCATCAAGACATTCTCTTGAGTTGGATGTAAATATAAGGCTAGAGAGTGGTCCTAAAATAGACTAAGGGAGTGGAAACTAAAGCAAGTACCAAATATAGCTTTTAAAATTGTGCTTGCACCATTAGGGAGCACAATCTATGACACTATGTGTATATGGAAGCTAAAGTATAAGAAAGCAAACAATTAAAAAAACATGTAAAACATACTATAGAGGACACAAAACATTGTCAAGCAAGAGAAAAAAGCTCCTCTTGATGAATGCTTTTGCAAATCACAACACAGATAAAATAAATGAAAATCTCTTGAAAGGAAATCTAACCTCAAAACTTCGGAAAGACAACCCCCAGGCTTCGATAGTTAGGTCTTGACTTTTTAAAAATGACTCAATGGTTTCATTTTTTGTTGTTTTTACAAGGGGCCTTACAATTGCTTAGTTGCAAATTGAATAATAAGGGTGTGAAAAATCTAGATTTGATATGAACCCCTAGCTATAGTCCTAGATCTAAGATTTGAAAATAGAATTTAACACCTAATATGAGAAGAGATTAAGCTAGAAAATTTTGAGGACAATGAAAACAATGACTCAGTGTTGTAGATAGGTGGATCCCTCACAAAACTAATTCCTACTTAATTAGAGATTTAACTCACAATGTTGCAAGAATAGTGCAATCTTGAAAGGAAATGAAAGATTTTAAGACCATAGACATTCATGCATATACCCAATTCTTGGTGCAATATAAACATGAACATTCACAATTGAGCTAATACTGAAATAAGGCTCAGAGTAACCATACAAAGTAACCTACAATCAATAAATTACAAATGGTATGAAGCATATATCTATCATATTTCTTCACACTTAATCATCATCATAACTGAATTGAATCTAATATTGAAGAAAGGAACCATGCATACGTATGAAGCAACAAGTGAAATACCAATCTTCAATGCTTTGCTTCTACTAATTTCAAAATGTTGGCTACAACAATTCCAATTCAACAACCATTTACAAGTGAGAGAAGACTGCCTTTTATAGACAAGGTTTACAAGATTTGAGGCAAAATCAATGGTGAAGATCATCTCAATTCACCAAAGGCCAAGATTATAATTGCATTTAATAATTTGGAGCACATTAAAAATTTCCAACATATTCATCGTCCATCTCCAACTAATCCTATTACACATCTTTATCCCAACTTAGATACGAGCTTATAAAAATAACTCCCCCAATTGGCCTTTAGAACACTCTTGCATAACTAACACAAGCACAAATTATTATGTAAAATGTCATCAAATTCTTGAACTATATCATTTGATTATTGTTTATCTTTCTTCCACTTTAAGTAAAACAACTCTTTCTTGGACTCCTCGAGAAGATAAGATATCCAAAAGGGACAGAAAGTAGTCATAGAATCCCAAAACAATTTCATATGAGGGGCACATCATTAAATATTTATCATACTTTCTATACACCAATCTGTTGATCTGGCAATGAATTTAGGAAACTGTTCATTTTTAGTTACAACTCCTCCTCCATCTTATAAAGATAAAGCAATATCCCCCAAAACACATTTCATAAGATTTTGAGCACATTCTTCAATGTGTGGCCATATTTGGTCGATAGATCTTGTGCAAGTCTAAGACTAATATTTAAATTTTAAAGATTCAGGCATAAATTTTGAACATAATACATACACAACATCATCACCCTTCGATGTAGATCCAGCTCCAATAAGGAAAAATCAATTAAAACCGATATATCCTTTGCAGGATCTTTGAACTGGTGGACTTCCATTTACATACATAGAAAACAAAATACTTAACTAATTTCATATACTATCTGAGCATAAACATCATACCAAAGTTCAACCTTAATAATAGGCACAATAAAACTGATAAATTCAAATAACTTTACTCAAAAATATATATATTCACACCATAATATTTCTGCTACAAACCATCTCGAGGGCACATAAATAGGTTAATACCAATTTTTCATCCAAAAGAATTTTACAAGATTTAGGAAACATTTGCAACCCAAATTAAGATCGTGATTATATCTCGAGGTTGGTCTTGAATTCAGTCAATGAGAAATGGTTGAATTAATATACTTATAGATTAAAAGGATGCATTCTTGGTATGTAATAACAATATGAATGCAACATAACCTCGCTTTAATGATATTTTGGCCAACTCAAAGATTCAGTTAAAATTTTGAAGCTAGCATAAGTTTTGCAGAATTGTGAAACATTCAGAGGGGCACATCGCTTTAATGATATTTTTGCCAACGCAAGAAACTCCGCAATCAATGCTCATTGCAAAAAATTGAGATGGCCAAGACAGATAAATAATTGAGATCCTTTTGAGATTTATCATTTGATCTTACCATGGAATTCCTTTTCAGTGGATGCCCTATCAAATGGAGTGGAGATAATTCAAAACTAAAGAGGGTAACTGAAGTTTGAAAGATATTATTCATAATATTGCAGAGAGGTTGGAGGGACCATGATATTAGTGGGTTTTTAATAGGCAAGTATATCACAAAGTCACGAATATATACAGCCCTCATTAGAACAATATGACCATATAGTAGAATTAGCATATGATGAAGTTAAAAAAAATATGAGGATGCTTCAAAAGTTGAGGATGGGTCCCTTAAATAATTTGAAATCTTGATAATGAAGGACAACCAAAAATATGAAATGAAAGAACCAACTTAGGTCCCCTTTAAGATTTGATTGCAATAATAAGGAACTTGCCCCTTTGCTTCCCTCAAATGATAACTCTAGTTTTATCAAAATTCCACCATGACTTGCACATGGAATTGCTTAAGAATATGAAACATGATGATCATACTCAATTTTGGCAAATGCAAACAAATTTCCACACTTTAGCCCTAAGATAGTAATCATAGAGATCATTTGTGAAACTTTGAGGATGATAATGAGGTTGCGGAGATTTAGTGGTAGGAAATGACAATGGCATGACCAATATTCCTCAAGAGTGTTAAAATGCTATGATAGGGATATGGATGCTTATGGCTCGCCATAGACCCAAAAGAACACCATGTTATGGTCAAAACTTAAAACACCCCAATTAATTATGGAATATAAATACATGCCCAACCTTGAGGAAAGTTGGAGGTTGCTTGACTCTAAGGAAATTTTGAGGTCATCTAACCAACCATCAAATTTTTGCGGTCCTCCCAAATGTCAAACTTCAATTGCAACCAAAACTTGAAATATAACATGCACTGACCCAAAAAGAAAACCAACACAAAATGATTTTATCTAAAACCTGTAAGAGGGAAATATGGATTAGGATTAGTACCGATGAAATCAATCAAATGAAATCAAAACAAAGGATAAAACCCAACCTACTCATGAAATGCAATTGCCATAGCATCTCATGTTGGAGTGTATTTGTGTTGATCTTGATATGTTGGATTTCTTTTCAACATAAAGCCTCCATAATTTGCAAAAGCTTGATAATGATGATGACGATGACCTAGGATACAAGAATGTTTACTCAATTTGCTTAAGAATCACACTGACATGGCCTCTCCACAAATTTTCCAGATGATTTATGAGAGGGATGAGGGTTATTTTATAGATTTCCACATTTTAGATGAATGGTCTTGATGCAAAGATCAAAGATCAAGATCAACGGTCAATGTTTGTTGAGAGAAAATATATTGATTAGTTAACTAAATTGATTATTCCAATTAAGGGAATTGATTGGATAATCAGTGGAAATTTGATATCTTCATTAGTGGGATTGGAATAATCAATGGAAATGATTGATCAGTTAGCAAATTAGATTGAGTAATCAATGAATGTGATTTGATTAATCAAAATGTTTGAGGATAATTAAATAAATAAATAATCTTGAGAAGAACGTGTGATTTAATAAAAAAAAGGTTTATTTATTAATAGACCATGTTGAGTGAATTTTGGGAAATCAAATAATTTATTTAATTATTTATTTTGGAAGAGGGAAAGTAGATTAATTAAATTTAGAAGAATAAGTAACAATAGAGACATAATTAATAATTAATGTTAAACTAATTAATCAAAAAGAATCAGGTTAAGTCAGTGATGACATAGTGAATTAATTAAACAATTCAAGATTATTTAATTAATAGAGGAAAATAGGGTTAAATGATGGAAATGATGTTAAAAAGGGATTAATGATGCAAATGAAGCGAAATGCAATAATGATAATGAAAATGATGTTGATAATGGAAAAATGCAATTCAAGATGTGTGATATGTGTTAAGCCATTTTACATGTCTACACTTTCCCCCTCTTTCACACAATGTACTTGTTGTTTTATTTCAAAATATTCAAGATCAGATCAAGAAAGAAAAAAAAATAATGATGTCCCATTATGCCCTAGCAATTAATGGAAAGATGATAAGATGCTAGGTTGCGCCCTCAAGAGGGCAACTAAAAAATTACTTTTCAGGTCGGGCTCACAATAAGGTTCAAGAGTAGTTCTGAGGCATAGAGGACAAAAAATTAGGCCATAGGGGTCACGTTTAAGGTTCAAGATGATCTAGGAAATTCCAAATTTAACCTAGGAATGTTTCCCAAGGTAAAAATTAGGGCTTTGCAGGGGTTAAATAGTAAATTAGGGTTGATTTACCCCTCATTTGTACTTTTAGCCTTAGGTAATTTCAGAGCTCTAGCGATATTTTGCTTTGATTGTCTATTTGTGATGGCACAAGTTTTGAGCATACCAAACCAAGCGCATGTGATTCGTTAGTACCAGTGACCAATAGACACGGGGATTGCAGTGCGTACACTCTTCATTGTTGTTTTCATCTTTTTTATGATTTTGTAATCAATGTTCAAACTCCAATTAGGACAATAGCGGTAATTTTCAAGTTTTGTTGTTATTGACGTGATAATGCTACTAGCATACTAGGTTAGATGACTACTTTTGTTAAAAATCACCACTAACATTAGAACAAGTTGCTATACTTTAAAGTCGTTGATATTTTTTGACTGTAGTCATGGAAAACAACCACTTGTTAAAAAAAATTAAGAAGAATATTGCTATCACAAAACTCAACCGCTATCATGATAAAGAGCTGATATCATAGTAAAATATGGCTGCTATTGTAAAATAAGGTCACTATCATCCTAGAAAAGGCTCGTTATTGTTAAAAATGATTGTTTAAGCTAGCTTAATTCCAAATTTAAGTTCTTATTTTATTTTCCAACAAAATTTTGATGTTGTGGGCTAAATTTTTGTAGGCAGTTCTTAAATCACTATATTCCAGAGAGTGACAACTACGACACCTATTGGACCTCAAAGTTGAATTCTAGGAGCTCAAGAGGGATTTCTAAGATTCTTTGGATTGCAAAATATTACCTATAACATGCTCAAGATCAGAGCACATAAGGCTATGATGATTGTGTTGGTTGAGAGATGGAATTCAGAGACTTCTTATTTTCATATACCTTCAAGAGAGTTTATGATCACTCTTGAGGATGTATGGAGGATCTTGAGGATTTTTCACATATGATGTTAGGTTGGGCTTGCCATGCAGCGATTACCTGACATTCATTAGCTACAAGTTATTGATTCAGATATCGACCTGACTTTGTTCATTAAGGATGTCAATGTTATGGTCAAGGTATTGGCAGGACTGATCATCGAGGCACTGATGCCTGATAATAGAGCATGAGGATACCTAGTTAGATGGGGGATTTGTGTTGAGCAAATGATGGAGCATTCTATTGTATATGCTTGGGGAGCATGTGCGCTTGCTCATTTATACAAAGATATGTATGAGGTTGTATATCAAGGTGGGATTAGCATTTTAGCAGGGATAAATCTTCTTTATGTATGGGCATGAGAAAGGATAGCAATTACTTAAGAAAATGGCTTAGTTCGATGGGATCCTAACGATCCCTACTCATATAGATATTCAATTTATTTGTACTACACACAACCAGGAAAGTTGTCTTACTAGTGGGAAATTTTTGATGATATGATCGAGTTCATTTGGTGCCCATATATGGCTTGTGAGGCATGGGTAGATGATCAGGATAATTTGACCTATTGCCGACAGACTCGTTGGTTAATTGGTAGAGTGGATATTATACTTGAGAGATACCTTCTAGAGAGGGTCCTAAGATAGTTTGATGAGAGACAGGCTTGCTCGGAAGATGATTACCATGCCCTCTTTGGACACATGGCTCTATAGGTCAATGCCTAGGGACTAAAGGTGGATTCAGGGAGAGCAGTTATAGAGTTTAGAGCAATAGAACCTATTGGATATGGATGGTCAGTTGGTCCTTCAAATCTAGGGACTACCAAGGACTATGCCCAATGGTGGGCATGTAGACAGCTATTGAGATTTACAGTTTTTGTTGGTGTTGGGTCAGTTATTGGTCAAGTTTGGAGGATGCTTGGTTTGGCTAGATGGAGAGGAGATGGAAAGAGGCTTTACATTGCACATGATAAATATGAGAGAGCTAGAGCTAAGCAAGATGATGGGATCAGGCATAGCATGATGGCCAAGCACCACTAGACCAACAACAGGCACCACAGGCACCTCCCCACAAGGAAACATGGCAGTTTGGATTGCACAGCTCATAGCCAAGAAAGATCAGGTTGTACATGATCGATATGTTAGGGTTGATGAGAGGGATGCTGAGAAGGCTTGGTGACAATCTGTAGATGCCTAAATATTTTTATTGACTATAGAGCATGATACTATTAGGGCTGAGAGAGATGCCTTGAGGTAGGAGTTAACCATCGAGAGATAGCAGCAATTTGTATCAAATATTTGACTAGCTTCCTTTATTCCATTAGCACGATATCAGGCTGAGCAAGATTAATATTTTGTAGAGGCTATTTATTGCAAGACACTCTATGAGTTACTAGTTCCTAGAGTGAGGAGACATCCTAGATTCAGGTTGCTTAGTAGTGCCATAAGTACATAGTCAAGTAAAGAGGCCAGTCTGTTAGTAGGCCCTTGGTACATCCTTCAAGTCCTCCTCTATAGCCACATCAGTGTCCTACTCATAGCCAGAATAGGTCTCAACATGATGGGGAATAGCATAGATCACCACCTCAGGACAGACAACATGGTTGATTTATATTTTTATGATCTTTGTATTTTATTTCCACAAACTCAATGTAGACATGTTTTTTATGTATATTCATCGTCCCATCTAAGACCTCATATATATATATATATATAAGGGTTTGAAATATCCATTTTCTGGGCATGGTAATTGTTAGAGCACCAAATATGCACCCTTTTTGCTAAGCTTTTAATTGCACTTAGCAGATTTGGACCAACATTGGACTACTTTCAGGTTGTAGGTGAATTGTTTGAAAGCATACCTCCAGTGATAAGGGTTGGATTCCCATTTTTTATGCCACCTAACTACTTTAAAATCTAAGCTAAGGGTAATAAATTGCATAAAATAAACCTAATACAAAAACAAACTAAGGTGGTACACCAAAAACCTGGACTTGCTAATAGCCTTGCACATTCAAATCAATATTTAAAAGCCAACTCACACTACTCCCTATC
This sequence comes from Sequoia sempervirens, assembly GCA_007258455.2. Classification (NCBI taxonomy): domain Eukaryota; kingdom Viridiplantae; phylum Streptophyta; class Pinopsida; order Cupressales; family Cupressaceae; genus Sequoia; species Sequoia sempervirens. Next base: position 252,068,170 of record VDFB02000003.1, read on the forward strand.
CAATGCAGTTCACATCAGTAATTTATAAAGAGGTCTATAACAGTGTTTTTTTAAAAGGAAAAATAGACTTCACAATCAATAACACCATTAAACAACACAGTTTATAACCTGTAAACTTGCATTTTCTATCAAATGGATCCATGAAACATGGGACAATCATGTAAGGAAAATGGCTTTTCACAAAAAGACTGATCAACCATTAATGACACACCATAAACATGAAGAGAGAAGGTAAAATACTCCACTCAATTAATTCAAAGTGCTTAATATATAATAGGCTTGCTTGAGTTACAATGAAGCTCCATGAAAAACAACTCCAAGAAAAGCAAGCTATCCTTCAGTTGGAAAAAGAAAGAACTCCCTAAAATGTTCAAAATGAACATACTTAACGAACACCCACCAAAACTCCCACACAAGTCTTTCTAGAAGATTCTCCACAGATAAAATAGAAATGGCCCCAAAAGAACCTTCTAGAAGTCTCCAAAATGTCCTCTACATAGAGAAAAAACAACCTAAGCCAATAGCCATCCCAAAAGTGTGACAAAAATTCCTCCAACTGGCCTCCCTCTTCACCAAAATTAGTCAAAATAGTATCTCACACTTCCCACACTTTTGCAAGTCCTCATTGGTCCTCTTACAATTTTCTACCACATTCCCCATCATGCAATATGTGTGTTTTTTAGAACACATGGCTTTTAAAAGAATTAAAGATAGTGATTTTGTTAAGTGATTTATAAAACACCACTTAGAAAATCACTTTACAATTAAGCTCAATTTAAAGGCATCCACCATTAAAATGTATTACATTTTCATTTGAAAAGCAACTGAAAGTGATTTTCAAATTACTTACATGATATTCCAACATTGAAAATCAATGCAAACATATGATGATATGTTGAAAGTTTATAAAAGTCTCCAAGGCATGGACTACTAACTCACCACATTCTGCATCACTCAACACATCGCAATATTCACTGTTTTGCAAAAGTCATCACAACCTCCAAAATACTTGGCCAATATGGCCGACCTCCAAATCTCTTGGAAAGTATATTCCAAGTCACATGATGTTGATTAAAAAGAACAGGGCATCACATGTGTTGCATTGACCCACCCATATGTTATATTGTTGAGGACATAGGACTTGGCATGATTTTGAATCAAAAGGGAATACTTAAGGCATAACATTCCTAAGTTAATAAGTCAAGTTTCGGCCCCCCCATTGCATTTAACACATGCTTCAATTTTTAAAAACATGGGACAAAAAATCCCATTGGCACCCAAGGGTCAAACCCTAAATAATAAAACACCAAAATGATGAGAAAACATCATCATTTGGTCGTTGAACATTCTGGAGAAAATGATGCTACCACCACATGGTTTCAATTGCATGCACAAAATATGGATATTCTGACTGGTTTTTATGGTGACCTTTTGATGGAAATAGTGGAAAATAAGGTAAATGCCCCCCTTTTCATCAAAACTTGGTTTTTTGTATCATTTGAAGGCCATTCTAAGTTTAACGGTCATGGCCTATAGAGGATTCTGACCATTGTTGGTTCATTTCTACTTTTTTGTTATTGCTCTTCTTGTTGACAACCACCATGAGAACTCAATGAAGCTTTTTAGAAGCACAAGGTTGTAAGTTTTGCAAAACTTGTGAGCAACGTCCAAGTGATTCGAATCAGCTCCTCTATTTTGGTTTTTAGCCACAAAAGCTATATTTTCTTTTGTTTCTAGCTGACCATTAAGCACGAAGTGGTTTTTTTTTCATTTTGCATTTCAAAATAATGATACCCTATTATGTTTCAATTGTTTTCCTAAAGGAAAAGACTTACTAGCCATGACCATGAATAGAAAAAAAAAGTTCCTGCTCATTTCTCTCTTAACCCTCATGCATTCTTTTGTTTTCCTTCTTGTATTTCACAAACATTAATAAAGTTAATAACCTAGATGGGTTTCTGGGAAATAGAAAAAGAAAAAGCCAAAATGTGGCTCGACCCTCATTATGTAAACTGGGTCTTCTTGCATTAGTGATTTTCTATCTATTTCTACATTTAAAAAAAAAAAACCTGCTTGGGTCTCCTGTAGCATTCATTTTGATAAATTCTTCCACTGTTAGTAAAAAACCCACATGGGTCACTGGATTTTTTCTACAGAGCTCAGATTTTTGCAGAATATAGAGGATTCTTTGCAAGTTCATTTCATTCTCTTGTAAAAAAAAACAATGTTGCTCAATTTGATCGAAACCCCAAGTGAGTTTTTTCATATTTGTAGAAAAAGGCCATTGCTCACCACGACCTGTCATAATGCATAAATGGCCTTTCTTTTTTTTACCTCCTGTAGCATATCTATCAAATTGTTATTTTCTTCACAGATTTGTAACAAACCTAGATGGGTAATGTTTTCAATTTGAAGAAACAACTTCCAGATTTTGTGCAAAATGGGGAAATGTCATTGCACCATATGGGTACTTTGGAAACCTCAGCCTGTAACAAAATGTGTCCTTTAGAAGGAATTTAATTGGATTTTCTATAACATGTTTCATTTCTATAGAATGTTTTTGAGAGAAAAACCCCAAAATGGGTTTGGTCACTGTGAATAACTTGCCTTTTACTATTTTCTGAAAATGTAGTGAATACCTTGCTTCTTTTTGTGCAATAAAGAAATTTTAGTTCCTTTTTATAATGAAATACCCTTCGACATCAAATGAGCGAAATCCCTCCTTAAGTGACTCCTTAGTGCATGTTTGTTTTTCACATTGTTTCAAAACTGTTCTGTTGATATTAGTGAGCATACCATTCACAATGTATCCCAAGCCTTTTGAAAAAGTGAAATTTGACAAATGAAATTCCTTTGCTTGTTGTCCTTCAGACTTGAATGTTTAAGACACATGCCCTATTCAGGCACCTAAGATGAAATTTTTTGCCCCTAAAGTCTTGTATCTGGGTTTCACATATTCACTCAACTAGTGACAAATTCCTGTCCCCATAAGACTATACAGTCCATTGCAATATGCTCTCTCGCATATGGACCTAGTCCTTCCTCATTGTGATCCACCATCTATTTATCATGATATGTCATGTGACTGCCAAAATATTCATGTTTCCATTGTTGGCTATTTGAGACAGATAAGGTATGAATGAATCTCCATTTGAATTATCATTGTATTGTTTTACTTATTTTCTCAAACTTCAGCAACTTACACTCTCAGTGCAAATTTGAGGCCTAACTTCCTAATACCAGTGCTTCCATATCCCATGCTTATTCCATCTATAATTTGTCATCCTATACTTCAATGATGATAGAGGTTGAAGGATGAAGCTTCTTTTCCTTTCATGTAATGCACAATAAAGTGGAACTCATTTTCATGATCATGCACCTTCTCACTTTTCATTAGACAAGACTGCCATATACTTCCATTACATATTGGTGTGTTCGAGCATGATGCCAACATGCATTTTTGATGTTCCTATTCTTTATGGTTGTCTTGTAGCATATACCTTTATGATTATTGTCTTTATGTACTTGTACCATGAAATTGATTCAGCCATTGGTCTTGTTTCTATTATGTGTAATAAATACACACAGTTTCCTCATTGTAACTTTATTGGATAACCACCTATCACATATGTCGGTGACCTAACAACTCACTTTCCTAAGTGATATGTGACTGCCCCGTAGGGTTACGATGAGGGGCTTGACAACAACTTGAAATCATTCCTCATTGTTTAGAAGATGCATAATTGAACTTGATGCATCTATGAAGACACTTGATGCATCTATGAAGATACTTTATGCATCTCCAAAATCACTTATTTTCATAGAATGGATCAAGGGTGCACTTAAAAATATTGAAAGAAATATCAGCACAGTATGTTGCATCTTTTGAATCTGATAATGAAAGTTGATCAACTGGTGTGATTCCATATTGATTCAATGCATTGATAAGAGATAAATCTTTGATCAAGTTGCTCAATTTCCTTTTCTTTTAGAGCATTTTGATCTCTACACTAATGGGAGCCACATTTACCCCACATGCTATATTTGATCTGATAATGAAACAATAATCAGACTTGTCCTAAATCTATACATGAAGCAAACAGTTAGAAAATAAATGCATATGTTGGATGTTTTTGTTTAATGCATTTATGGATCAGTTTATACATGCATAGGTAGGTGTGTATGTAAGGATTTAATCTTTCATTGCTTGGAGCTTTACTCTAACAAAATGTTTCCTTCAGATGCAAGGTGAGGATCATTTAGGAGCTGGGAGGGACACAAGTGGTTCGAAGCAGCAGAAGAGCATTCAGGCAACCTACAACCAGTCATTCTTAGGCAATGGTTGCTTCAATTATTATATGCACATTTCTTTTCTCTACTTATTCATGCATGAATTGTTTCATAGGTTCATTGAATAAGAGAGTTAGTCCCTTGGCTTGTGAGGGACATGAATATTTCAAGATTATCAATAAAGATTACATTTGTATATATGTGATTCTCTTTTCATTTGTTGTAATGCAACATTGAAATGACAAAATGTAGTCTACTTATTTGACAATCACTCCTTCATGCATATTCAAACTAGCAGTTTTATGGTTTATCTTTAAATGTTTAAACAACATGAAAAGAACAAACACTAGCTTACCTGATTTTAGCTGAAAGCTAAAAATCAGGTAACATTTTTGGCGACGTCTACTATATGTTAACCTGCTAAACATGAGACTAGTTTCCTTTTGTGTTATCCATTGGGCATGGGGTCACTCAGAAAATTGACACTACTTGAAAACAACATTTTAGATAGTTGTAACTCATAACACCAGGAAGAAACACTTTGAAAACCAAGGAAAACAACAATGCAGAAGGAAAACTACCACCTAACTATGCAAAACAACACTTAGGGAAAACTAGAAAACCTAACTAATGTGCATCAGCACTTAGAGGAAACAAAATCTACTCTAATATGTATAAGAGTAGTTTTAGATCATACCTCAAAATAGAGTTTGAGGTGTTTCCCATTGACTAGAATAGGAAAAGCTTCTCCATCCATTAATGACAGTTGAAAATCATTGTGTTCTTTGCACTCTGAATGTCAAATGAGCCACTCCACATGCTATCAAACTTGGTATGCTTTCCAGGCCTGCTCTTCAATTCATCCTATTTCATAACAACATCTCCCTCTTTGAACACCCTAGGTGTCACTCTTTTATCAAACACTTTCTTGGTTTGGAGTTGATGCAACTCCATTGTTTTCATGGCTCTACCTCTGGTTTCATCCAGCTCCATGAGTTGTGCATATCAGACAACCATTGGGTCCTTCTCTTCAAATATTTCAAGATGGTTCATTATATCAAGAGCTGGAAGCTCAACTGATAAAGGTAGCCTTGCCTCTTTACCATATAACAGTACATAAGGGGAGTTTCCAATGGACTTTTTTGCTGTTATCTTATCTACCCACAATGCAGATTTTAGCTTGTTATGCCAAGTTCTTTGGTTATCTTACAAAATCCTTTTGATGATCTCGATCAGGTTTTTATTGGTTGACTCAGCCAAACCATTACCTTGAGGGTAATAATTTGATGAGGTATTCAGATGGATGCCATTTTTTACAGCCCAAACACTTACTCTTAACCCAACAAATTCCAAAGCATTATCAGAAATGTTGACTCAAGTACCCCAAATTTGTTACTAAATCATCATAAAAATTTAAAATAGCACTTTCATTGGCTTCTTTCAAAGCCACTGCTTCAGTCCATCTTGTGAAATAATCGGTTGTAGTAAGTACCCACCTATGACCTGCACTTGAAGGTGGATTAATGGCACCTATAAAATCAATGCCCCATCTCATGAAGGGTTGCTCTATTTGAATAGGCTACAATGGTAAAGCTGGAAGCCTCTCTTTGCCTACAAAAATGGCACATTTTATAAACTTCCTGGCCCAAGCATGGGAATCTTTAAACAAGCTTGGCCAATAATAGCCAGCTCTTATTATTTTCCATGCAGTCATTCTTGGGGAAAAATGACCCCTTGCAATTCCATCATGGAACTCATGAAGTACTTTATCAACTTGATGGTGATCAATGCATCTTAGGAGGACACCATTAATGTCCTTTCTAAAAACAATGTTGCCAATCAAAACATAAGGAATATATTGTGGTTTGAAATACCTCCATTTGGCTTTATCTAAAGCTGGTGGACACTCACCAGTTTACAAAAAGTGAGTCATATCTTGCACCCAACCTGCATTTTTTGTAGCTGTATCTGCTTCAAGCCCATTATCAGCAACCAGAACTGCCTATGTTTCTGCATTTCCTTCATTTTTAGCCTTTGTAGCTAGCTATTAACACAACCCTTTACCCCTGACAAGTTTTGTTATCTTGATGTCAACATCATACTCCATAACCTTTGTAATCCAACCTGCCCTCTTATTATTTAGATCCCTACTTAGCAAGAATTTCTTCACACTCGGGTGAGCAACCATTAAATGCACCTTGTTGTTAGAAATCAGGGGTTTGACTTCTTCAAGCTTCTAGTGGAAGAAAGTACATCTTTCTCTACAAAAGTATATCTTTGTTCATACTCCTCTAATCGTTGGCTAAAAATAATAATTGGTTGTTCTAGGCCAACATCGTTTTGTTGTACCAGTATTGCAGAAATTATATCAATGTTGCCAAAAGCGTATAAAATGAAATCTTTTGAGAAGTTCAGGTTTACCAAAGTATGGGCTATTGATAAAGCTTCCTTTATGACTTCAAAACTGTGCTTGGCCTCCTTGGTCCAGCTAAAACTGACATTCTTTTTTAACATTGCAGTTAGTGGTTTCAACAGATTAGCAATGTCAGGAATAAATCTTTTGACGAAATTAATTCTGCCAAGAAACTTTGCAACCTCTTTTTATGGCTAGGCAAGGGCAGATCCAGAATGGCACTTACTCTTTTTGGATCAATGGTGATCCCCTATTTTCACACAACATGTCATAAAAGCTTTCCTTCATGGATAACAAAGATACATTTCTTGGGGTTGAGGGATATACCATACTCCCTACACATCTTAAATACTTGTTTCAGACGTGCAAGGTGTTCATCAACCTTCTTTGAAAACACAGTTACATCATCAAGGTAAATAAGTACAAGTTTGTGAATCAAATCCTTAAATTCCTTGTCCATTGCCCTCTGAAACCTAGAACCAACATTGGACAAGCCAAAAGAAATCCTTTTATAATCCATGGTGCCCCATTTTGTCGTGAAGGCAGTCTTGTACTGATCCTCTTCTTTGACTAGAACTTGGTTATAACCTGAATAACCATCAGGTAATGAGAACCTTTCTGAACCAACTACAATTTGTAGAATTTGTTCCATTGAGGGCAGAGGATAATGATCCTTTAGTGAGGCTTTATTGAGGTCTCTAAAGTCAACACACAACCTAATTTCACTATTTTTCTTTCTAACCGAGACAAGGTTAGAAACCCACGAGGTGTGTTTGATTGGAAAAATGATGTCTCCCTCAATTAGTGTTCTTCTTTGACTTGCATGCTGGTTTTACTCTTTTTTAGCTGGTCATCTATGCTAAAAATGGATTCCAAGGTGACTAGACCCTTGGGCAGTTTGTTGGACTTCAATTGGATGATCTAATCATCATACTGTTGTTTGAGCTTCTCTTAGTTGACTGTTGCAAATTCATCTTCTTGTAGCATGAAGCTCAAAACCTATTCATCACTTTCAAAGACTTGCCAATGAATTTTATTATCCAGAATAGAAGGTCTGATAACTATTTTAACATATGGTTGCAACTTTTCCTTCCTAATTTCACTTTGAATATCAACCTGAGCACGTATGGCAGCCAAACTATCAACATGCTTATTTTGATCCCTAAGAATAGAAATCAAATTGAAAGTGTCAAAATATTCTATCATATCCCACACCCTGTATTTGTAGGATTTTAAGACATCATTCTTAGTGACATGCAGACCTCTCACCTAATTGACGATCAATTCACTGTCACCATGCACTTGGCAGCCAATTCCTCTTTTTCGTGCCCATTCCAAGCCTTGAATTAGACCTTCGTATTCAAAAGCGTTGTTAGTACAAGAGAAGGAAAATATGAAAGAAAAGTAGTATGTCACCTTGTGGGGACACAAGCATTGCATCCCCACCAACACCATTCTTGCTTCGAGAACCATCAAAGAACATCTTCCATACTCTGTCTTGCTAATCTGATTGTTGTCCCACCTCCTTTTTGAGGTTTGGAATCACTAAATCAGGTTTGTGCAACACAAAAACACCCAAACCAGTTTCCTCAATGTTATCATTTGGGTTGTCAATAATATTCTCTGCTGCCCACTCACTTAGCAGTGCATGTGGTGTACTTTCTGCTTGCAACTCTTGAGCAACAACAAGTTCATCATCACTAAAAACAACACAATTAGCATTAACAACACTCAGAACATATTGTTCAATGTGATCCTTAGCAAGTTGCTCATATTTGATTATTACTTTAGTCCCATATCTCATTCTAAACACCATATGGGACCAATCTGATGACAAATAACCTCCTATCTTGGTAGTGAAATCCCTTGACAGACACAAAGAAAAATGTGGAGGTAAGTCAATAACAAAGATTTCTTGGTGAATGGAAAAATTGGAACAAGCGTGTAGGGTAAGGCTTAAACCCCTGATAACACCTACAGTATTGATGGTTGTCCCATCTAATTGTAAAACTCCCTTCTCAAGAGGTTGATACTTCAGTCCTAACTTATCAGCAATCTATTTGGGCATGATAGAACTACTTGCCCCTAAATCCACCATGCAATTGTGAACTTGTTTATCTCCTATTATCAAGGACACATAAAATGGGGGTAGCTTGACATCCTTACTTGGTTGTTTACTTTTGTATTGAGGTGTATTTGTCAAGACAACCTTGGGTTGACTTGCTAGTATATCATTTGAAACACCTACTTCAGCTAAGGCGGATTGAAACAAGTCCTTTTAACTAGGAATAGACAGGGAATCCCACATTGACATATTCACATTCATCTTTTTCATGGATTCAATAATGTTGAAGGGTGTGACAACGTTTACCTTTTGATGGGTCTTTGTAGTAGCAGGGTCTGTCTGCAAGTGGGCTGGTTGGGGTTGATTCCCAAGTTGTCCACGACTAATGCCTTGTGTGAATTTCTCTGCAAAATGTGTGTTATATGAGGTTTGGAAGGTCCAACAGATTCCTTGTCTTTATTTGCTGCTTGTCCAATCTTGAGGGGTCTTTTTTTGGCTCGGGTGTTGGCTGCTATCAGAGAGCTATCACTATTTACTCCACAAAACTCCTCTCCTTGCTAATTTAGGAGAGTTGTGTCACTTGCATGGAGCTCCTGCTATTGGGATGATTCACCATTAAGCACGTCTTGCACACTTGAGACATTTTGAACCATCAATGCTTGATTCATTACACCATTCAAACATGTAGTTTGATTATGGGCCTAGTTGCAAGGATAGCACCAGTCATATTATGTTATAAGGTTATTTTGAGTTGGTACCATATCTCTGGCTACATTGATTGGAATTGGATTATATGGTTGAAATGGCCTTAGATTCAAATTTTGTCGTGCACCTTGAAAATTTCCTTGATATGGCTGCTTATTAGTGTGAAATTGTTGTCCTTGACCTTGGTTTTGAGGCTGCCAAGGCTTGAAACCTTGAAATTGTTGTTTTTTAAGGGTTACAAGTTCGTTGCCAAAGGTCTGAAGAAAATTTTCAATCTTCTATTGGCTACTTTTAATTTCCTACAGCTCCTGAGATGGTCCTTGGACAATAATTTATCTGTTAACAACGGTTGGTAAAGGGGCTAATTGAGGTGGTGGAAAAGTTGTAGGAGGTTGAATATCAGGAAAAAATGGCATGGGAGGCATAGGGGAAATCCTTCTAGCTTGTATTGGGCTATTTTCTGCTCTTACAGCTATATCAAAAGCTACTGGTAAACTATTTTCGCCCATAGATTGTATTAAAACAACAACCTCATTGTTGAAAGCTCTCAAAAAATAGAGAAATGCATACTCAGCTAGAGGCCTTGTAGTTCCTAGAATTCGGTCCCACGTTCTTTGGAAATGGAAATTCAAATCCAACATTCATTTGTGAAGAGCCCGTTTAATGTGAGTTAGCTACTCCACCAATGACAAGTTATCATACTTGTCTTCAAACTGCTTACAAAGTACTTCTCCGAATTCATCCCATGTTTGAATGGAATTGACTGCCAAACTCTTGAACCATTGGAGTGCTTTACCTCTGAATGATGCTACTAACAGTCTCAAGGCAACATATTCTTGAGTTATATGGTGCACTGAGCACAAATTTGAGATGTCCTTAATATGTTCAATCGATGTAGTTTGATCTTCACCTGAAAAAAATGGCACACTCTTGAGAGCAGTCACTAGAATATTGTCGTGTTGGGCTAATTGAAGTGGGCTACCACCATTGAATGGCACAAAAACATGGTTTCTTGGAACAACCATGTTTGTGTAAGGAAATATGGGGAGCCTATCTAGTGAAAACTCCATACAGTAGTGCCTTCAGTAACTTTCATTTCAATTAGGTTACCTCAAAGACACATTCAACTATGTCCTAAAGTAGAAACAGACACAGTTATTTCCCACATTGATCCTTCTGAGAAAAACATATGTGAATTCAACAGCAATCAACAACACAGATGAAAGATAAAATAGAAAAATAGAACACAAAGATTTACGTGGGGAAAATCCTTTCAGATAAAAAACCCCACACTCCAAAGATCGAGCCATTGTATTATTCAGCAACAAATCGGTTACAATACAATTTCAGGCTCTTAGCCTTTTCAGAGATTACATCTTGTTCATCTGGATACAAATGTTAGCAAACACCCCCAGAGAGATCAGGAGAGATTCCAACATAACACTGCCTTTCTCTTCCTCTGCTTCAACCTCATGGCTTTGGCCTTTCGGCCAGCCACTTGGTCCTCACTCTATTGTTCTCTCTCTCGCTCTTGGCTCTTTAGCTCATTGGCTTATCAGCGTGTCAGCATCCTTCACTACAGAACGTCCAATGCATTCATTGTATGCATCCATTCTCAACAGGTTCTCTGTCAATCAATTAAAGATCACACAAAAGCAATCTCCAACTCAGCATCCTTATCAAAACATAGATGTTTCCATTTTTGTGTAGATTTTTCCTTGCAGACCATTCAGTTCCATCACAACTACTATAAAAAATCCAATTTCCAACTGTTTGAATTTCGCTTCCTTTGAATGGTACACGAGCCAAGTCAAATAGACAACGAACAATCCACTAAGTTTGCATGTTGGTGAGACACGATAAGTGTCTCCCCAATGCTCAATGGATTCATAGATGATATCAGCATAGGTTCCAACAATCGGCAAGAGGTTATATCAAATGCCATGATTCATATTGAATCTACCAATATCCTTTGCACTTCTATTGCCAACCGTCAAATAGTCAGCAAGACCTACCACTCTCGCCAAGACATCATGCCAAAGCTCACAATGTATTCTGAAGAGTTCATCAGTCAACAAGACTATCGCTCTTCGCCCAGATATTACACCGATGACTCCAAGTCATATCGACCTCAGCATTCTCATCGGCGAGACAATCGCCATTCGATGAGACATCATACTGAAGTTCAAAGGTCATATCGATGCTAGCTCTTCCATCGGCAAGACACCCACAGTTCGCCAAGACTTCATACTGAAGTTTTCAAGTCATGCCAACATGAGTATTCCATTCGGTGAGACAATCATCTTTCACCAAGACATCACACTGAGCGCTTCATGTTATATTGAACACTGAGCAGTCGCCAAGAGTTATACTAACATTAGGTTTCCCATCGGCAAGACAATCACTCTTCGCCAAGACATCATACCAATGCCTTCAAGTTATACCGTAGTGCTCAATAGTTGGCAGGACATTCGTCTTTCGCCGAGACCACATACCAAGCGCTCATGTCTTGCCAAGTCGGCAAGACATTTGTCTTTGCCAAGACCTTTCACTGGGTCCTGAGAGCTACACCAATGACTTCAGTTACATCCCCGTCGGTGAGACCAACACCTGTCAATAAGACTTCATAGTGAAGCCATTAAGTCATACCGATGACTCCATTCACCAAGACATCTCCCGGTCGCCAAGACTATATGCCGATAGGAGCAAGTCATGCCAATTTCCACATCGTCCAGACAGACCAAAGGTCATGCCGATAAAGGCAAGACTTCCTATCATCGTCGAGACATCATTTTGACACATATGAGTTACCCTAATGATCCAGTCGCCATGAGTCTCCCCAACATCCGCTAGACCAAACCGTCAGCCAGAGGTCTCCACTTGGCAAAAGGTTATAGTGAAGGCCATAAGTCATAGTGACATCATCAGTCGGCAAGACAAAAGCAAAGTCTCAGCAACATGAGCAAAATGCAAGGTTACTAAACTGCCAATCGGCCAAACAATATGAATGTCATAGCAACCATGCTTTCTCAAAGGTTTCAGCCTGCGAGATTGAGGCACATTTTCCAACAATCTCCCATTTGATGAAGATCACATAGGCACCTTCAAAGCAACCAAGAACTAAGATCACACTAGCTCCACCAGTTCAAACCCCGTAGTACTCAAGACAACCAATCAACATGATTCAACAAATAACAGTCCACCAGACAATCTGCAACCAAGACCACGCAACCAACTACAAACGACTCTCTGACGAAGCAACCGATCAATGCCATCTAGGAAACCACATAGACCTCAAACATGCTCTCATGCTCCATCAAGAAATCAACTCCAACATCCAAGATGTCCACCATCCAGGCAACAATCCTGTCATCTTCCAACATGGCACATGTGGAAGAAAGATACAAACCAAGGTGAATAAGCACCATTCCAATGAACACAAGTAAAAGATCCCAGCGATCTCACCAACAAGATACTGCTACCACTTCACTTTGTTCAAATGCTATAGAGAATCAATATCTACTTCAAAGCTTCAAACAGAACACAACAGTGAAGTCATCCTCTAGAAAAAAGATAAAATAATACCAGTTAGAACAACAATCAGAAAGACCGCTCCCATCTGACTGATAAACCCACATGATTGAAAATAGCACCCACAGCTCGTGCAATACCATCCAATCACACATACCTCACAACTATCAACATTAGTAGACTTATGCCAAACCATAATCAACTCATTAATAGTAAAAGAAAGTTCCAGTGTCAACCAGTCAAAGAAGACAAGACACATACAGGAACTCCCACTACTCGAGTAATCCAGATCTGAAAGATCAAATGCATCGCAAGTCGACCAATACCAGCACATAGAAAATGTAACCCTGTAGTACCAAGGAAAAATCCACAATGATATGCACAACCTGCAACAACCTGCCACAAGAAACATTTCCCTTACCACACACCTTCATGGCCTCAGAGAGAAACTCTGCACATCATCTACCTGTAGAACATCCTCCTACATACACTTCTAATAGCCAGTTGGGACAAGAATGATCTTCTTCATATCCCAAAAAAAATCCTTAACAACATCCATCTGTCGAATCACCAAGATCAAACCAATTTAACAAACAACATGGATGTAAGCATCTCTAAGAAGATCAAGCTAGTTCATTCCCCATTTCAGGAAATCAGCCCATACAATGTCTCCTACCAATTCTCATTAGTAACAAGGAGATTAAATAAACTATACAACTTCCACTATGACTCTTCAAGAATCATTAAACAGTAATTGAAGATCCATATCATGAAAGTAAACTTAATAAAACGCATCTAAAAAATATAATGGGCCAAATACCTTTTAGATAAGCTACTGAGTAGACCAAGAGTGGGAACGAGAATACTCCTTTCAGGATATTCAAGTCATCATGACTAATCCTAGAGCAATCTCCTCATAGGTCTCTTATTGAACTCGCATTCAACCAAGGTGAAGGCTTCTCAAACTTTTTGCTGAATAATTTTAACAAAAGTAACAAGCAGCAACACATCTCTCATAAGAGAAAAACAACCTCACCTTATTCTTCATGTATCCATGAGTACTAGCAACTCATCATCTCATTCTAAACTTCAACTACATTGCTGCACTAACACAAAGTATCAAGCAAGTAATCAAAGCACTCAATACACAAAGAATTTCCAGACCACTGTCAAAGTTCCAATCAGCTGAATCAGGAACTTATCATGACATCATGATCTACACATCCCCATAGGAGATCCCATGCTTCAAGTGACTTTTCCATTGTCTCAAGTACAATGCACAATGCCAAAACTCTAGTGTACAAGCAAGAGTATACCATGACATAAGCAAATAGACTCAAAAAATAGAATCACCTGTCAAGCACCACTAACACCTTAGCCAAAGGCTCCAAGCGTCTTCCATGGTTCCAAGATGTTGCACATCTTCAACTAATGTCCATGCAAAAGCGCAAGAACCCTTCTGCAACACTAAAGAAGACCAATCACCACCATGTGATGAACCCATAGTCACTGCTAGAGCTCCCACTAAAATGTGACATCCGAGCTCTCCAAGCATCATGACCACCTGCTACAGGTTCCCATAACCAACTATTCAGGCACTCAATAGTATCCATCCTCTCATCTCAAAGCAAACACCAATGCACAAGTGACCACAGACAAGGCTAGCTAACAAGTTTGTACCAACAATGAATCAACCTCATGGATATAGACAGTCGACATCCAAGTTGTCTCATAGCAAACATGTAGGTAAAGATAGCCCACAACATTGCACAACCTGTAGATCCAATCAACAGAAAGGTGCAAACCCATCATTGCATTGGAAACTACATCACTGAGATATCAAAGAGAATAACCACATAGACAACATGTCTCAAACACCATATCACACTAGATCTGACTTGCCAAACATGTCCACAACGAGCACCATAATCAAGGAACACCACCACAAGAATGTTGAGTGACAAATCACTTACCAACACTCCCATGCAGAGAAGAAAACATACCTCCTCAAACCATGCACCAAGCATGCATGAAAACCTGCAACTATCTCATCCAGGAACACTCCTAAAAGGCCAATTCCTAGACAATAGCTTAACAACAACTCCACATGATCACAATTTTTTGCTTAACTGTGTAAAACCTGCAAAACCACATAGCCATGCAAGTACAAAACATCCTTAGAAAGGAAACAGTAGTTCAAGAGAATCCAGACCCCTTTCAGGCCAACTCTAAACCACCAACATGTACAAGCATCCGAGAAAGAGAGAAAGGCTACTTCAAAAGATTGCAAATCATCTAATGATTAACTTCATATCCTCCAAGCATTCGAGGTTAACAGGAAACAGTGCCTTCCAAACACCAGGAACCACCACCTAGCATAAGCACTCTGAGAAATCCACCTCATACTTCAAGGTTAAACCTCTACCAGCTAGGAGACACAGATCACAACATGATCAACTCCTTTTTCCATCTTGACCATCCTTCAAACTGCATGTTGTCTTAGAATACCACAAGGCTTCCACTCATGAAAGGATCAATCCATCAGTCCATTCCTCTAGATTTCTTCCAGCCCATCAAGCTAAGAAATCTTCACAAGAGAAATATCTAGAACCAACAACCAAAACAAGGCTCTGATACCACTTGTAAGGAAATATGGGGAGCGTATCTAGCGAAAACTCCATATAGTAGTGCCTTCAGTAACTTTTATTTTGATTAGGTTACCTCAAAGACACATTCAACTATGTCCTAAAGTGGAAACAGACATAGTTATTTCCCACATTGATCCTTCTGAGAAAAACATATGTGAATTCAACAGCAATCAACAACATAAATGAAAGATAAAACAGAAAACCAGAACACAAAGATTTACGTGGGGAAAATCCTTTCAGATAAAAAACCCCATACTCCAAAGATCGAGCCATTATATTATTCAACAACAAATCATTTACAATACAATTTCAGGCTCTTATCCTTTTTCAGAGATTACATCTTGTTCATCTGGATACAATTGGTAGCAAACACCTCCAGAGAGATCAAGAGAGATTCCAGCATAACACTGCCTTTCTCTTCCTCTGCTTCGACCTCATGGCTTTGGCCTTTCGGCTAGCCACTCGGTCCTCACTCTATCATTCTCTCTCTCGCTCTCGGCTCTTCAGCTCCTTGGCTTATCAACCTGTCAGCATCCTTCACTACAGAATGTCCAATGCATTCATTGTATGCATCCATTCTCAATAGGCTCTCTGTGAATCGGTCCAAGATCACACAACAACAATCTCCAACTAAACATCCTTATCGAAATGTAGATGTTTCCATTCCTATGTAGATTTTTCCTTGCAGACCGTTCAGTTCCATCGCAACTACTGTAAAAAATCCAACTGCCAACCGTTTGAATTTCACTTCCTCTGATTGGTCCATGAGCCAAGTCAAACGGTCAAGGAACAATCCACTGAGTTTGCATGTCGGTGAGACGATATCGACATAGGTTCCAACAGTTGGCAAGAGGTTATATCGAATGCCATGAGTCATATCAAATCTACCAATATCCTTTGCACTTCTATCGGCAACCATCAAACAGTCGGCAAGACCTACCGCTCTTGCCAAGACGTTATGCCAAAGCTCACAAGGTATTCTAAAGAGTTCATCAGTCGGCAAGACTATCGCTCTTTGCCTAGATATTACACCGACGACTCCAAGTCATATCAACCTCAGCATTCTCATCGATGAGACAATCGCCATTCAATGAGACGTCATACCAAAGTTCAAAGGTCATATTGATGCTAGCTTTTCTATCGACAAGACACACGCAGTTTGCCAAGACTTCATACCGAAGTCTTCAAGTCATGTCGACATGAGTATTCCATTCGGTGAGACAATCGTCTTTTGCCAAGACATCACACCGAGCGCTTCATGTTATACCGAACACTGAGCAGTCACCAAGAGTTATACCGACATCAGGTTTCCAATCGGCAAGACAATCACTCTTCGCCAAGACATAATACCGATGCCTTCAAGTTATACCACAGTGCTCGACAGTTGGCAGGACATTCGTCTTTCACCGAGACCACATACCGAGCGCTCATGCCTTGCCGAGTCAGCAGACATTTGACTACACAAAGACCTTTCACTGGGCACTGAGAGCTACACCGATGACTTCAGTCGCATCCCTGTCGGTGAGACCAACACCTATCGCCAAGACTTCATAGTGAAGCCTTCAAGTCATACCGATGACTCCATTCGCCAAGACATCTCCCAGTCGCCAAGACTACATGCCAATAGGAGCAAATCATGCCAATTTCCACATCATCCAGATAGACCAAAGGTCATGCCGATATCTGCAAGACTTCCTATCATCGCTAAGACTTCATTCTGACACATATGAGTTACCCCGATGATCCAGTCGCCATGAGTCTCCCCAACATTTGCTAGACCAAGCCGTCAGCTAGAGGTCTCCACTCGACAGAAGGTTACAGCGAAGGCCACAAGTCATAGTGACATCGTCAGTCGGCAAGACAGAAGCAAAGTCTCAGCGACATGAGCAAAATGCAAGGTTACTAAACTGCCAGTTGGCCAAACAATATGAATGTCACAGCGACCATGCTTTCTCAGAGGTTTCAGCCTACGAGATTGGGGCACATTTTCCAACAGTTTGGTATCAAGTTCTGCTATCTTATTGGGCTGAAAAATCTCACTAGTGGTGGAGTAGAAACTATTTTTCTTGACGAAACAACCTTCCTTATTGGTTTGCCTCTCCTAATAGGTGGTGAAAGCTGTAGATATTCTAATGGGATAGAGTTTCCCCTTGTCTGAATTTGTTTCATAATCTATAACAACACTAATCTTTCATAAATTTCACCTTCGAAGCGGCAAGATATGTTGGTGTGACCTTTAAAAGGATGAAAATATTGTTGGCGACATATCAAAACCAACAATTGATGTGTTTTTTCTAGTATAAAATGACTAGAGCTCCCACCGAGCGTGCCAAAACTGTTAGAACACCAAATTTGCACCCTATTTTCTAAGCTTTTAATTGCACATAGTAGACATGGACTAGCATTGGACTGCTTTTAGGTTGTAGGTGACCTGTTTGAAAGCAGACCTCCAGTGATAAGGGTTGGCTTCCCCTTTTTGATGCCAACTAACTACTTTAAACTCTGAGCTAAGGGTAAGAATTGCATAAAATAAACCTAATACAGAAAGAAACTAAGGTGGTACACCAAAAACCTAGACCTGCTAATAGCCTTGCACATTCAAATCAATATTTAAAAGCCAACTCACACTACTCCCTATCCAATATAATTCACATCAATAATTTATAAAGAGGTTTGTAACAATGTTTTTTTAAAACAAAAAATAGACTTCACAATCAATAACACCATTAAACAACATTGTTTATAACCTGTAAACTTGCATTTTTTGTCAATTGGATGCATGAAACATGGGAAAAGCTTGCAAGGAAAATGACTTTTCACAACAATACTAATCAACCATTAATGACACACCATAAACATGAAGAGAGAAGGTAAAATACTCCAATCAATTAATAAACAATGTTTACTGTATAATAAGCCTGTCTGAGTTACAATGAAGCTCCATGAAAAACAACTCCAAGAAAAGCAAGCTATCCTTCAGCTGGAAAAAGAAAGAACTCCCTAAAATGTTCAAAATGAACATACTTAACCAACACCCACCAAAACTCTGACACAAGTGTTTCTAGAAGTTTATACTTAGATAAAATAGAAATGGCCCCAAAAGAACCTTCTAAAAGTCTCCAAAATGTCCTCTACATGGAGAAAAAACAAGCTAAGTCAATAGTCATCCCAAAAGTGTGACAAAAATGCCTCCAGTTGGCCTCCCTCTTCACCAAAATTAGTCAAAATAGTATCTCACACTTCCCACACTTTTGCAAGTCCTCATTGGTCCTCTTACAATTTTTTACCACATTCCCCATCATGCAATATGTGTGTTTTTGAGAACACATGGCTTTTAAAAGCATTAAAGATTGTGATTTTGTTAAGTGATTTATAAAACACCACATAGCAAATCACTTTACAATTAATATCAATTTAAAGGGCTCCACCATTAAAATGTATTACATTTTCATTTGAAAAGCAACTAAAAGTGATTTTAAAATTACTTACATGATATTCCAACATTGAAAATCAATGCAAACATATGATGATATGGCTAAAAGTTTATAAAAGTCTCCAAGGCATGGACTACTAACTCACCACATTCTGCATCACTCAACACATCGCAATATTCACTAGTTTGCAAAAGGTATCACAAGCTCCAAAATACTTGGCCAATATGGCCAACCTCCAAATCTCTTGGAAAGTATATTC
The DNA here is from genome assembly GCA_007258455.2 of Sequoia sempervirens. Lineage (NCBI taxonomy): Eukaryota > Viridiplantae > Streptophyta > Pinopsida > Cupressales > Cupressaceae > Sequoia > Sequoia sempervirens. The sequence goes on from VDFB02000003.1 coordinate 252,087,515, forward strand.
CAAGTCACATGATGTTGATTAAAAAGAACGAGGCATCACATGTGTTGCATTGACCCACCCATTTGTTATATTGTTGAGGACTCGGGACTTTGCATGATTTTGAATCAAAAGGGAATACTTAAGGCATAACATTCCTAAGTTAATAAGTCAAGTTTCGGCCCCCCCATTGCATTTAACACATGCTTCAATTTTTAAAAACATGGGACAAAAAATCCTATCAGTACCCAAGGATCAAACCCTAAATAACAAAACACCAAAATGATGAGAAAACATCATCATTTTGGTCATGGAACATTCTAGAGAAAATGATGTTTCCACCATAGGGTTTCAATTGCATGCACACAATATGGATATCCTGACTGGTTTTTTTGGTGACCTTTTGATGGAAACAATGGAAAACAAAGTAAATTCCCCCTTTTGCATCAAAACTTGGTTTTTTCGTATCATTTGAAGGCCATTCTGAGTTTAACGGTCACAGCCTATAGAGGATTCTGACCATTGTTGGTTCATTTCTACTTTTATATTATTGCTCTTCTTGTTGATAGCCGCCATGAGAACTCAATGAAGCTTTTTAGAATTAAAAGGTTGAAAGTTTTGCAAAACTTGTGAGCAACCTCCAGATGATTCGAATCAGCTCCTCCATTTTGGTTTTTAGCAACAAAAACCTATATTTTCTTTTGTTTCTAGCTGACCATGAAGCATGAAGTGCTTTTTTTCATTCTGCATTTGAAAATAATGATACCCTATTGTGTTTTTGTTGTTTTCCTGAAGGAAAAGACTTACTGGCCATGACCATGAATAGAAAAAAAGAAGTTTATGCTCATTTCTCTCTTAACCCTCATGCATTCTTTTGCTTTCCTTCTTGTATTTCAAAAACATTGATAAAGTTAATAACCTAGATGGGTTTCTGGGAAATAGAAAAAGAAAAATCCAAAATGTGGCAAGACCCTCATTATGTAAACTGGGTCTTCTTGCATTTGTGATTTTCTGTCTATTTTTGCATTTAAAAAAAAAACCCTGCTTAGGTCTCCTATAGCATGCATTTTGATAAATTCTTCCACTGTTAGTAAAAAACCCACATGGGTCACTGGATTTTTTCTACGGAGCTTAGATTTTTGAAAAATATAGAGGATTCTTTGCAAGTTCATTTCATTTTCTTGTAAAAAAAAACAATGTTGCTCCATTTGATCGAAACCCCAAGTGGGTTTTTTCATATTTGTAGAAAAAGGCCACTGCTCACCACGGCCTGTCATAATGCATAAATGAACTTTCTTTTTTTCACCTCCTATAATATGTCTATCAAAATGTTATTTTCTTCACAGATTTGTAACAAACCCAAATGGGTAATGTTTTCAATTTGAAGAAATGACTTCCAAATTTTGTGCAAAATGGCGAAATTTCATTGCACCATATGGGTTCTTTGGAAACCATAGCCTATAACAAAATGTGTCCTTTAGAAGGCATTTAACTGGATTTTCTATAACATGTTTCATTTTTGTAGAATATTTTTGAGAGAAAAACCCCAAACTGGGTTTGGTCACTATGAATAACTTGCCTTTTACTGTTTTTTGAAAATGTAGTGAATACCTTGCTTCTTTTTGTGGAATAAACAAATTTTAGTTATTTTTTATAATGAAATACGCTCCAACATCAAATGAGAAAAATCCCTCCTTAAGTGGCTCCTTAGTGCATGTTTGTTTTTCACATTGTTTCAAGACTGTTTTGTTGATATTGATGAGCATACCATTCACAATGTATCCCAAGCCTTTTGAAAAAGTGAAATTTGACAAATGAAACTCCTTTGCTTGTTGTTCCTCAGACTTGAATGTTTAAGACACATGCTCTGTTTAGGCACCTAAGATGAAATTTTCTACCTTTAAAGTCATGTATCTGGGTTTCACATATTCACTCAACCAGTGACAAATGCCTGTCTCCATAAGACTGTACAGTCCCTTGCAATATGCTATGTAGAATATGGACCTAGTCCTTTCTCGTTCTGATCCACCATCTATTTGTCATGACACGTCATGTGACTACCAAAATATTGATGTTTCCATTGTTGGCTATTTGAGATAGATAAGGTATGAATGAATCTCCATTTGAATTATCATTGTATTTTTTTACTTATTTTCTCAGATTTCAGCAACTTACACTCTCAGTACAAATTTGAGGCCTGACTTTCTAATACTAGTGCTTCCATATCCCATGCTTATTCCATCTATAAGTTGTCATCCTATGCTTCATTGATGACAGAGGTTGAAGGATGAAGCTTCTTTTCCTTTCATGTAATGCACAATAAAGTGGAACTCATTTTCATGATCACACACCTTCTCACTTTTCCTTAAACAAGACTTCCATATACTTGCATTGCATATTGGTGTGTTGTAGCATGATGCCAGCATGCATTGTTGATGTTCCTATTCTTTATGGTTGTCTTGTAGCATATACCTTTATGATTATTGTCTTTATGTACTTGTACCATGACATTGATTCAGTCATTGCTCTTGTTTATGTTATGTGTAATGAATACACATAGTTTCCTCATTGTAACTTTATTGGACAACCACCTATCACATATGTGGGTGACCTAACAACTCACTTTCCTATGTGATATGTGACTGCCCTGTAGGGTTATGTTGAGGGGCTCGAAAACAACATGAAATCCTTCCTCGTTGTTTAGAAGATGCATAATTGAACTTGATGCATCTATGAATACACTTGATGCATCTCCAAAATCACTTCTTTTCATAGAATGGATCAAGGGTCCACTTCAAAAGATTGAAAGACATATTAGCACAGTATGTTGAATCTTTTGAATCTGATAATGAAATTTGATCAACTAGTGTGATTCCATATTGATTTAATGCATTGATAAGAGATAAATCTTTGATCAAGTTGCTCAATTTCCTTTTCTTTCAAAGCATGTTGAGCTCTACCCTCGTGGGAGCCACATTTTCCCTACATGTTGTATTTGATCTAATAGTGAAACAATAATCAGACTTGTCCTAAATCTGCACATGAAGCAAACAGTTAGAAAATAAATGCCTATGTTGAATGTTTTTGTTTGATGCATTTATGGATCAATTTATACATGCATAGGTAGGTGTGTATGTACGGATTGAATCTTTCATTGCTTAGAGCCTCGCTCTAACATAATGTTTCCTTCAGATGCAAGGTGAGGAGCGTTATGGAGATGGGATGGACACAAGTGGTTCAGGGTAGTAGTAGAGCATTCAGGCAACCTACAACTAGTCATTCTCAGTCAATGGCTGGTTCAATTCTTATATGCACATTTCTTTTCTCTACTTATTCATGCATGAATTGTTTCATAGGTTCATTGAATAAGAGAGTTAGTCCCTTGGCTTTTGAGGGACATGAATATTTCAAGATTATCAATAAAGATTACATTTGTATATATGCGATTCTCTTTTGATTTTCTATAATGCAACATTCAAATGACAAAATGTAATCTGCTTATTTGACAATCACTCCTTCATGCATATTGAAACTAGCAGTTTTATGGTTTATCTTTAAATGTTTAAACAACATGAAAAGAACAAACACTAGCTTACCTAATTTCAGCTGAAAGCTAAAAATTAGGTAACATTTATAGCGACATCTACTATATGTTTTCTTGCTAAACATGAGACTAGTTGCATTTTGTGTTATCCATTGGGCACAGGGTCACTCAAAAAATTGACACTTCTTGAAAACAACATTTCAGATAGTTGTAACTCATAACACCAGTAGAAACACTTTGAAAACCATGGAAAACAACAATGCAAAAGGAAAACTACCACCTAACTATGTGTTATGCCTTGCATAACCACCCCACTTTGATTTGGATCAAAATGGGTCCCCCTTCTCTTTTGGTTTCTTTGCCTCTGTTAGTTGCTTTGCGAGTTGTTCTATTTCTCCATGTTTTATCTTTTGTTCTATCTGATCTAATTTTGGTTCTGCCTCGGTTGGAATTCGAGTTTTCTCCTGAGTTTGAGATTTTCCACCCAATCCGGATTTTCCCGGATCTCGCTCGAACTCCAGCTAGGCACTATTGTACGGGGATTTGTGGTCCCCGTGGATTCCGCGGGGACCGGATTTTCCCAATTTTGTCTTCTCCTTCGTGGAAATCCGCATGGAACGGATTTTCATGGATTTCTTTCTCCTCCAGATTTTCCCGAAATCCGTTGTTTCCTATTTTTTCTGGGTTTTCCCAAATGTCTTCTCCTTCGCGGAATTCCTTCCCACGCGAATTTCCCCGAAATCTGTTGAAATGTGAAGAAGTATGGAGTAACAGGAAGTTAGTAAATGATGATGCATTTTTTGATTAATTGATGCTATTTTGAGATCTCACATGATGTTCTTTGATTGATAATGATCGGATTAGGTCTCTAATGGGTGTTTTCATGTTTATTTTGCTGGAATCTGCTTGACTCAGAATTCTCCGAAGTTTCTCCCTGGCTTGGATTCCACGGGTCGACCTAAAACCCGAACTGTTTGTATGATCATTTTGTTTGAAGTTTTAACGGCAACTTACTGACATAGGATTCATTTCAATGATGATCTTGATTATTTAACTTTTGTTTGTGTGATTTTCACTATAGTTTTCTTTGTTGAATGTAGGATTAAATCCTACACTAGATGATATTTGCTAGAAGAGCTCAGTTGAAAGTCCTGCCTCAATCTAGTTGGTCCTAAAAATCAGCCAAGGCAAAGGTCAGCAAGACTTTTCTAGGTTCTTACTGACTAGTGGCTCGGCTCTGACTATTTGAAAGCCAAAGAATCAGAATACTCCCCATGGTGCATCTTATCGGAATAGGGTTATCACGGTCTCCCTGACCTATGGTTCGTTTGGTTCAAATATGATTTTATATTGCCTATCGGCAAGACCCTAGAGATGTCACAAGGATCAGAAATCATATGCAAGATCCATCAGCAAGACAAGGGTCATCATCCTGGTGGCATGATTTTCCTATCCGCATGAGGGGTTTCCTTCGGAGAGAAGTCTCGGTGAGATCTTCGGGTCTCACCGACAGGCGGAAAAAGGCATACACTGTCCGCAGAATGTTCTCTCTTCGCCGAGATGTCTCGGTGAATCCCTAAGGTCTCACCGACTAAGCAAAAATGGGTCTAACACTTCAGCATGAGTTGTTCCCTTTGGTGTGTGCTCTCACCGAACGCTAGGAGTATCACCGATAGGGAAGGGTCCGCATATCAAAAAAATGAAGTGGCTTCACCATAGGGTCTCCCCGATCATGGATGGTCACACCAACACGGCGCTAGGGGATTCGAATGGTGGTCTTTGGCAAGAAAACTGGTATTTCACAATGATAACAGGATGAACTAGTAAAGCTTTCACCGAGATATCGGGTATCTATGGGATGTCTTCCCAACAAAGGGATGTTACAGCAAAGCGCATGCAATGACAGAGCCCATCTCGACGTGACTACATCAGATGTCTCCCTGAAATGGAAAATCTTCTAAGGATGCTACTTTCAACAAGAGGTCTGCCCGAAATGAAAGGTCTTACCGAAGGATCAATCTTTGGTATGACATAAGGAGCTCGCTAAGAGGTCTTAGTGAAGAAAGTAGGTCTCGCCGACATAGAGCAAAGCGGCATTGGCAAAGGGTCATGCTTTTGCCACAAGGTCCTGGTGAAGGATGAAGGTCACATCGAAACAGAAAGGCTGGGGCTCGAGGAGGATAGGAAGAGGTCGAGAAGACTTCGAGCGAATGAAAGTCTTCACTGTAGGGTCACAGCGATATTGGATGGTCTCACCGACAGAAGGGAGGGCTTGGTAAGAGAATAGGAGTTTGGGATAGGGTCTCCCTAACCCAGCGGAGTCTCACCGACACAAGGAAGCTTGCCCAGAGATTTGGCCTTCAGAGAAACGTTTCGCCAACTTACTAGTGTCACACCGAAAGAATGAAGTCAGCCCACCGCAGGATAAGGAGGATGTCGGGGAGACTTCAAAGGAAAATGAGGACTTTGCCATGTGGTCTTGTCGATAGCGGTAGGTTCACAAATAAAAAGTAGATATCGGTATAACCATGGGGGATTGCTGACCTTGGGCCGATTAAGGGGTCTTGTCGAAAGGAAAACACAATCTGAGCCAAAGTAGGGATACCATCACTGTGACGTCCTGCCAACGAGGTGAGGTCTCAGTGATAGGAAAGTGAGCTCGATGTGACTTCTAAAGCCCACCGAGACATCTCACTGATTGACCCAGGCTATGCCGATGCCTATTGTAAGACAAAAATTGCATCAGGGAGACACCGATGGTGTCTCACCAACCTGCAATTTAGATCAGACCACTCTTGACTACTCAAAATTTGGTGTGGTAGCTGATTGTCCAATCAGAGGGAGCTGAGAGGGACCTTTGACTGATTGACCGCCCCTGTGGAGGGGACTTACAGAGTGCAACCGGATGGACTCTTTCTGAGAATAGTTGACTACAAATCTATTCAGGTGATGGTGTTCAGATCTGCAGGGAGGCCCGATGGTGCTTCTAGAAGGTGGTCAATGAATAGAGGACTCCAGAACAGAAAGGAAGCTAAGTGACATAAGAAACCATGACTCAGAGGGGCACCTGTGGTGACCACTGCTGATAGAGGCAGTTAGTATTAATGGTGGGATATCTTGAAGCATTCAAGCTGACTCTGCGAGGGATTTCAAAGGTGGACACGAAGATGCTAGAGTTAATGCTGTAGTTGTCAAAAGATCTAAAAAGGGTTACCCTGCGAGTAGAAATCCTTCATCAACATGGACAACAAGGATTCACATTGAATGCACAACCGATTTTCTTCAAAAGATCTGAGAGTCGACTCTCCTACAGGATGCAGATATTTTGTAAACCCTAGTGCAGGGGACAATGCATCCTTTCTAGACAGTGAGGGATTAGAACTTCTAGATTTAGAGAACTTTTAGACTAAGAACTATTAGGAGTTAGTCAGTTAACAGAAGGAGATAGATTTGCATCTTGATTCTCAATAATAAGAGCTTCTTTTGTCTTCTTGGTTAGCAGTTAGATTTCAGTATAGGCTGTAATGTATTTTCTAAGTTCTCTTAGTGTAGTTGGAAACAATCTGGAGCCTCATATTCTTTGTACACTAGTGATTGTGCCATCTTTGTAAATATTGCTTATCTGTTTTATCGACAGTAGAAGCAATCAGAGTTTAATCTACTCCTTGTTGTGTTCCTGGATGATATTTGTCTTAATTGATCATTTGATTTGTGATCTCTCCAAGGAATGAAATCTTATTTGTGTTTTATTTAAATGGTAGCTAAAAAATCTATTATGCGAATTAGCACTGTGAATGAAAGAGGTTGTGTGTCAATCACAAGTTTACTTTGTTCTGCAATTTTGGTTTACAAATTCCTTGAAGTTAACAAGTCTGGTTAAGGTTGGATGAACTATTGTTCTTTTTTGTTTCAAAACTCTGACTCATCTTTTTATATTTCTTTAAAAACCCCTGTTAGAGTAGGTTTTATTTCATGCTTGATCTTAGAACAATCTAGAAGCTCAACACTAGCAGGCCCCTTGAATATTACTATTGCATTGACAACTGAGTAACATCAGCATAGTTGAGACCCAACTACAAAGACCTTGGGAGCTAAGGCATCCATGTGTTGCCTTTCTCTTTCAAGAGAAGCAGAATAGCAATATTCTGCTTGCATTGTTGTGGTGCCAAAATCATCATCAACACTATGCAATACAACACTTAGGGAAAACTACAAAACCTAACTAATATGATTTAGCACTTAGAGGAAACAAAATCTACTCTAATATGTACAAGAGTAGTTTTAGATTATACCTCAAAATAGATTTTGAGGAGTTTCCCATTGACTAGGATAGGCAGAGCTTCTCCATCCATTGATGACATTTTAAAAGCATTGTGCTCTTTGCTCTCTGAATGACAAACAAGCCACTCCACATGCTATCAAACTTGGTATGCTTTCCAAGCCTGCTCTTCAATTCATCCCATTTCATAACATCTCCCTCTTTGAACACCCTGGGTGTTTCTCTTTTATCAAACACCTTCTTGGTTTGGAGTTAATGCAGCTCCATTATTTTCATGGCTCTACCTCTGGTTTCATCCAACTCCATAAGTTGTGCATATCAGACAGCCATTGGGTCCTCCTCTTCAAACATTTCAAGCTGGTTCATTATATCAAGAGCTAGAAGCTCAACTGATAAAGGAAGCCTTGCCTCTTTACCATATACCAGTACATAAGGGGAGTTTCCAATGAATTTTTTGGAGTTATCCTATCTTCCCACAAGGAAGATTTTAACTTGTTATGCCAAGTTTTTTGGTTATCTTCCAAAATCCTTTTGATGATCCTGATCAGGTTTTTATTGGTTGGGTCAGCCAAACCATTACCTTGAGGGTAATAATTTGATGAGGTATTCAGATGGATGACATTTTTTACCACCTAGTCACTTACTCTTAACCCAACAAATGCCAAAGCATTATTAGAAATGATTGAATCAGGTACCCCAAATTTGCTTACCAAATCATCATAAAAATTTAAAACAACACTTTCATTGGCTTCTTTCAAAGCCACTGCTTCAGTCCATCATGTGAAATAATTGGTTGCAGTAAGTACCCACCTTTGACCTACACTTGAAGGTGGGTTAATGGCACCTATAAAATCAATGCCCCATCTCATGAAGGGCTGCTCTACTTGAATAGGCTACAATGGTAAAGTTGGCAGCGTCTCTTTTCCTGCAAAAATGGCACATTTTACACACTTCCTAGCCCAAGCATGGGCATCTTTAAACAAGCATGGCCAGTAATAGCGAGCTCTCATTATTTTCCATGCAGTCATTCTTGGGGAAAAATGACTCCCTGCAGTTCCATCATGGAACGCATGAAGTACTTTATCAACTTGATGTTGATCAATGCATCTCAAGAGGACACCATTAATGTCCTTTCTAAAAAGAATGTTTCCAATCAGAACATAGGGAATAGACTGTAGTTAGAATTTTCTATTAAATCTGATCAAATTTTTTGAGTTTGTTTGTAACTACTTTAATGCAAATAAAATTCAGATTTATGCCCTAGTTTGTGAAAAAAAAATTATTAGTTTTGTCCCCTAGTTTTCAGAAAATTATTGTTTCTTTATATACATATATATATACCACGAGATATACCATGTTTTATGTGGATTATGGCATGTTATGAGGTACTTATGTGATGGATGATATGCTCATGTTATTTTGTACTTTCTTGATGCTTTGATATGATATGGATGATATGGATGATTTAAGATGATGCATTTATGCAAAAGGATAATGCTATATGATGTATGATGTTTGATGATATGATGGACATGATATGCATTGATGATTTTGTGGATGCAAGATGCATGTGGTACTAATAATATTTGTGATGCAGGATGGAGATGTTAGTAAGAAGAAATGTTAGTAGAATTTTAGAAGAAAAATGATGATCTTGATCTAATTTTATAAAATCCATAGATTATGATTAATATAATGATATGCATTGATGAGTGATTAATATTGATGTATGATAATTATTTGATGAGTTTTCTTTTGCTTTCATGGAGAACTAAGTAGTGTTTAACAATCCTTATTAATGTAGAAAATAGACACGATGCACCAGGGTATTAATGACCAAGGTAGCTTTGCATCTATTGCATGGACTTTGACTCCACAAATAAGGGGTATTATTTCTCATACCAGACATATGGAAACATTTGAGACCAATTACATAGAGACCTGTATAGAGTACCTAACATGCAACTGTTACATGAATTTCCCCAAAATGACTTTCACACAAAGAACAAAGCAAGTATTCACCATGGTAGTATTCTAAAAACATCCAACAAATAGAGCCAAAAAAAATCAATGATCAATGCCCCATTCATTTCTCTCTAAATCCTTATGGGCATCCTCAAGAGATCCTAGGAATGTGATAACAAGATAAATCAAAAAAGATAAGATCATAAAAGATAAACAGTATTGTTGTATCAATTGTGATAGATGTTTTGATATTTCATGATGTTACCCCTTGATGATGCCTATTGTAGGAATGATTTATCTATTAAGACACACATTAGGATGTTGATGATGATTTTCAAAAGGAAGGGTAGCTAACACTTAGGCATTGTTTTAGTCTAATAATGATCCGGTCATTTTGTTTCTTTTCTTTGAAGTTTTGGATTTTGATGTTTTATTTTCTTTCTAATTGTGTTGTCAAAGTTTGAAGGCGATGATTGCTTATTATGGATGGAGAGTTTATTGTGGATAGGTGATAACAAAGAGGATTTTTTTAAGATTTTTTAAATTTTTTTGTGCTTTTGAGGTTATTTGATACTATTTTTGATGTTTTAAAAGATATTTGGATTTTTTTGGTGTCTTTGAGAGATTTAGAGACCAAGAAATACACCTAAAGGGGAATGACCTAACGCCTTAGGGGCTCATCTATTATGGCCTTGTCTATGTATGCATAGAGACTATGTAGTTTCACTAACCATGATTGACACTATTTTTTGAGTATATCTGGATGTTTTATGAATGTTTTTAGATTTTGATAAGATATTTGAATGTTTTTGGATTTTTGACCAAATTTAAAGACCAAGAGGGACACCTAAAGGGACCAACCTAGTGCCTTGAGGGCTCATCGATGATGGCCTTGCCTACATTATACACATAAAGACAACATAGCTATATTATTTTGACTTAATAAAGCTCATCTAGAGACGACCTACAATGTTTTTGGGATTTTGATGTTTTACAAGTTTGTTTTGATTTTGACAATTTTTTAGATATTTTTTACTGTTTTGATAGTTATTTAAATTTTTTTATTTTGATAGTTTTCTGATGTTTTTGATTGTTTTGATAGTTATTTGGATTTATTTTATTTTGATAGTTTTTCAAATGTTTTTGATTTTTTTGATAATTATCTAGATGTTTTTTTATTTTGATAGTTTTTTTAGTGTTTTTTATTTTGATAGTTTTTGCAAGTGATGCGATGAACAAGGATCCAATCCGCTACTAGATTCAGGAGGTTGCCCCCAGTCTAGGATAGGATTATGTTTTTTAGGGACAGGTAGATAAAATGGATGGTGGATAGAGATGGTCCATCAAGGTTCAACACTTGATCAATTATCAAGCCATGTTTGGGTGCACATTTTATTATGCGATGGATGAAGTGAAATGGATGTGATAATATGATGGCATGGATGCAATAGTAGATGGATAGTGCCGATAGATGAGGATGCAAGAATTATTCAAATGTAGCACCCATTTACTAGGTTTTCACTATGGTATTAGTCTTGGAAGTGCCACAAGGTGGTTTTCACTTAAAGGATGATTTATCTTTCTTTACTTTTTTCTTGATTTTTGATTTTTTTTTCTTTTTTGCTTGGGATATTTTGATACGCTGGGTGTAGAACTTCTTGAGATGGCTACTATTAAAAGGTTTGGGTAGAGGTTCTCCTTCTGGATTAGCCAATTGATATGCTCCAGAGCCAAAGTTGGCTATGATGATAAAGGGACCAATCCAATTTGGCTCAAACTTACCTTTCCAATCTTGATTGAGCTGGATCTTCTAATTTTATTTTAGGACCAAGTCACCAACTTGAAATCTCATATTCTTTATTTTCTTTTTATAGCTTCACTTGAGGTGATGCTAATAAGTTTGTAGGTGGTTTAAATAGCTCAATCATCTTTCATATAGCAATTCTAGTTCATTGAGTTTGGATACCCGATATTCTTCATTGTTGACCATGTCTTTTAGGGATACTCAAAGTGATGGGATCTTGACCTCAATAGGTAAGATAGCTTCCGATCTTTAGACCATGGAAAAAGGTGTCACACCTATAGGTGTATGAATGTTTGTTCGATAAGAAAATAAGGCAGGATTTAGCTATAGGTGCCAATAATGACCAATGTCATTAACAGTCTTCTTCAAGATTTTTAGGATTATTTTGTTTGATGCTTCCACCTAACCATTTCCCTAGGGATAGTACGAGGTATAGAAGTGATGTTGGATAAATAACCTAGAGAAAAGTTCATAGACATATTGGTTTTTAAATGGAGTTTCATTATTGATAATGATAGTCTAAGGGATTCCATTTTAACAAATAAAATAGTTCAGGATAAAATTTTCTACTTCTTTTCCCATGATATAGGTGAGAGGTATAGCTTCTATCAAATTTGTAAAATACTCCATGTGACAGTTATGATAAAAAAAAATCATTGGATGAAGTGAGATATCTTTCCCATCAAGTTGAGTCCCCACTACAAGAAGAGCCATGGTGTATTGATAGGACATAGTTCTTGTGCAGGTGCATGAATAAGATCACTGTGTTGCTGAAATTGATAACACTTCTTGGAATAACATATAGCTTCTTGCTATATTAAAGGCCAACAATACCCCATTCTCAGCAACTTCTTCACTATATTAAGTCCACTAGAGTGAGACCCACAAACACCTTCATGTACCTATTGCAAGGAAGTTCAAGTTCTTTTGCGTTGAGACATTAGAGTAATGTACCATCGAGAATTTGATGATATAAGCTATCTCCAAGGATGGCAAATCAAAAAATTTAGTAGATAAAGGTTTTCTTTTGATTAGTTGTTAGGTGAGGTGGTATGATTCCATGTTGGATATAGGCGAATGTGTCTTGATACCAAGGAAAATTAGGACCAACAATATTACACATAAGTTTGGATTCTAGGATATCGAATGCTAGTATAAGCAACTTTTCCACTAGGAATTTGTATCTAGGAATGTTCTGGTGTATGTCTAGGAGTGAACCAATAGTGGCCATAACATTGATAGCTTTATTGTTAACACTTTAGATTTGTTCAAAGATGATGACCAAAAATTATTGTTTGAAATTTTCCACCATTCTCTTGTATCGAATGAGCTTGTCATATTTAGTCTATTATTCATTGTTGACATGCCTTATGACTAGTTGGGAGTCACCATAGACCTGTAATTCTTTGATTTTCCATTCTAAAACCATTTTTATCCAATGATCTTAGTGCTTCATATTCAGCTTATTTTTGTACATGAGTAGCATTATCAGATTTTATTACATCAATTCAAGATCCAACATAAAGTCAAATTCTATGGGTGTTCATGTTCATGTTTTGTGAAGGCTAAGATTGTTGTAGATATCCAAAGCATTCAAACATTCTATCAAGCAAGATCCAAATCCTTGAAGTGATGTGTACGTCTTTAGTCCTTCAAAGGAAGCCGCTAAACGGTGGTGAGTTGCAACATTTTTTCATTCATCATTTCCTTCCTTTCCATTAATGTTTTATCATTGATATTTTACCATTGTGGAAGTGGAAACACTTCATTGGGGTTTGACTAAGGTAAGCCCCTTATATGGCACAATATTTCCCCTCTTTTTGAATGTGATATTTGTAGGTTTGAAGAGGATTGAAAATAATTTGAAGATCCATTCTCCATTGTTGCATTTATCGTCATCAACCTTGTCAAGACACGTAAACTCACCTACAATTTCTTTTTATGAAATTCCAACAATGGGCCAAGAAAAAATTAGGAGCTCAAATCTAACACTAGAGTGCCCCAAAAAATTTGAGAAAGACACCCTAACAATAGACCCAATCACCCAGGGGTGACCTAGTCCTACTACAACACTCAAATCCTACTTTTGGTGATAGCTACACTGTCATTTGCACCTTCTATATCTTCTAGAACTTGATTGTTTTCATTTATCAATTGTCAAGATATTGCACTTTACACATTAGGTCATATAGTCTAATTAGGTAAATCATTCCAAAATATTTCCAATCCATTCCCATCCTCAAAAAAATGCAAATTTGGATATAATTGACTCACCTTGGAGGTTGAAATTCAATCTATACACCTTGTTGATTTGCATCCTAATGAAATCTTAGAAATGATGAAATAAACCCTAGGTCATGAGTATTAAACTTAGGGTGTACCACATTTTTATTTTCCATTTTGGTGAACCTGACATCCTAACACTATAAACTTTTTGAAATTAGAAGTCCTTCAAACCCTAGGTCTAGATTTATGTTGAATTGTTTTGCATTTCTTATTTAGGGTTTCATTTTTGCATTCTAAAAGTATCAAAAATTCTAAAAATTTGCATTCATCTTGCATCATAGCTTATATTAGAATTTGTTTCAGTCATATTAAGATCTAATTTTCATTCATTAGGTGGTTCAAATTTCAATTTGTTCATTGCATTGCATCTTTCATTTAAGCCTAAAAAGTGAAAAAATTGCATTGTTTTGTTTCAATTTTGCATCAAAATATCATTTTTAGAATTTTGCATCATAGAATCAATCAATTTTTGCAGGATTAAGATTTGGAAATTGCATTCAAAATTATCCTTTATTATTTCACATAATTTGCATTTGAATTACATTGTCTGAAATTGAAGAAATTCTGGAAAAGCAGTCATTGTCAAACCTATTTGCAAATAGTAACAACCTCAAATATCAAACTAAACATTCAAATTTTAAATTTTCAGAACCTTGTTCAAAGACCTAGTCACCATTGGGCGACCTTGTCCTTGTATAGGTGTTTATGTAAGATTTTTCACACATTTTTGTTTTTATTTTCTCATCCTATTTGTGCTTGTAAAACCCAAAATTGGAATTCATAATTGCATCATTTTAGGCATCTTTCATATAGTTCAAAAAGTGGAAAACATTGCATTGTTTGATTTCAAATTACATCAAAATCATCATTTTTAGGTTGTGGCATCCTAGAATCAGTGATTTATTGCATAAATTATATCTCAAAATTGCATTTAAAACTTGTAAAAATATTTTCACCTTTGTTTCACACTTGCACTTTGCATTACATCATCCAAAATTGAGAAAAATCTAGAAAAATATCATTTGTTCAACCTGTTTGAAACCAGAGAAAGAAACATTAAATAACAACATAAAAATTCATTTTTTTCAGTTTCTAAACCATGATCAAGGACTCAGCTGCCCTTGGGCGACCCTATCCTTATACAGGTGTTTTAGGAAAATTTTGTACAACCTTTTGTCTTTATCTTATCATCTTATTTCTACTTGCAATTGTCTAATTTGAAATTTTGGAAAACTTTTATTGCATGTTAAGGAAAGTTATCATTTTGCCTCATTTTTTAAAAATATATGAAAAATTGTTGCATTTCAGTATTCAAGATTATTAGATTTGTAGGTGAATTGCATGTATTTTCTAAAACATTACAAAACTTGGATAAATTTCATTTCAATTTTGCAAAAATTAAAAAACCTAGCTCATAGTAAAAATGTGCAAGCATACTCCTCTATGCATATACTAACTGTTGCTCCTCCATTTCCCATATGATGTGAACTAGGCCCCCCTCAATGTGTGTGCCTCATCCATTGAGTGCTAGAGCTAGGGAAATGACAAAAATAAGGATCCATCAAAGCAATGATATAGTAGGACCTAAATGACGCAACAACGGTAACTCTCTCTAAACATTCAAACAACAAGAGTGAAAATGTTGGTGTGAATATAAAGGCTTGTACCTAGTAATTTATCTTAGTAGGGACTTAGGGGAATTATTCACATTTTAAGTTTACTTAGGATATAATATTATTCCTAGAAGTCTTAGTTGGATTTTCTAGAACTTATCTTATCTAGCTTTATTGCATGATTCCTAGGTAGTTAGTTTGTTAGTTGTCACATGCCATAGGATTAAGACACATGTCACAATCATGTTCAATCTTATTCCTCACCTTGCTTATATAATCAAGGTCATTACATACACATGTAATATACTTCAAAACCTTATTATCATTTTGATAGGTTTTAATATCAAGAAAGCTCATATTCTTGCATACTCTCTTGTCGAAGGTTTTCATTGTTTTCATAGGTGGTGTTGGGTATAGAATTAATCTTCATCTCTTACATGGTATCAGAGCCAAGCCTTGCAAAAATCTTCTCAAATCTGATGGTTGGGCTATTGATAGTGAGAGAACTAGGTTATTTTTAGTAAGATTGAGTATGCTCTTCCCTTGCACCTTATGGTGAACCTCCAACAATTAGAAAAGCTTGGAAAAATACCAAATTTGAGGGTTTCTCTATATGTGGGTTTTCATGGAAGGTCACTTTTGGCTTATGTTAGAGGAAATATGAGCTTAGATTTGAGTTCAAGACAACTGAGATAGTCAAGATTGACTTTTGTTTCACCAAAATCTAACATTTTTGGCCAAAGTTGTGAGGGTTTGAAGAAATTCAGGATCTAGAGGTTCAGAGCTTCTGGTGCACTCTGAACCTGATAAGCCCTCGCCATTGTCTTCAAAATTCCCATGATACAAATTTTGATATAAAACACACCTATATTCAATTTCAGTTACTTTCAAGGAAAAAAAAATTACCTAGGCAGGTCGTACGACCCACCCAGGTATAGGGTACAATCCCTTATTTCACAAAAAAAAAAAATGATAATATTCTACAAGGTTGCAATATTTTCATTTTGTAGGTTTTTTTTTTTGGCCAAAATATTATAGTTCTGAATAAATATTATTTTTGGTCTATAATATTTTTTTGGGTACTTACAATAATTTTGGGGGTTAATTTTTTTTGGTCGACATATTTTATTCAGCTTTAAATCTAAAATCTACAGACAAAGATTGTAGTGTCAACAAACATTTATTTTTTAGCAGGTGTGTACTATTGACTATGTCAACCCACTTTTCAACTATCCCATCACCAGTCAAGTCCACCAATTTCTCTTGTCGGTAATTCTTCTCCCACCTGCTCAAACCCATTGATCGTCTAGTCTCTCTATCCAAGCACGAGTCTTATCACCGACTTAGGGCTCCATCAAAAGAGTGTTGCCACCACAACCACCATCGATAAACCACCCTGATGCCCCCTAGTATGGAGGGGATAGCTTTAGGTCATAATGATTAACCTGAAGCTAGCCCCTAAGGGCTAGAAGTCTATGCCTAGTTAGCCTACCAGGTCCTCCAAATGGGCCCTTTTTTCATTTTTCAACAACTTTTTGCCATGATATCAAAATTCTACAAACAAGATATTGATGAAAAGCTAGTTTCACATACTTTGCAGTGGTGTAGGTATGTGCTATATTTTGTTACAGGTACAAATTATTGGCAACTGAAGTTAGATCTCCCCTTTGGACCTCTGAGCTCACAAATTTCTGCTATTTTCTTCAATTTTGGTGATTCAAATTGCATTTGGAAGGTATTCAAGAGCTCTTTCAATTGGTCCATGCACTTTTTTCAAATTCACCCCCAAGTGTGATATATTCAATTTTTTACATATTTTCTTTTTTTTTTCATAACTTGGATATATTATCTTCTGGAGAAGTTGTGCTTGTGGGGGGGATTTCATTTTCAGTTGTATTTTCAAATTTGGGAGTTTATAATTGTTGTTGAAGGTTAATATCTTTGTAATTTTGGAGATCTATCATAGTTCATTATGGGATTTTCATTTCATCCTTCTCTAATTATGTTGAAAAGGGGAAACTATAAACACTGGAGAGAAGGAATTATAAAAAATCTTTGATGGCATAATTTGTTTCCACACTTGTATAATCTTGTCCCTCCTCTTGGTACTGATAGTAAGAAATTTTCTTGGAGATGCAAAAGAGATCATGTCTTAGGATTTATTACAATACATATTGATGATGGAACTTTGAATGTTATTGATCATTTTGAGTATCTTCATACTCTTTGGACTAAAACTTGGGAGATATGTGGAGATCCTAATACTCAACCATTTCTAAATAATCCTATTTCAAATTGTCTTGTGCCACTTCATTTCTCAGATAGGAGACCCTATGATAATAATACTATGCAAGAGTTTACAGATTTGGAATACTTTGAATCTTTAGATGAGGATGATGAGGGTTCTTTAGATGCTCCTTCTTCTCCATCAGAGATAGTTTTTGTACCTTCACCTTCAGTGATTCATTGTGCAAAGTCATTGATTGAGGCTCCCATCATTCCTGTTCAGTAGGCCCATTCATCTTTTGTTGATGATTCATTGAGAACTTCCATTGATTCACTGCAACATGTATCTCATTATCTTCTTGATTGGGATTCCTATTTATCAAACATTGTATCCTTGTTTGTGGAGTCTCACATTTTAGATTTGGAGGAAACATTTGAGGGTTATCTCTCCTATTTGATGATAGCCATTACACAACTATTGTAAAACCATCTGTGTCTTTGGATCTTGTTCAATTTTAGTTTCCACATAGTCCTAATTTGATTGTGGAATCTTCATCTTCAGTGGCAAAGGAGAGACATGAACAATTTTTAGATACATCATCATCATACATATTAATTCTTCTTTCTTTTAATTCCTATCCAAAATGGGAAGCATTCCAACATTTATACTTGGTTTTGTTTCTTCTGAAAGGAAGACAAGTTGTTTTACGATATTGGATCATGTTTTTTTCTTCAAGGACTTATCATTTTTATAGGTGGTTACACATTATGCAGGGGCTCCATAGTCTCTCTCTTTCCCTCCTATAAGGGGGGCTATTGATTGTAATATCTTTATGTGATGGATGGTGTACTTGGTGGGTATCATGGAGTCCTCCATCCTTCCTCACTTGATTGTTTTCTTTTCTCTCATTTGGAGAGGATTGGATACATACTATAAGTGCACAAAAATAGTGAAGTACACTTGGAGTGTTTCTCTTCACCCAAGATCACATGAAACACAAGGAGATTGGATACACACTACAAGTGTGTCACAGCAAAGAAAATACTAATTCATTTTACCAACTAACGCTAAGATGAATTCATTCTATGCACCGAACGAAATGTTAAGTTGCATTGTTCAATTTTAAAACCCAAAAGACAATGATGAGATGAGGGTTCAATTGTAGTCATTTTTGAGCGTTCATTTTAAACCCAAATGAAATTTAGTGATGTCCTAGAGCGTAAAGTAAAAAGCATAAGAAATAGGGTTATAATGTCCCCAAAGTGTTAAATGATTGTTACAATCATAAAATCTTAATAAGAGAATGCTTCTTCACTTTAACTTTGTGTCGTCCAACCTACAAAACTACATTAGTATAAAAACCAAAACAACATTAGACGCATGTTAGTACCCTAATGAATCAAAAAATTTAAAAAAAATGCTGAAAAATGATCATTAAAATTCTTACCATAGTTGGGCATTGTTGTACACAATAGCATCACTCTATGTGAATAAGAGCATCACTCTGCAAACAAACCAGAGACCATGATAGCATTGCTATTTTTTCAAGTGTCGTCATTTGTAAATTTTTTATACCTCTATGAAGTATTAGCATCATCATTTGTTTAATCAATGTTGATGCATTTAATAGCCATTGTTGTTTGAAACGATGGTAGAGTCACTATATGGTGATGCCCTACCAAGGAATTTTTAAAATTGTCTAGGGTGTATCCTGCAAAAGTTAAAACGAACGGAATTTGAGATAGAAATTGATTAAATTGACAGTTCTCCCTGCTTCTAGCACCAAAATGTCAACTGAAGATTCTAGTATGGGCTGATTACGCTTGATTCTTGAATAATCAAAGCATATGCATGCCACTAATACTCAATCTTAAACAAGATCATTCAAATGAAAGATAAGATAAAATTTTATTAAAACTAAACATTATGAAATATGAAAGCATTTAAATGTCTACTCTAATCCATATGAATCGTATCCCGTTTTGGAATTGGTTTCATGTTGATGTGAAACAATGACCCTTTCCCAATCTCGTGATCAGTAAGCTTGTTCCAATTGATTATATTGAAGAGAATCGATGACACTGTCGTGATATGTGAATGGAAACATGATTTTGATCTAAAATGAGCATGATGTAAAAGCTAATCTACCATGATTTTATGCTAAATGATTCACATATGCAATTGCTAAGCTAATCTAAATGAGATTTAAACCAAAAAGATTCAAACCCTAATTATCTAATTAGCTAAATGGATGCATGAAATCCATTAACGGAAGCTGAGCTATTATGCAACTAAGAATGAACTAAGATATGCTAAATGTGAGTAAAGTATGAGTGTGAGTGATTTCAATAGCATAAGTTTGCTCTGAAAGATGGATGATGGATCCATTTGTCTCCAAATAGTGACCTATTTATAGGAAAGTAATTGAGAAATGAAGGGTTGAAATCAATAAAGCTAATCGATGGTCAAGGATGGAGGTTGGAGGCATGGATCATGGATTCTCATCAAAGGGTGAGAATGCAAGATGAGATTTAATCAAGGGTTCTCATTCCTTCCAAACAAACACACTTTTGACCTATACAAGAGGTGAAAGGTTAACTTGCTCAAGAGGTTTCAAGTTTAACTTGCTCAAGAAGCCAAGTGAGAATATTCCCTTTTTCAAATGATTGAGGAGAGAGAATATTCTTTGGAATATTCTCATGGGCGAGGAAAAAGGATATTTTGAAAATTAAAAAAAAGTTTAATTGTACAAAAAGGGGAAGGAATATTCCATGGGAATATTCTAATTTTGAAGGAAAATTAGATTAATTAGATAATTGCTAATTAAACAAGGGTTTAATCATGCAATTAGGGGATTTAGAAGAATAAAGTGATATTCATTAAATTAAATGATTTAATGAATGGGGAAAGGTGAAATGATATTTAATTAAATAACTAAAGGTTATTTAATTAAATAAGAAGACCTAGGGAATTAAATTAAATAGTTTGATTTATTTAATTTAATGAGATGAAATGTTAGCATGAAAGGGGGTGAATTAACCTGACTTGATGAATTAGGTTAAATAGGTGAAAATGATGTAATTAATTAAATAGCTAGGCTAATTTAATCAATTAAGAGAAAAGAGGATGGGTTTCTAGAGGAAATGATGTTAGTATACCTGATTTAAGTGTATGATATCATTTAGGACATTTTTTAGTGTCTAAAATTTCTAGGGTTATTTGGGGAAATTCAATTCTAATCAATTTCTAGGACTCAAAAGGATTAGATCCAATTATGATTGACTCACCTTTTGGTTTGTAAGTCAATCTAATTGCCTTGTTGATTTATATCCTAATGGAACCCTAGAAAAAGGTGGAATTGACCCTAGGTTTTGTACATTAAACATAGGGTTCCTTTTTTCTATATTTCAAAGATTCATCACTGTGATTAGATAGAGAATTAGTGTAAAAGCAAGAATTTGGGTCCACAAAGAGGGGAAGTTTCGGCCAAAGCAAAAGAATCGTAGGAAATGTGTACACACTTTGGATCGAGTACCTGAGCCTAAATCTGAATATGTATGCATTTAGATTTGGGTACGAACCCTAAAACACATACACATTACAAAAACACTTATGCATTTCTTAACGCATTACTAACACGTACGCGTTTTATAACACACGCATTTCTTAAAGCTATTTATTTTTTTAAATAAATGATTGTGTTTTCATTTTACAGTTTGGTTGAGACCTTGAAGGGGAGCTTAATTTGCATACATGTTCTTGAGGGCATATTTCAACCAAATTTTCACTGCCACCTCCTCCCGTCAACATAACTAACCTCAACAACCTCCAGGTTGGTTGAGTTCTGCTTTTTTGCTTTTATATCTTGCATTTTTATTTTGTAATTTTTATTTAGTTTTTGTTTTATTTTTGTTTTACGTTGAATATTTTATAGTTTTTAAAACCAAAAAAATAAACCAAACCAAAAACATTAAATTGTAAATTGACAACCATAAAATCTATACCTAAATTAACTAGAATTTAGCCTGAATTGGACACATTTAACTTAGAAATTAAAACCCTAAACCCTAGGTTCCAAAAAACATAGACCTAAAAACTAAATCCCTTAATCCTAGGACCTAAACCTTAAAACCTAAAACTAAACCCTAAACCCTAAAACCTAAACGTAAATTAGATTTATAATGTCTATATTTGTTTTTTTTTACTAGCCCCAAAATCACATATAATCCCTAGATAGGTCTATTTATAATGTCATAAAATTGTAATCCCTAGATAGGTCTATTCATGCTTAGGTACACAACAAGTTCCTAAATTTTTTATCTATGTCCCTATACATACCTCTAAGGAACTCAAAACCAAGTATCAAATTTCATCAAAATAGGCTTGGCAAGTACAATTTACCACTTAATTTTAACCTTGCAAGGAAAATGAAACCATATGGTTACTAGAAGTCAACACAAAACCAATTGAATATACATGAAATTACCCTGGTAGTACACCATCCACATGACCTACCTACCTATCCCCCTCTATGGGTGGCTCTCAACCTACCTCTCCATCTAATTTACAATTATGAGGGCTCCTAGAGTGCCCTCTCTCTCTCTCTCCACCTTGAGGCTTATCCTCTCTATTCTCCCAAGAATGATGGGAATGCACTAAATGGGATGCCTCTTGATGAGGGCCCCTTACTATTATATCTTGAAGGATATCAATATCTTGAGGACCACCAATAGGATTCATAGGTGGATTCTTAGCCTTCCCCTCATTCCCACTTTGACGAGTGGCATGATGCCTAGGAGGCATCTTTCATTGGAAATCAATGCATAGGTTAGGACATACATAGAATCATCTAAAAATAATCACTAAGGAATGACATTCATTAGTCCAAGATAGAATGATACTATAATTTGAAATTAACAACCACACACCACTCAATTTTAACCTTGCAATGAAAATGAAACCATATTGTTACTAGAAGTCAACACAAAACCAATTGAATATAAATGATTTAATAAAATTAAACTCTCTATCATAAAATAAATTTTATATGAATATTCTTGTTGGATCTAATTCTTAAAATCATATTTATTGCAATAAAATTTCAAGGTTCATGGTCTATAATAGACAATGAAAAGGAATGGACAATTTATAATTTTATATATTCCTCTTCATGGACCTAATACTTAAAACTTTCAAAAGTGACAACGTTTGAGACTTATAAATATGTCTATCAAATATATAATAAAAAATCTTGAGAAACTTTTGAAATAGCCATGATTATCTTCTCAAACTAGTAAGGAAATATAGGCTAGTTAAGAAAAACAACTCTAAAAATTTAGTTAGAAATTAAACCAAAATATCACCTTCCCAAAATCACACAATTATATTATAGTTCATATTTATGTCAAGTAGCTTGTTAAATTATAATTAATACATTTATAATTTTTCCACTTGTCAAATAAATGAAGTAGGACCTTGATATTATTATTTAAAGATTTTAAATTAGGCTATTGTGTTGAAATCAAAATTTAAGATGAAGTGCTCGAATTTAATCAAGGGTACATGTACATGACTTAATTTCATAATTTAATGTACATGCTATGGATTTTTTAATGTTTTAAATTGAATGTGTCTTCAAATGAATTGTATTTTGAATTTGTGCGCATTTAATGTGATTTATAACTTCCAAATTATGTACATTATTTAATTAGTTTGTTGCTATATATTTTTTAATTGTTTAACAAGAAATTGTCATTTCATTGAACACAGAGCCTAAATTTAACATAGATAATTTTTTACCTAATGCACAACCTAAAGATCCCATACATCCAGATCAACCACCACAAGAAAACCCCACACCTCCACACTTTCCACCTCCTAACCCCCCATGCCCTATAGTAGATCAGGCTCAGTGAAGAGAGAGCATTAGAGAAAACCTTAATGTGATTCAAGAAAATATAGATTTGATAAAAAATGAGCCTAATATCCTCCCTCATCTCACACAATTTGCATCTTCAATGCAAACAGTTCTCAATTATGTTCAACCTATTGATGCGGACCTAGATAGGTTCCATCAATGGAGAGTAGAGAGGAGAAAATTCTATGTGGATGGATTGTCTTATAAATAAATCCATGACCTTAAAATTACCAAACAAGCCATTTTCAAAAAAAAAATTAGCCCCCAAACAAACAAACCAATTCCACCCACCAAAAAATGAATTTCAATTAAATGGTGTAGGCACCCGCAAATAGTTGCAAATTTTTGGGATAGATGGTGGATGGTGTTTGATACTCCACCACATGGAAATTGTGAGGTGCCCCTTTACTTTTTGAGAAAGTTATGGTCTGAGTTTGAGTTGGGTTTAAAACCCAACTATTTTGATATGAGGTCATTTCAGGGAGCTGGGTGTGGCATGCCTCAACATAGATTAGGAGTATGCGTTGATCCTAAGCGATGTGCTTCAATTGATCCTATTGTTGCTCATGATGTTTTCGACATTAGGAGCATTGAGTTCTCTTTCAGGACATATCACTCATCAAACTACACATGTGACAGCTGAAGTAGGACATAGAGAGCATGGAGGCTCAGGCTATGGGCATACTCAGGCATCCACTTTAGGTGACCCACATGCATCTAGGATAAAGTCGTATATGGATTTACTATATTCTGAGGATCATCCTACACAGGTATGTACATCTTTGGAACTTAGGCACATTTAAATAATTTGTTTGAAATGTGAAAAATTCATGTAAATAATTATAACATTAAATTATATATAATATAATATTAATTCAAGAAGTTCTTGATGTAGATGCATGATCACATGATGCCTAAATCTCAATATGATCATGTCTATATTTCGAGTGTTGTAAAATTGGGCTCACCTTTTGGTCAGGTACAAACCAATATATATTTTAATTTACATAGACATATCTAATTTAATTTGAATTTTTACACGTGTGAAATGATATATTGTATCTAGATGCAGGAAGGTCATTCGATACCGAGTACCAACCAACCACAAGTAGTGGTGAGCACTCCTAAGTCATCATCAACTTAGGTGTGTGGTTTCAAAAGTTTGTTAATTTTAAATTAAATACACATCAAAAATCTAATTTAATTTGAATTTGTACACATGTGTGAATGATCTAACATTATTGTATCTATATGTAGGGATTTCATGTGATACCCATGGTGGGCGCATCTAAGACATCAACAGCATTTATGCATGGGAAATCTCAGGTACATGATCATGAGTTCATATCATTCGAGGTTGTAAACTTTACTAAATATCCTATACAATTTTTAGGGACCTTTTAAATATTTATATTTGATGTTCTAACATCTTGTTTGCTGTATATGAATATGTAGGAAATAGTAGATCAAGCATTTGGACCTTCTCAATTGACAGTTATGCTACCCGTTGAACAAAATGTGCCAGTAGAATCACATGATCATATGGTAATTTATGCATACTAAAAATAATTTTTACTATATTTACTAGATATTTAATTAAATTTATTTTTATCAAGTTTATATTTTCAAGTTTATATGTTAAATTATATCAAAATTTCTAAATAACTTTAAATCTAATTTCAAGTTTCTTCTACTCTTCTACAACATGATACAGGTACATTTATTTCATGTGGAGCAAAGAGGATACTGGATTTGACTGATTGCCTTAATAGTTAGATGGTTTTAAATTTTATGGACTATAGATCTCTAGTTTTATTTAAATATGTGTTGGACTTGACATATACATTTTGAACATGCTATTTCAATGGACCATTTCACATACATTATATCGATTAATATGATCATGTTTTTGTTTATTTATATCAATTGACTTTGATATGATGATTATATATGCATTCAATTACGATCATGTTATGTTCATTTTGATGAATATATGCACTCATGTATGTGTATATATTTTATCTAATTTTCAAGTAATATGCACTATATAAATTCTTATCTAGAATCAAGTTTCATATATATTTACATGTCATTTTTTAAATAAGTTTATACATGTCTTAAAATGATTAACTCTTAAATTTCAATAATTTATCACATGGTTAGGTGAAAAATTAAAACATTCTCTAAATAGTTTAGATCATATTCATAATAAATTAAGGGTGGGTAATTT